>KZ451960.1:1262505-1346336 GCA_002786265.1 Apostasia shenzhenica
CGAGCTCCATGGCCCCGTCGCAGCAGCCGGTGGCCGCGACCCTGGCGGCGGCGTACAATCTATTTGAAGTAAACTAGGGAAACTTATCTGGCTCGCAGATCACTTATTAAAAATAAATTTTTTACTCATTTGATTCATAAAATTAAGTATTTATATATATCATTTTATATTTTAAATGCATAATTATAAATTATATCTTTTATCAAATTAAAAAAATTTAATATTTTATTTTATTTAAAAAAAACATTCAGTCATTTGTCAATATAAAGAGATCGATTTATAATTATACATTTATAGGGTGTGTTTGTTTGTAAGGTTAAATTTAAGAAAGTTAAAATTAAATTTGGATATAGATATTTTTTTATTGAAAGTTGTAAATGATGTGAAATAAAGTTAGTTATTATGTTGAAATATGTGAGGGATGTGATATAAAGTTAGTTATTATGTTAGAATATGTGAGGGATGTGATATAAGTTAGTTATTATTTTAGTAATATGTGTAGGATGTGAAATAAATTTAATTTTTAATATTAAATTTTATGTGTGATGTGATATGCCTGGTTAAAATTAAACTAGGTTAAATTTAAACTCGTAAACAAACAAGGCCATATATAAGGTGAAATATAAATATTAAACAGTAAAAGAATCTTTTTTCAGAAAATGACATGTAAGTCTCTTTAATTTTTATTATTTATTTATATATATTTGAATACAATTATATAATTTTAATTCAAATTTTGTATATATCACAACTTAAAAGTTAGTTTATCTTATTCTCAAAAACCTTATTTTTTTATATCTTATATCAATATTATAATGCTAGAACTATTTTTTATTAACTAATAATAAATTTCATTTAAATATTTAAGAAGTCCACGCCAAAGTCACAAAGACCCTATTTGATTTGAAGTATTTTTTTGACCCAACACAATTTTTTATTGTAAAAATCAATTTTATTAAACATCCAACATAAATACAGATTTTATAATTAACTTTATTTTACATCTTATGCACTTTTTAATATTATAATAAAAATTTTTAATATTAAATTTAAAAATAAATTATTTTTTTTTATCTAAAAAAAAATTGAACTAAATGTGGCTTAAATAAGAAAAAATTCATACTACATAAAAATATTCACACTTAATGAATCACTCAAGTTATCAATGATGATAAAAAAAAAATTATCAGTGATGATAAAAGAAGTTCTTAATAGGGTTTAATCTTCAAGTAGTAGATTGAGGTATATATAATATTTTGAGTTTTGCTTGTCATGTTTGCGGATTTGAGTATCTTTTATAAAAAAAAAATTATTCGAGTTTTATGTCAAAATAATTCAATTTATGAATTATTCTTAGGCAATTATTTGTACATATTGACATATTTTAATTTAAGGAATACTTTTATGCAATTAATGGACGGTATATAGAAATGATTCAATTATTAATTTACGTTAAGTCAATTATTTATGATATATCAAAGTAATTTATGTACATATATAAACTCCATACAACTTCTCTATAATAATATTAAAGTATATAATTCAATTGAAGGCTTACTGTCATACAACTATTTGACCAGATTTTGACAAAATTTATATATGCGGCATATTGATTTTTTTTTTTTTCTGAAAATATGCTCTTATTGTGCGTTCCTAAGTAAATTGAATTTTTGTAGAAATATTTGAAAGTTTTTAAAATGTATAATATGAAAAATAGAATATTGCATAAATGCTAATAAAATAAGATCACAAAGTAGAAAACTAGAAGAAAATTAGAACAAAATTTTACATAAAAACTTCTGCTAGAAAAATGAAAGAAAAGTTTTGTTCAAAAAAATTATAGAAAAAATACAAAGATAAAACTTTAAATTTTATTTTTATATAAAATAGCAACTAGGGCACAAGTAATGATTGAACTATATTTGATTATGTTGATAATTTTTCTACTTTTTTTTACAAACGTTCATATAAAAATCTTTTTTTTTTATGGGAAAAATCTTTTTTTTTTTTTTTGATCGTTGGAAAGATTTGAAAATTTCATCCTGGCAGAGATTTCGTTGATTTGATCCACCAAATATAGACGTTAGAATTTAAACGTTGCAAGAGTGGGACCCACTTTACTGAATTCCTTTCTTTGATTTCCCGCTGCCAATAGAAAAACGCCTCGCAGAAAGCAAGGAAACGCCTTTCTCATGTCTTATCCGCCATTTTCTTCATAAAAAGTTGGGGAGGAGTGGGGTTCTGCGGTTCGGCGGTTCGCCATAAGGAGGACTGAGCTCCATTTCTCATTCGCTTGAAGGAAATGGGAGACTTCCCTCAAGCCTCCAATGCCCACTGCAGAAACAGCGAGGTATTTCTTAAGCCCAAATCGCTTTCTTTCACATCATTTCCATGGGTCCATACTTTTATGTTCTTTGATGTGTATTGATATTTGGATAGCTGCACAAATTTCTCTTAGCTTTCAGGTAGCGGTTTCCTTTCATGGGTTTACTGCGTATCTTCAGCATCTGTTAGATCTACTAATTTCACTCAAAAAATCCAAATTTGGAAAAAATTTAGCTGTTAATCGGAAAACAACTGGTTCTTTTGAGATTTTTGATAGACAGTATAATGTTGTTTGGGCTCTGCAGGTTGACATGGCTGCTGCGTTAAGGGGATCTATCTCCTTTGGGAGGTTCTTATCAGAATCATTGGATTGGGACAAATGGTCAGCCTTCTGCCAAAATAAATACCTGGAAGAAGCCAAGAATTGCTCTGTTCTGGGATCTGTAGCACAAAAGAAAGCTTTCTTTGAAGTTCATTACAAAAGAGCTCCTACTCGAAAGCCATCTGCATCAACGGAGTCTGAAAATGTAACGAGGAGTGATGCCTATGAAAGAGAAATTGCTGATTCTTCGATTAATAAAGCTGAGAATGATGACCGATCAGCAGAGATAGAAGCTCTTGAGGAGCATTCCTTTCAAATCAATTCACCAAGCAGAATTCATAGCCCTATTAGTGAAACCGGCCTCATTCTGAGCAAACATTCAGTAGACAAGCTGCAGGAGAAAGAGGCACTGAAGGTGAGCTCCCGGGTTTTTTGATTCACTGGGGAATAATTGAATTGTCATTGTTTGTTCTCAGTTATTTTTACATTCTTATTTATATGCACGACACTCCTGAACTCTTGTATTATGCAGAGATCCTATGATTTGTTGTCAAAAGAATTTCTTGCTCTAATGATTTTACGATCTGCAATATAATTAACAGCTTCACCTTTAAGCTCTGTTTGGTAATAAGAAAAAAAAAAGATGTAGTTGGAATTTTTAGCCATTTTTGAAAAATGTGTATGATGTGAAATAAAGTAAGTTGGTTATATTAAAAATTGTGTATGATGTGAAATAAAGTTGATTGATTTATTGAGAATTGTGTAGGATGTGAAATAAAGTGATTATTTAATGTTGGAATTTGTGTGAGATGAAATATAAAATAATTTTTTAAGTTTTTTTAAAATAAATTTAAGATTTTGGCCATGGATAATTTTAGCTGTGATTTTTAGCACATTGCCAAACAGGGCCTTAGTTTCTCTAGAGATCTTACTACCTTTTTTGTTGTCATAGAAGTGCTCTTAGAGAAGAAGCTTGTTACACACGTTGAAGGCTTTATTAACATCATTTTATCGATAATTTTTTGTGACTGAACACCTCAGTTCATAAGTTTGTTTATTTTGATTTCCCACTTATGATCATGCATGCCTCAAATAGTTTGGTATCGAGGCTTTTGTTGTTGTTGTTGTTGTTGATCTTATGTGGCCATGCGTTCATTTGTTTCTCCCTTTGTCGATTTCTCCAAATGTTGCTTGGGCTTTTGTTCTATATCATGAAGCCTAGATAATAAATCATAAACGATTAACCCTGATCACTGATGTTAATAGTATATAATTTGCAGGACATTTCAGTTACTAATGAAGAACATCACTGCAAACATAAGGAAAAGCTAGCAGCTTCAGGCTTGAGATCATGGGATATTCATGAAGCATCAAGAAAATCATTTTCCTCTGCATCTATGCTTCGGAAGCCCTTTGCCAAAGAGAACAAGTCCCCTCAGAGTATTGAGGCGACTAGAATGAGATCAACAGAAAGAAGAAAACTGACTTCAGGATTACTGAGTATGTCAATTAATGATAATGTAATTCATAATGGAGAAAAGCAATCTTTGGTAGATAGAGTGCAGAATTTTGAGAAGCTTAGAGATCCGAAAGTTTTTCGCGCTTCCTCAATATCATCAGGAAACCTTCATAATATTATCAAAACACCAGATAAGGTACAGATCACCACTTACACCTAATTGTTTTAGGGGAGATTTGCATGTGTGCCACCACATTACTTGTCTACTTACATATTAACTATCAAAAATAACAGAATTTAAAATGTACATACAAAGAGAAGTTAATATTATGAGTTCAACACAATTTTGAAGCTATTCTAGCTTTATTCAGTTTCTTGCCTTTCGAGCATTGTAAGGCAACGGTGGATAATAGAAGGAGTGTAAAATATTTTTGCAATCGATGGTGTACAAAATAAAATCCATGATTTAAATGATCAATATACAATTAACAAGTTGAATGTGGCATGTATGAAAATCGCTTGTTCTTTAACTTATTTTCTCTTACGAAGAGATGTGCTCCACGCAATTTCTTGCAGGCATTTACAGCCATAGGCTCAAAGAATTCTCCGCCAATCCCATCAAAAGCCGTACATAGAAGGTACTTAAAACTATAGTTTTTTGAATTAATTTAGTCCTTTTAAATGAAGGAAGCGAAAAATGATATGTAGCTCAAAAAATGATCAAAAATATTGAAACCAATTATGATTTCCTAGGTGGCCTAGGAATTTTAGTTGGCTTAAAATGTTTTTCAATTCTTTTTTAATTTGGATAGCATTACTCAAAGAAAATAAAGAGCTTCTTCTTAAACATTAATGCTTTTCCTTCAAAATATCCTATTAGTTTAAACGTCAATGTTTTCTAGAGCTATAGCATATCGAACATCTTCTGGAAGAGGAAAAGAAGAAGCTAAATTTTGCTCCCTCTCTCTCAGGTTAGTTGCTCATGCAGGTTTCTTTAGAATAGTTTGCTTTACAAAAGAAAAAAAAAACCAATATATTACTCTAATTAAATCTTTTTCATTCAAATTATCCAGTGAAAGGGAAAACAAAGAACAGAATATAAGATCAGCTTCTCCTAGCTGCAAGGCCAATGAAAAGGTAGAAATAATGAAATCAAGATCTGCAGATGTTTCAATCAACTTTGGTCATCTTTTTCTTGATATTTCTTTATGGTATTTTGAACTTCTTGTAACGTACATCTGCACGGGCTGAGAGTATACTTGCCATTACCTTGCAGGAAACTCCTGCGAGTGAATTGAAAAAGCTGAGAAAGAGTCTTTGCTTTAAGGCCAGGCCTCTTCCAGATTTCTATCACAATCGTGAAAAGCCAAAAATTGAACAAAAGAAGGTTAGATTTTCATCTTACTTTGGTTTTTAATATGCAAACCATGACTTTGGTATGCATAGTTTTGACAGTTTAATGCAGGTACAAATATGCCTTCCAATATAACAAAAACAATTTTTTATGAACTCAGAGCAGAATAAATTCCTGCTGGATATCTTGTTTTGCAAGTTTGAAGATAATATCTTCCTCTTCAAATTCATGATTAGATATCTTGTTTTGCTTAAAAGAATTCAATGCTGAATAAGATTTCTTGGTGGAGAGATTTTATCAGAAAATACTCTCTTTTCTTCTTCTTCCTCTTCTTCCTCTTATCTTTGATATGCTTTGAAATATGATTAAGGAGGTGTTTGGTTTGAATTTATCTCAGTGCTATGTCATATTATTTAGATATCATTTAATTTTTTATGACATCTAGAAGTCACTTTGGAGTAACAATTTAATTATTTTTTACATATCATTGAATCAAACAATGAAAATCTTTATATAATATAAGATAACATTAAGATGACATCGAACTAAATGCTTTAAAAAGTATATAGTGTATGCTTAGAAAGTTCATGTTAGCTGACATTTTGGTGCTTATTGTCTTTTTTGTAGAATCTAGTGACAACCAATCCCCAAAACTTAAAAGAAGAAGCATTTCGAAGTTGAATACCTAAACACTGCCTTTGAGATCTTCATTTTAGGATAATCTAAGAAGAAAAATGACAAAGGAAAAGAGTGCTAGACCATTAATTGCAGTGTCAATTGTTTCTAAAAACATAATTAAGAGAGCTTGGATGTATTATTCTTCATATCAAGTTTTATAAGTACAATATGATTGGTTATTGTTTAGGTTGTGTATATTCAGCTTCATTTCTATAAGAAAGGATCAAGCTTTATGATAAATTAATGTAACACTTGACTTACATATTTTGATTATTATTGTAGGCCAAAAACATAAACTAATAATATTATCATGTGTAAGACTAGACGAAAAGTCAGAGTTAATCAAATTAATAATGATTTTATTTATCTAATAAAGCTAAATTACAAAAAAAATAAGGGCATTTACATACACTTCTTCAATTACATATTAAACCCTTTATTCTTTTATTTTATAATTTAACCCTTCATATTTTTTAAAAATAAAAATTAGTAGTATACATATATTCATAAATATATTTATAATATTTTATAGATATATGTTATTGATAATAAGCATCTAAACAATTACTTTAAAAATCTTAAAAAACACCTAAATATATTATTTTTGAAAGATTTAGATAGTTAAGTTGAAAATGAAAAAATGAATTATTATAAAATCGAAGAAAAATTAAAGGGTATATATGTAAATACTTAAAAATAATAACTGAGTGGTTGGATTTTATAACTTTTTATGTTGCTTGATGAGATTTTACAAAAACAATTTTATGCAACAATTTTATTTTGCAGACTCTATTTTTTGTGAATGTACTGATATACAATATATTTCTCACAAATCAATTCTATTTCTATGATCATATTCGGATATGTATTTGTTTCTATTAGGTTCAATTTCATATATTGTATTAGAATATTATATATCAAATTATTTATATCTCTTGATAAAGGGAGTTTTACATATATACCTTTTAATTTTTTTTAATAACATATTAAATTCCTTATTTTTTAATTTATAGCTTAACCTCTCAAATCTTCCAAAACTAATATATTTAGGATTTTTTTAAGATTTGTCAAAATTCTTTTTGTAAATTATGATTATTTAGTTGCTTATTAATAATGACATGCATATACAAAATTTTACAAGTATATTTATGAATATATGTATATCATTAGTTTTTATTTTTAAAATATTTAAAGAGTTAAATTATAAAATAAAAAATATGGAGTTTAATATGTAATTAAAAAAAATAAGAAATGTTTAAGTAAATTCTTTAGTTATAAAATAAGTTCAAAATTCAATTAAAAACTGATATATGATATGTACTAAATCATAAAATGCACCAAACTTATATGAGTTTCTCAAATTTTTATAAATGATCAAAAGCAATTAAGGTGCTTCTTTGTCTTGATTGAAGTATATTTTAAAATATTTTGAAATAAAGAAGAGAAATTTATTTTATTATTATAATGTAAAATAAAATTATTTTTATATTCAGAATTGTATTTGATGAAAAATAATTTTTATTAAAATACTAGAACATATAAAATAGAAATTATATGTATGAATATAAAATAATTTTAATTTTTAATATTTAATTTCTTCAAATTTTTTTTATTTAAAAATTTCCTCAAATTCAACCAAATCTTTATTGGCACAACAATCTAGGAAGCAACCATAATCTTTTTTTTTTTTTTTTTGATAATATGATAGCCTATGCTTGTAATATAATAAAATAGGAACATGATCACCCCTTCATAAAAAAAAAATAAAAAAATGATGATATGATTATTTCAACCCAACCTACTGCCCTCAGAGGAATGGCTGCCCCTAAAAAGATGAGAAAGCTCCATGCCCTTTTCAGTTAAAGGACAAGTGGAGCACATTTACATGCCCTTTACCTTAGTATAAGCCTTTAAAAAAATTACTTATTTTAATCATAATTAAAATTTTAATTTTTTTAAAAAAAAATTTAAAAATTATTTTATATCTAATTCTACTTAAAAATTACTTTATTTCACATCTAACATAATTTTTAATATAATTAATTCACTTTATTTTACATCATACATATTTTTTTAAAAATTTTCACAAAAAAATTTCAAATCATTTTTTTTACTCCAACCAAACAGAGCCTTTTCTGTTTGGCGCGAAGACAAAAATCAGGACTAAAATAGTACTAATTTTAAAAATAATAATAATAATAATAAATAAATTTTTATATCAAATTTATATCAAATTAAAACAATGTGAAAGAAGAGCTAAAACTAAAGAAGCTTATAATTTAAATTAAAGCTAGGCCAAGGGATTTCATATAAAACCAATAACTATTCAATTTTGAGCGAATTTATCTAACTCGAAGTAAAATTCTTTAAAATTTATTTTTTATTTAGATACTTATTTTGTATATAACATATTATATATAATTTTTTAGTAAAATTTATATGTAAAATTTTTCAATGTATATTTAAAAAGCATGCATTTATTTTAAGTTATGAAAAATTAAATTAAAGTTAAATTTTAAATATTTTGATAACCCATATAAAAAATCATTTTAAAAATTGATTTTTTTTAAATGTAATTTCATATTTTTCAGTGTCCTTTATCAAAAGAATATACAAAAAAGAAAGAGCCAGCAGAGCTCTGAAATCACAAAAGGCAGCGTTTAAACAATTATTTAGTACTAAAAAAATAGTAAATAAATTTAAAGAGCCTAATTTTTCTTTTTAATTAAAAAGTTACCTATATCCTATCTAAAACTCCCTTTATTAATTTTAAGCCTTTGTTTTTATTTTTATTTTTATTTTTGTGAGAAATCATAAATCTATGTAGCATCTAAATATTAAGCAGCATAGAAATGCTCACAAGCAATTAACTAGGAAATATACATATTTCATCAAAATAAAAAAAAAATAACTCATTTCATGACCTACATAAATATTTTAGCATTATATAACTTAGATGTATAAATAATACATAACAGAGAAGCACTGATATATAAAATAGGGATAATTACCAACATATCATACAATTTAGTTTTTTTTATACATTATCCATCCATTCTTAGTTAATTACGCTATTCATACACACATTTTAACTTATTTCTATTTTTCAATAACCTAACTATAGTTAGATTATAAAAAATTTGAGCCGTTCATCATATTATTTTAAAAATATTTAAATATATTTTAAGTAAAAATCCTAAAACCTTAATGTTTAGGTGGCGGCAAAGGAAAAAGATATCCGCGATATAAATTGATTTTAAGACAAATCAGCATTGCCCTGTTTGGCACGATGACCAAAACAGAACCAAAATATTACTAGTTAAAATAATAATAATAATAATAATAATAAATAAAGTATTTTAATTATTCTACATAAATTTTAATATAAAAAATAATATTTTACTTCACATGCTCAATAGTTTTTAATAAAAATATAAATTTTATTTCACATCTTAGATCAAAATACTCGATTTGAATATTTTGGTCTAGAATATGAAATAAAGTTGATATTTTTATTTTAAATTATTGAGTATGTAAAGTAAAATAATATTTTTTATATTTAAATTTGTGTAGAATGATTTAAAAAATTTATTTATTATTATTGTTGTTGTTTTTTAAATTAGTACCATTTTGGTTCTATTTTGGTCCTATTTTGGTCCTTGCGCCAAACAGGGAGTGTGGTATTGAAGAAGAGAAAAATATGTACCATTAAGAGTAAAAATATAATTTTAATGATTTACTAACAAAATATATTTTTTCAAATAGATTTTGATTAAGTTTTAACTCAAATGTGTGTATGTAAGATTTTATAATATTTTAAGTGTGCATAACGTAATTAACTTAGAATGGATAAGTAAGATATAAATAAAATTAAATTGTGTGGCATATAGGTAATTATCCCTATAAAATAACACCATAATAATATGTCATTCCCCTTTTTAATTATGCATGAAGCCCTTTTATACTCACCTCGAGTAATAATTTGCCACAAGAAAATATTTATATTTTGATTAGTTTATATTATGCTAATTTATATTAAGTACTTATAATAATTCGAACGTATTAATTAGCAATTATTTTTGAACTAATAAAATAAAATATTTTTTATATCTACATACTTAAAAGCAATGATGAAATAATAGTTATTGTATGTATAACAAATTATTGTAGTAAAAATTAATCATGATTAATGTTAAATGTATAGTCAAAATGTGTTATTATTGTAGTATTCAAATTCTTCAAAGAAATTAAAGGTGAGCAATAAAAATTAAGTTTCAAATTAGTAAAATTATCATGCATTGAACTCTTTATTTTTTCTTAAATTATTTTATGAATTAATGGGTAGATTTGTGCATTAAAAATAAATTTTCAAATTAGTAAAATTTGATGTATACTATTCATTTTTTCTTAAATTATAGTATAAATTGGGTAAGCTTGTGCATTAAATATTGTCATTAATTTTTATACGAAAAGTCAACCATAAAAAAATTATTATAGTTTAAATCATATATAAATAAATAAATAATGTATATATTAGAGTGCTTTTAATAAAATGATAAAAGCATAAATTTTATCTTGTATAAATAAATAAATATATAAAATGTAAAATAAAATAAATTTATTTTATTAAATCTATATAAGATGTAAAATTAAATTAATATTTATATTAAAATATGAGCTGAATGTAAGAGTAAATTAAATTTTTGTATGAAATAAAATAATTTTGATTAAAAGATATGACATAACAAAATTATTATTCGTAGCTTTGTATATATAAAATCAAATTAAGCATGCATACTAGGGTTGCATTAAATTAATAGATTATTATTATTAAAAATAAAAGGCGTATATATATATATATACTTATTTATTTAATAATTTTAATTGCATATTTTTTTGGAGAAAAATATGCGTGATTTTTGGTAATACGAGAAACGTATATCACGGCATTTGGAAGAATTTTATAAAAATAAATTAAAAATATGTGATAAATTACAAATAGACTCTTATATTCTGAAAAACATTTCATACAAATCAATTTTTTTGAAAATTCATTTAATCACCTTCTGGTTATGAAGTTGAACTGTAGTTAGTTGCTGACGACTAGAATTCAAATTAACTTGACTCGAACTCGATTTAAACTACTAATTTTTCATGAAGCACTGATGACTCAAAATAAAATTTAAGTCAACTTAATTTTCTCATATATATATATATATCATATATAATTTCATATGATTATTTATAAAATTATATTTATTTGCTTTCAAACAAGTTGACCGCTTAATTCTGGCACGAATTCAACTCTAACAGCACTTAAACTCGAGTTGTATCTTGAAACTCAAATCGAATTAATTTAAGGAATGCTTCTTTGTGATAATTAATTTTAATAAATTTAAAATTAAATTTAAATGAATATTTTTTATTAAAAATTATAAATTACATGAAATAAAGTTAATTATTATGTTAGGACATATGAGAAATGTGATATAAATTAGTCATTATTTTAATATGTATATAATATGTAAAGTAAAATTATTTTTTTTATTTTAAATTATGTAATAGTGTGAAATATAATTAATTTTTAATATTAAATTTTATATGTGATATGACATAGGTTATTGTTAGTTTTCACTTGCTAAATAAAATTATTTATAAACATAAAAATTGCAAATAATTTTTAAATTTATGAAGCAAAAACCTCATCGGGATGAGACGTTAATAATAATTTTGAGAATAATTCCAGAATTAAATTTTATTAATCGATCAAAATGGAGTATAGAAATCTACATATAAGTAACTTGATTTAAAAAATAGAAAAATAAATCTAAGAAAAAATACTTAACATATTCTCTTACATTATATATATATTATGAAAGAAAATAAATAAAATTACAAAAAAAATAAAAATACTTAAAATATTCTAAAAATGCTAAAAATAATTTTTTTATATCAAAAATTTACTTATGAACGTAGCTAATTAGTCATGTAGTGGGACTCGTTTCAAGCTTTCCTAAAAAGAATACAAGAAAGTGAGAGTGAGAAATGAGAGTAAAAATATAGTTTTATCTATAAATTTAGTTTTTTTTTGATAGAATAAATTTAATAGTTTGTGGACTTAATTGTATTATTTTTTAAACTAGGAGAACTTTGATTTGAAAATAGGAAAACTTAATTGCAAAAATGCCAAACTTAGAGGAACCTATTTGTTAGTTTCCCTAAAAAATAATTAATTTTCCATATATATACGACTACCGCGTTGGGGCAGCGTGAACCATTGAGCGAGAGAGAGAGAGAGAGAGAGAGAGAGAGAGAGAGATGGGGAAGGGACCCTGCTCGACGGCTGCGGCGGCCTGGCGTCGGATGGAAGTCGGCCTGAATCAGGCCGTCTCCCGGAGCCGAATCGGCGGGTATTTCAAGCTGGAGGCGAGGAAGACGACGTTCACCACCGAGATCCGCGCCGGCCTCACTACCTTCCTCACCATGGCCTACATCATCTCCGTCAACTCCTCCATCCTCGTCGACTCCGGCGGCCCCTGCACCGTCCACGACTGTTCCCCCCAACCTCACCTCGCCGGCGATTGCCGCCTCCGCCCCAACCCCGGCTACGACCGCTGCCTCGCCGAAGTCAAAAACGACCTCATCGTCGCGACCGCCGCCGTCGCCGCACTCGGATCCCTCGCCATGGGGTCCATCGCCAACCTCCCCCTCGCCCTCGCCCCCGGAATGGGCGCCAACGCCTTCTTCACCTACAACATGGTCGGCTTCCACGGCGCCGGTCCCGTGCCGTACGCCGCAGCCCTCGCTGCCGTCATGCTCGAAGGCGCCCTGTTTTTCGTAATCTCCGCTTTGGGCCTCCGCGGTCGCCTCGCTCGCCTCGTCCCCAGGGGCATCCGCCTCGCGTCGGCCGCCGGCATTGGCCTCTTCCTCGCCTTCACCGGCCTCCAGTCCGGCGAGGGCGTCGGCCTGGTGGGGTCCAGCTCCTCCACCTTCGTCACCCTCGCCTCCGGCGCACTCCAGAGCCCCACATTCTGGCTCGGCGCCGGAGGCTTCCTCCTGACGGCGCACTGCCTCTCACGCGGCGTCAAGGGCGGGATGATCTTCGGCATCATGTTCGTCACCGTCGTCTCCTGGTTCCGAGGAACAGGCGTCTCGACCTTCCCCAAGAATCCCGCCGGCGATGTCGCCTTTGGGTACTTCCGGCGAATCGTTGACTTCCACGTGATCAAGCGGACGGCAGGGAGGGTCGACTTTGCTGGACTACGGAGCCCGGCGGCGTGGGTGCCACTTCTGACCCTGCTATACGTCGACGTACTCGATACGACCGGGTCGATGTACTCCATGGCGGAATACGGCGGGTTCGCCGACGAGAAGGGGGGGTTCGAGGGGGAGTACCGGGCGTTCATGGTGGACGCCGGATCGACGATCGTCGGGGCTGCAATGGGGACAACAACGGTGACGACATTCATAGAGTCGACGGCGGGGATGAGGGAGGGAGGGAGGACAGGTCTGACGGCGGTGGCGGCCGCGGCGTGCTTCGCGGGCTCCGTCTTCCTGGCGCCGCTGCTGACTAGCGTTCCAGCGTGGGCGGTGGGGCCTGCTCTGGTGATGGTGGGGATGATGATGATGAAGATGGCGAAGGAGATCGAGTGGGGGGAGCCGAGGGAGGCCGTGCCGGCGTTCGTGACGATGATCCTCATGCCGTTCACCTTCTCCATTGCGAACGGGATCATCGCCGGAATCGGGATTCATGTCGCTCTGCACCTCTATGACTACGGAGCGGCGGCGGTGGGGTGGGTGTGGAGGGCGAGGGAGGCGGTCGGTGAGGGGAGGAACCAGGTTTCCGCTGCCTCCGGCGAAGTGCAGCCTCCGGCGCCGCTTCCTGTTTGACGATGTTCCTGGAGTAGCCGTTCGGGTCAACTGCTTACGTAGCTTGTTTTACTGTTATTACTTCGGTTATTTTCTAAAATAAAATTCCCTTCAAGTCATCTCTCTCTCTCTCTATATATATATTTATATATATTTATATCTTTATATTTATATCTTATTGTTATATTATATAACCTAAATATTATTTTTTAACTAATAATTTTATAATCTAATAAAAATTATTTATAAATATCATTAAATTAAATAATTATTTTATATAAATAACATAACATAATATTAAAATAACTGAATTAAACATCTCAATTTTTTAAGTGACTTTTAATAAGTAAAGTTGCTTCGCTTAAAATCATATTGTAGATAATTTCGAATTCATAAATTTAAAAATAGCTTGAAGTTGCTTTTAGATTCGGCTTTATTTTATCAAAAAAGTATGTTCGGTAAATTCACTTAAATAAATTCGTTTTTACCTATCACATATGCGCTAAATATTTTGATTACATGTTTGAGTCGAGCAAAATTAAAAAAGTCCTTTTTAAAAAAAAACCCTCAATACAAATAAATATACTACATATAAAGAGTTTATATACATTAAAACATAGTTCTTTTACGTATATATTTCTCAAAATTTTAAATATTATATAGTTATTTAAATGCTTATTATATAATAATTTAATTTTTATGAAAAAGATGATAAACATATAAGTAATAATAAAAGTTTTTTTGACATAGATTCAATTGTACTTATAAGAAATTAAAGCAAACATTTAATTGGTTTAGAAGAGGGAGAAAGCATATTAGCGCAATGACTGATCAGAAAAAACTAGGTTGGCTTAGCATCTATGATTAACAAGAAGAATCGATTAACTAGTTCTCCAGCGGATCCTCCTTCTGAAAAAAAGAGAACCATAGTTCCGTCTACACAAGGCAGATCGTCGTTGAGACAGGAGCCTGCAATTCTAATCCTAGAAGTCCCAGAATGCACAGCGGCACCTCCACAACCAGAAGTGCGGAGAATCGTAAAAGGAAAAAAGAGTTGACTGCATTATGGGCCTACCATCGTGGACCATTGTATAGAGATGTGACACTTCGGAATCCATGCATCGCTTTAGAATCTGTACTTAGGAGAGGGCAGAGGAATAGGTAGTCATGCAGTCCAATTTTCTCCATCAAAGGGACGAAGAACATGAAATAATAAATGCTCAACTCGAAGCAAAATCCTTGCTTGGCTGCTGAGTCCACATATAGGGAAGAAGGATTGGAGTTCACAAATGATATTATCTAACAGATATTTGATCTTTTGGATAACATTTAAGAGTACTCCATCCTCATAGACTTAGAATAAATTTGTATGTAACACTGTATATCATTCTTTGTAAACAAAGCTTTACATATTAATAAAATATGGTAGAGCTCAATCAAATAATAGACTGGAATGGACATCATCTGTGACGCCATTCATCAGCCTCCTGTTTCAGAAGATTTTAGATCGTCACGCATTAAAGTTTATAAGGAAATTATAGACCCTCGAGAGCATATTAGTGATTTCTATAAGAGACACAAAATCAATCTTAAATATGCATCTGTTTGACATCCACATACTAATGATCAAGCTGAGCCAGCTAACAAAAATATTCTTAATATTCTAAAAAAAGTTTGGATGGAGCTAAAACTCGTTGACCTAATGAACTTTCAGGTATTCTATAGGCTTACAATATCCACTTTATCAGAAGTCACTCAAGAATCTCATTTCTCTCTCGCTTTTGGGATGGATGCAGTTATACCTGTTGAACTGGAACACTTCTCTCCCAGAGTGGAGGCTGTAGCAAACTTCGATCCCGATGTTTTGGAAGCTTGGATGAAAAAAAATAATGTTTCACAACGTCTTGATTTGAATCTTCCAAAGCACAGGAGACAGTGTGCTGCGCACAAATGCATAGAGCATAAGCATGAAATTGAGTGATGTTTCCATCACAAAGTGAAACCAAGAGACTTTACTCAAGGTGATCTTATTCTCAAGCGACGACAGATGTCGGTAGCAACCTTGGAGTTCCAGAGCTTGAGCCAAATTGGGAAGGTCCATATATCGTTCGGGAAGTTGCTAAACCTAATGCATATTATCTGATGAATCCTAATGACACTCAAATTTTAAGGACCTGGAGTGGGGATGATGTGAAAAGATTTTATACATAAGCTGGTTATTTTGTAAGCCACGGGTTTTCTTAATAAAGCTTCATTGAGAACTCTATTCTATTTATGTTCTTTTGAAATACTTATTTTATTTATGATTTTTTGAAATTTTTATTCTATTTATAGTGGAAATTTTATTTTATTTATAGTCTTTTAGAATTCTTATTCTATTTATAATCTTCTCGAACTCTTATTATACTTATGAGTACAATAAACATAAAATTCAAGACTTTAGAATTATCTTATGTATCATTACAAGAATTAGCATCGTAAACGATGACCCCTCCGTGAACGATACCTCTTTCTTGCATTGATCTCATTCTTGGACATTAAGAGCAATGATTGATTGTTTCGGAATTGATATTATTCTTATCATTATTCAATATACTTAACATTGTGCACAATGATTTATTATTACATAATCGATGTTTTCTTTATCATACTCTTGTTTGGTTAGAGGATAAATTTGAATAAGGAAAGAAAAAATATTTTATTTTATAAAATTGTTGAAAAAAAAATTTATTTTAATATTAAAATGTGTATAAGATGTGAAATAAAGTTGATTTTAAAATTAAAATTTGTGTTGGATGTGAAATAAAATTAATTTTAAAGTTAAAATTTATGTTGGATGTGAAATAAAATTATTAAAATTTATAATAAATTAAAAATCTTATTATTATATTTTTTTTGCCCAATTTTGAGCATTTGCCAAACAAGGCCTAATATTCTTAATTATCAATAGTCTCTGAGCATAATCAAGTCTGTAAGATACGGGGATCTCCTAACACATACAATTGAAATCCCATGATAAATACGTATGAAAAAAAATTCTACGTTAGCGTCTTTGACATAAGAAGCCCAAAAAGGAAACAGAAAAAGAAGTTTCAGAAACTCTATACCTCAACTCGACTTGAATTGGTTGTATCAAATTAAAAATTAACTCAATACTATTTTTGAGTTTATCAAGCTCATGATTCGATTCAAAATTCATTATTTTCAAGATGATTTGAAACAGACTAAATCTTCTAATGGTTTTCGAGCAATTCGCCAAATTACAGGTACTTTGCTCACCCTTAATGGCAACCTAAGAATAGCAAGTGCAGGCAAGGTTTTGAAGAACGGACCGGTTTTAAAATCTGTAGACTGAAAAGTTCAAGGTTCAATGGTCGAACCGGGGTCGAATCAGGATCGAACCGGGGTCGAATCAGGATCGAACCGGGATGAAGTAAAAATTAAAAAAACTAATAAAATATAATATAAATATAGTTAAGATATATATTATTCACACATCAACACAATAATTAAACATAAAATGAATACTTAATAATTAAATTTAATAAATAATATCTTATGTCAATAACCTAAAAAATAATTCCAAGCAAATCGAAATAACAATAACTCAACAAAATATTCGCAAATCACAAATTGAGTATAATATTTAGTACATCATTAAAAAATTTGAACAAATGTATGCTTTATCAATATTAAAATACTTATTTCATCATTTCATATCACTAAAATACTAAAATACTAAATCATTTCGAAAGGATGAAGGCTGGAGAGGAGAGTGCGAGGCAAGAGAAATCACGAATTCGTGACTGTCACGCAAGTAGAGGCCGCAGAACGGAGGCTGAGTTAGGGACCCAAAGTTTAGGAAATTTTTTTTTTAATTTTAAACTCAACCGGTCCAACCGTACCGGTTCACTGGTTGACCGGTTGAACCACGATTTAGACCGGTTCTGACAGGTTTTAAGCGGATCCGATTATAAAATTAAACCAGACCGGTTGGCTGACCGGTTCACGGTTCGACCGGTTGAACCGGCCGGTCCGGTCCGATTTTTAAAACCTTGAGTGCAGGTAATTATCTCTATTTTTTAAAGTAATTATAAATAGGAAAGTTGCCATTTTTTTTCAAATCTTAGATTCTTACAAAATAAATACTATAAACATCATATTTACAGCCACATCATTAAATCTTATTTATTGTCAGATAATCATCACTATCGTTAAACTTTACTAATTAATATTGTGGTTTACATAGCATAATGAAATATTTACCTCACCGGAAGAGGTGCCATGTCCAATCATACAATCATCGAAAACCTGTCAAAAATAAATCATGTAATATTTTCATGAGAAATATCAATCATGCTTAGTTATGGGTAAAAATCCAAAACTCACCCATTTTTAAGATAAAATTTTTTAAATTCTAAAGATTTTAAATAAAAATAAGAATTATGACAAAAGATATTAAAATTAATATTTTTTTTAATTTTATCGCTAGACATTATAATTTTTCTCACTCTATTTAAAAATTATAATAGTAGTGTAATTTAAACTTGAAGCCTCCTTGTATCCAGACACTCATTTCCCACTACACTAGAAAAATACTACAAAAAACTGATACTTCTGATATCATCTCATTCACTGTCGAAATCTGGGTATCATAGTTAAACTTTACTATTAAATATCCCTTGAGACTTAAATGTGGTGAATCGAAATCATGGATCTAAGTATTTTGAACTGCAAAACTAAGAGATTTATAAACAAAATGTGAGTTGAAAAGGTTATAGTTATGAAAATAATCATCTTATTTATTCATTGTTGATAACTTCCGAAATTTTCTTTACAATTTTTCTTCTTGATTTTACTATGAACCACAATTTCTCCTAACCTAATGGTAATGTAGTTTAAACCCGAGACTCCCTAATACTCAGATAAGCTCCTTCTCAACAGAACTAAGAGAAGAACAAGGGTTAGAACATAAGATCTCTCAGGTCCTGGGTAGTTTTATGCTCTAATCATATGACACTTAACCCAAAAGCCCTTTATACTAACCACAGTGTTAATCTTACAATTACCAGCCATGTTCTCACGATAAAAAAAACTAATACAACATGATTAGGCATATAACATATTAATTTAAAGCCCTTTGAGGAACATTGTGTACTGTGTAAGATCATCTCACGCTTACCTCTCAATAACTACTGGCTCCAATGCTCTGCTCCAGACAGCACAATGAATGAAATCGGATTATATTTCTGCGAAGGATGTGATGGTCTTAAATCCGTGATTCTCTGGGAGCGGTGCGTTCCCAGGACGAATTGAGATCACGACCTCAAGACCTGCAAAACATTAGATTCGGCAGGATGCTCTATTTATGTGATTGACTTGAACAACACGAGATGCAAACAAAGTTTTCCTCCTATTTTCAGGAGAATTTGGTACCCAAATTAAGAAATTATGTAACTTTTGTATATTATACATTTTAATTGTGTGACGATATATATGTTGTAAGAAAATCAAATACAAAATGCATCCAATCAAGTAGTACTTTTTATTCACTGAACATATTCAAGATCAGACTACGCAGTACACGTTGTACGTTGTTTTGTGGATGACAATTTTAAATGAATAAAACAGTGAAGGAACTAATCAACAAATAATTATGGCCATGCTGAAACACTTCAAAAAAAAACAAATCAGGTTGAGAATATCATCCCCAGTAAGGAGAGTATGTGGGAGCATATTAATGACAGGATAAGATAAAATGGAGGATTTGAAATTGACATAAAGTCGAGCATTTAATATTTTAATTACATCTTTTGTACCTAAATCTCTCTAATTAATGGTCCAAGAATATCATCACTTGCATTCTGAGTACTACAAGAAACATCATCTTTTCCGAGATTATGTTTGAAATCAGGTTGTTTTGCCTTGAATGCTATGGGAATGTCTGACAACTTTGATACGAGATAAACTGAAACGACAAGAATGATAGGAATGAAATCTATAACAGAATTTCTAACATACTAAGTAGCATGATTGATGTAATATTAGGTACAAATACCATCAACAATAATGCTAATCTAACTACGTAGTCAACCAGTGGCTAAATGTTTTAACATGACAGGAGAAAAAGAAGGAAAACCCTATCAAGAGATGACAGTTAACAGAAATTAACCTGCATCCTTGGCAGCAACAGCTTCTTGATAAACGTCCGTTATGAACAAAATTTGTGATGGCTTATCTACTCCAACAGACTGCCATATTTCGAAGTAGCTCTTTTTTTCTCGTTTGTTTCTAAACGTGGGGAAGTAAATGAAACAAACATGTTGGGATGGTTGGGGAATGAAACTGCAAGTTCAGACGAGAAATAAACAACTGAAAAAAAAAACCAACCCGACAGATGTGTCAAAAAATCCACATAAGTAATTTCTCAAATCTCCGTGCGTTGTATTTCCAAAGATTAGCCTCTGAGCTTCTCTACTCCCACTAGAATATATGTAAACCTGAATTACGAAATTGAAGTTTTCATAAAGAATGAGTCCGTTGGCATTATTTGACTAATAGAGAGATGATAGTTACATAAAATATACAAAAAAGTACAATATTACATATATCACACAAAGGAGCTTTATAAAAAAAAATTGGGAGAATTATATCTTTCACCCCTAATGAAGAGCTTTTTACTTATTCAATCTCCAAATTTAGATATTTGCATATGTCACCCTATATTTTGAATGCATAATTATGAACACCCTCTCATATTGATAAATGACTAGATCTTTCTCCCTTTAAACAAAATCAAGGGTTAGATCTTCGTCAACTTGATGAAGAGATACAACTTGTAATTATGCATTTAAAGTATGAGGGTGATATATATAAATATCTAATTTTGGAGATTAAATGAGTAAAAAACTCTTCTTTAAGGGTGACATAAGTAAATCCCTCAAAAAATTTTATAATCTTGTTTATCTTCCATCCATGATGCCAAGAATGTTTCATATCAGTCCAACTCATTCCAAAGTATTATTCAAAAGCAATTGACTTTGTACAATATTACAAAAAAAAACACATGTTATACAACTTAAATATTTACTACAAACATATATTAATTAATGACAAAAATAACTCTATAGTTAAAGGATAATAGGAATATGTTAATTTATCAGGTTATCCAACATTTTGGGTGGTGGCGGCAGGTGGTGGGGGATTTGATGGATTGCTTGGATGGGGTCATAAAAAGTACTCTTGGAGCAATTGAGATTGCAAGAGTGTTGCTTTACAAAGAGCTCAAAGAGGAAAAAAGAGAAATCCATGGAGCCGACGCCAGATAGTTGGGGAATACAGCTTTTCTGCTCCTGGTTCTATATTAAATAAATACTCTTATCATACCTTGATTCCATTAGCATGCCACCTTTCCAGGGCCACAGGAACATCATCGAAGAGAACACCTTGCAATTCTTTATTTTCATAGCCAGTCCTCCATATATGTCCCTGAATGTAAACATAAAATTTGAACAAATGTAGGCATGAGCACCCACTATGATTTAAATCATATTTAATTACCTGCAGCTGTTTCAATGCTGTAACTTTTCTGTCGGCTTTTATCATTGACTCAACATTAGCTACCAAGGACTCAATCACTTGTTCTTTTCCAACATCATCAGGTGGAATAGATACAGAGCCTAAAATGTCCTTCTCCAAGTCATCCTGAACCTGTTCGTACTAGCTCCCCAGTTAAGATGATATATACAAGTGAAAGAGCAACATGGTATTTCAAAATTAAACAGCAAACAACAATGGGCATTCAGGACATCAGATGTCTAGCAAAAATGAACAATTTCAGCACCTTATTTATAATATGTTTATTACTAATGACCCTAGCAATAATAACGATTATTGAGGTCTTATACTCTGAATTCAGGGAAAGTTCAAATTCTATCATTTAACATAAGTTCCAACCATGGATCAATAGGTTTTCCCCACTGCTTGTCTTAATTACATTCCAGAATGAAGCATAGAATATCTTCCTGAATTCAGAGTCCGATATTCTGAAGTGTATTCCATATATATATATATGATGCTTCTTAATAAAAGAGTATATATATATGACCAATGAAACTATAGAAAAACCAAGTATCACTGAATCCTAACACCATTCCACTGCCACTCAATTGATATATCATAGTCTTATATAAATGGTCATGGATAATGTAAGATGACATTATAATAATTTCTATCTTAAGTTTCTTAATAAAATGAATATCTATGATCATTTTCGTAATAGTAAAATATTGATTACTGTCTCTTCTTTTTTTAATAAAATATTTCATTGAATTGACCGCTTACCAAACAACCATCACTGTTCGTTGGATTTATGGTCAAGCTATGCTCACTTTATTGCAATCCTCACCCCGTGCAATCTTCACTGGGATATTACGGGAGCCAAGAAAAGCAGAAAAAAATGGAAAAAGAGATTTCTGTGGCGATCGGGAGACTGACACAGAGCTCGTTTGTCTTCTCCAACACTGGGAAGCGAAGGAATTTGGATTGGCGTCTTTGTCGACAACATACAAAGGTATAGACCTTGCGGATCTTAGCTGGTGTTTTTGTGTTTTATGATTTGTGTTATTTGCAAAGAACACCAGAGGGAATGGTAATGATCACTATAAGAAATGAGCAGATCTCCCATATCTACAGTTATTGCATCTTATGCAGTCCAAGCAAACCCCATAATCCTCAGGTGTTTATGCACATCATGCCAATTTAGTTGTGGATTTGATATCCCATGATGGCATACTTTAATCTATCAAAACATACTTTGCTTTCAAAATTTTTGCTAGTTCTTCTGACCTAGATAGGGTATTGTATTAATCAAAGGGAACAATTGAAATAATTCTGATTTCGGGCCTTGTAAGAATTTTCAGAAGATTGCTTTGGGTTTTCTGAAACTCCTAATGATCCTGAAATAATTTAAAGGCTTTAGCTTTGTATATATACAACAAAATCATCGAGTTTCTAATTTTTTTCGTAATTGAAAAACAGTTGTCCTCTTCTCTCACAACGCACAAAGGGTATTTTTTTGTTTGTGGGAAGGATTTATTTGTAGCTGTGGATTGTTTTGCTTTGGTTTATTTTGTTTTCCCTAATGACAATTCATTCCGAGGTTTTGATAGTGGCATTCAGATGAATACAAGAAGGTTTATATAATGTACTCTTCTCTCTAATTGCTGCAAGAAAACACATTAATTGCAAGAAGTTGTAAATTAATGGACTGTTGATCTACTACATGGCACCTTCTACTAGATTTAAAATTCTACTATTGGCTATTGTCATCTTTTCCTATTTCTAACATTTTTGGGGTGTAAATGGTATGCACCAGCTTCTATTTCCGACAAGTGATAATTCAATTAATGAAATTTAAAATTATTTTGATTGCCTTATCTTTAAAAAGATATCTTATTTCTAACTAGAAGGTTTGTTACACTTGTCTAGTAGGAACACCATCTGATTGCAAATCTAGCACATAAAACCTGAAGTTTTGTTTCAAACACAAACGTAATGTAGTTATAGAAAGGAAAACTAAATGAAATAGATTGATAACAGAATACTTCAAACATAAGTATCGATAATATCGTTTGACTTGACCCGACGAGAGCTTATTAATATTATTTTGTTTAGGTATATTATAAATAGAGATGTACAAGTGTGCTTTTGCGTAAATTAATGTCATGTAGCAATTTTGGATGTAGAGTCAAAGTCATTTTGTAGAAAGGAAAAAGAGAAGTGTTTTTCGAAAGGAATCCTTTAATCCTCTATAGCTCGACACTGAGAACAACTACTTTAGTGAAGATGGACCATGTAGTGCGGAGGGACCAAAGAGTGACGCTTCAAAAAAAATGAAGCATGAATCCACTTATTGCAAAATTAGAAAAAGATTAACACATTTAGACGAAGAAAAGCTAATTGATGCCGTGCATGAAGAAAAAAAACATGGCCAATCAAATGCTAGTGGGCCTATGTCGAATGAATGGCCTTCAGTGCTTGAAAGTTTCAAGACGTTATAAGGAAAATAAGTATCTTTGGAGATATTGAAAAAAGGTTGGAAACAAGTAAAGGATAATTGGAAGAAATATTACAAGCTTTTGCAAATGATTGAGTACAAGTTCAATAAAGAAGAATGATAAGTTGACATAGAAGATTATTGGAGGAAGGACTTATTTCGAGTATGTATATGAACTAGAAAATTTGCAAAAATCCTACATCTTCCACTTATAACATTATTGTAGAGGTATAAAAAGTACAAATTATATCACGGAAAGTACTGCACAACCTTTCAAGCTAGTGATTGGCGATTTGAAGGGCAAGCGAGTGCTAGATCTAGATAATAATGACAAGAAGGGACTACGACAAGTCAAGCAAAAAAAAGCAATTTATCTAAGTCTACCAAGGATTCAAAGAGTACTATGGATGTTAGTTACAAATTAACCTAGAGTACGTAAGTTAATTTACTTGAAAAAATGAGTTAAAGACCAATTCTCAGAGGCTGCTAAGCACATGACAACTTAGAGATGATTTTTTTGAAATTTTTTTCTTGAAACTTAAAAATGATTTTGCTGGTTGAGAAAGTGAATGACTTGGCTGCATGGATAAAACTTTGGTTTGTGAGCGACCTAGTGTAACATGACGATCATGGTCGTAGATGCGACATATTTTACCATTAATTATTTCACCACTGTTGCATTAAGCTAACATGGTGTTGTGATTTTTTTCTATAGTTGTGTGGAACTCAGTTTGCCCCCATTTACCAAACTATATTATTCTACGTAACTTGTCTAGTAAGGGCATGCTTGGGAAAGCCCCAAAAATGGGCTAAAAATTTAAATAATAATATTTTATTTTTATTATAAAATTTAATAACTTTATTTCACATCCAACACAAATTTCAATCTTAAAAATCAATTTTATTTCACATCCAACACAAATTCTAATCTTAAAATCAACTTTATTTCACATCCAACACACCTCCCAATATTAAAATAAATTTCTTTCCCTTCAACTCTATAAAATAAAATATTTTCTCTTTCCTTACCCAAATTTATCCTCCAACCAAACAAGCCCTAAGAGTAGAAGGATTCATATGGTATCGCTTTATTTTTATTTCCTTAGCGCATTCTATCTATAGGTGAATCTGTTAATGCTTTATGTCTTTCACCTTTTAATTTTATTTTATTTGATTGCCAATAAATTATTTATTTTCCTATAAGGTTCATAGGATATTAGCTTAAGCATCAGTAACATTATATGGCAAGTCATAGACTACTTGTACACGGTCATTATTCATATGTTCATTACAAATTCACTTTGAACATTTCTTTCATAATAATTTATTTTTTATAGTAGACAATGGATGTTTTATAAAAATTCATATTGACTATTAATTTTTGTATTTTAGATTCATATTTATTCATATGTGATTTAGTTTCAAAATCAAAATTTCCAAGGTTTGAATATTTTTTGTATTTAATTGTTCGACATTGATTCTGTTGCTGTTTAATTTCATTTTATCAAATTGCACTAAAGACGTTTTCAAATTTTTGGCTTCTGCAATTATGCATGAAATAAGAAAGTTGTCTCATTAAATTTCGTTTGTTGTAATATTCACATCTGCTATGTGACAGTTTATCAGTTGTCATTAAACTTTCATATATTGCAATATTCACATTAGTTTTATTCAATATCACTCCTCATGACGTTTATTTTGCCTTTACCATTTATTTCTGTATTTTCATAGTTGTTGTTAGAATATTGGATTATTAATAATTTTAATTGCCATTATAGTATGTTTCTTATTATATGCTATAGGAAACAACTTGTCACCTTACTATTGAATTGCCATGGATCGAAATCTCAAATGACATTTCCTTTAATTCAACATATGATCAAAATTACATTGATGATTGCACCAACATGACAAGTCAAGCAAATACTGGGTTACGCAATTCCTCAATTCGAAGGCCAATACACACTAGACCTTTCACAGGACATGACTACATTATAGATTTTCTGAATGGCCTTCACGGCTATTCACAACAAGCCTCTCAGATCGAACCAAATTATTATCTTGTGTTGATGGAAATTTTAGAAGAGAGGGGCATTCTATGAATTACACGTAAAATGTCTAGTGTTGAACTAGTAATATTTCTTAAAAAGGTAAGTCATGGTGATGCTATTCATTAGTTGTGTGAACTTCAACATTCAAGTGAGATTGTTAGTAGGGTGTTCAATCATCAAGTCCTAGATGATTTATGACTTGAAAGATGAATTCATAAAAGCTCCAGTAGTAATGACAGTTGATTCATTCATTGTAGGAACACAATTTGCCTATATTTCAAGGTAGGCAAAATAAAGTAACTCACCTTTCTTGCTACATCTATTTGTTGTACTCAATAGTAATATGCTTATATAGTAACATGTATTAGAATGCAATTAGTGCTATTTATGGCATGCAATTTAGTGCCATCATTAGGCGAGACATGATCAATTTCAAAATTACATAGGCACTGGGGGGCTGTTGCACATGCTGCATAGTGTAGGATTTTTTGTAACGCCTTGTATTGCTTAAAATTCATTAATATTATATCTAATTATAATATCTATAGATTTAATAACTTTTTTAGGTAAATTTTATCTTATGGATTCTGGGTATGTAAACTCATCCAAATTTATTGCTTCTCATTGAGAATATCGATATCATTTGAGACTTTGCCAGACTAGTGGTGGGTGTAGAACCTATTCTTGTCTCGAAGAGTTATTTAATTACAAGCATGCCTGCCTCCGCAATGTAGTGCATAAGACTTCTGGTATACTCAAGTTACGCTTCAGAAATTTAAGGGAAATGCTCCCTTATTCTTATGAAGTATAAGTAAGATCTTTAGTTGCTTGTTGCATACTCAATATCTTGAAGGGTATTTAAGGTGATAACAATATAGAAGTTCAAACAACGAGGAAGTGGGCATTGGTGTTGAAAGAGTTCATGATATTGAGATTATTCCATCATACATGCCAAAGAAAGCTTAGGTAATAGTGTCATTGGAAATATAAATGGAGGTTGGTGTCTCCAGGTCGAAATTACTAATGCCCTATGGTTGTAATATATAAGTACAATTTTATAATCGACTAAAAATATATTTAGATATGTGAAAATATCTTATGTTATTTACTCATCTATCTACATTTATAACATAGGGCAAAATGTTCGAGATTGAAAGAAATTGAGCATCTTAGGTTCAAGTTATCATTCTTAATTTTTCACCTTTTTTTATCACAATTGCATGCAAGCATTTATATTTTGCTATTCTTGATTTGTCTGCTTATAGTTGTTAAGTACTAATTGATTATGATTTTTTGGCTCATTAATAACTTATTTTGTTGCGTGATAGAAACATTCCATTCAGACTTAAAGACAAATTTTATAAAATAGTAGTAAGACTAGTGATGATATATAGTGTTGAATGTTGACCTATAAAGAGAAAGCGTATAAATAAAATAAGTGTTACAGAAATGAAAATGGTAAGGTGGATTGATGAGTATACACAAAAAGACAAAATGAAAAATGAGTAATATTACAAGAAAGTTGAAGTAATATCAACTTTTAAATATATTATTTTTGAATGAGTCATTGAGTAAACTAAATTTTTTGGAAAAAATTACTTTTATGCTATTATGTAGAATGTATAAAAACATTGAATTAGTTAAGCTCAAATAATTTTCATTTGAAAATCTATTCTTCAAAATAATGAGTGTTTCCAAAAAAAGACTTTCCAAACAACCGCACCTCCAAAAACTTGCTTCCCCAAAAAAGGTCCAAATTTCAACATTTGATATCTTTTTGAGCCTCAACCAAACAAAAGCTTTCTTTCCTTTTTTTTAATTACTGATGATCACTAACAGGGAACTACCGTATTCTTCAAATCCACTTTCATGAGCACAGAATTATGTGTGTGTGCAAGAGAGAGTGAGAGTACACAGTATGAATTAACATCTAGGCCCCATTTGTCTGAGAATTTAAAATTAACCTGGTTAATTTTAACTAGTCATATCACATCACACATAAAATTTAATATTAAAAATTAACTTTATTTCACATCCTACACATATCACTAAAATAATAACTAACTTATATCACATCCCTCACATATCCCAACATAATAACTAATTTTATATTACATCCCTCACATATCCCAACATAATAACTAATTTTATATCACATCCCTCACATATCCCAATATAATAACTAACTTTATTTAACATCATTCACAACTTTTAATAAAAAAAAATCTCTGTCTAAGTTTAATTTTAACCTTCTAAAATTTAACCTTACAAACAAACAGAGAAAATGACGAGCAGAAGGCCGTTGCATGGGTCATGCATCAAAGAGAGAAACACAAAAATGGCTATTAGCTATTAGACCAGGGGACAGATTTTCTTAAAACATATACTAAAGAAGTTTGAGATATAGCATTTTCTTAGGTTACTCAAAGAAAAGGAATTATTTAAAAACTTAATGACAGCATCTACAAAGAACCCAAAAATCATAAAAGAAACATGTAGACGAACACTGTTAATGTCTAAATCTAAAACCTTACTTGTAAACGCAGTAGATTAATATCATTTTTTGTTTCCTCACTATCATATGTAGACATCAAATGCTTCTGCACATTGTCACGTGCATAGGGAAAAAGAACTTCTGTAACAAAAGATATTGGTGTTGTCGTCCCCTCGATGTCAAGTACAATGCATTTCTGCAATAAAAATGGTTAGATATTAGAAACCCCATTAGGTTTATATACAACCCTATTATATATTCAGAAAATGTTGCAAAAGCAGAATTAGGATGCTAGGATTGTCCCACGAGATGGGACCACCGCATAGTATTGAAAAGAAAATCACGAGACTTTAGGCCCTGTTTGGCGCGATAACCAAAATCAGGATCAAAATGGCACTAGTTTAAAAAACAACAATAATAATAAATAAATAAATGTTTCTAATCATTCTACACAAATTCTAATATAAAAAAATATTATTTTCTTTCACACACTTAATAATTTTCAATAAAAAGATCAACTTTATTTCACATCCTAAACCAAAATACTAGATTTTGGTTCCCGCGCCAAACAAGCACTTAAAAACCAACTTGAGGAAACAGGAAATGAACCTACCTTAGATGGTTCAGAAGCTGGACTGCCAAGTCCTGCTTTCAAATGAACATCTAACTTCCTTTTCACAACTCCCCTATAACTTTCACTGTTTAAGTAACTATGGCCAGGAGTTGTCCAGTCAATACCTAACTGATGCAGCCTGATTGCAGCTTCAAACAGATAATGATAGCATTCCGCCTGTGAAGTACAAGAAGGAAGCAGTTTGACGAAATAAGTTAGTATTAACTATCTCAAAGTAAAGAGAGGTGTCAGCTGGCAATCAAAAAAACGTATTCGGGTCATTCTAGTAAACTGAAGGATGGGCTTAGTATGAATGTGGGAAAATCATTAAAGAGAGAGAATGAAACAAACACAAAGTGATGAGCAAGAAGGAATTATCGTTCTCGAAGAAATAGTTAGCATATCAGAAAAGTATCATTTATATACTTGATCTGCCTTAAAGTGAGAGAAAATTGAAAATGATTAGAAGGACAGAATGAAACAAACACAAAGTGCTGAGCAACAAAGAAAAATCGTTCTCCAAGAAATAGTTAGCATATCAGAATAGTATCATTTATATACTTGATCTACATTAAAGCGAAAGAAATATTTTTTCTTCAAGATGAAAATCAGTTAAAGAAATTGATATGGCTGCGCAAATAATAAAAGCACTCAATTTGCATGATTCTTGAATAGCAGGAGGGGGAAGTTCAGTATGTTAATTTAAAATCAAATAAGGCAACCTCATGAAAACTCAAATCTTTGTTTCATCCGCCCTTTGGTTATCATTCATGTTAACCGTCAAAAGTTATTACACAGTATTATGTGCTTGTGGATGAAATAACACTAACAAAATAGGATATCTAGGGTGCATTTATGAAACATAATTTGCTTTACACTAGCCAGTAGTTGACATAAGATGACTACTAGAAAAAGTCCGAGTCCAGATGTTAAAGCATTATGGTGGGAACACTAAAACAACACCTGGACAATTCTTTCCAGGCAAGTTTTACTATTTATAGTCGAGAATTGATCATGGATGCACTAAATGGGTGGATTGAATATGTGTTATTTTCAGATGATTGATGCCGATTGAATAATCTAATTTCGAAGAATTGTGGTTGATTGAAGATCAAATAGAGATGCTAATTTATCTGAGATTTAATGTTGGTTATATTTTATCCTATCTAGTATTTGGCTAGTTTTTGATGTAACAAGGTATTTATATAAGAGCTAGTGTCAATGTGATATTCAGTCTTTGATGAAAGAGAGTTAAGACTTGAATCTTATTTGAGTTGTCAAACCTAGTAAAGTGAAGGGCCAAAACCTTGGTTGAAAAACCTAAAAACCTAGTTATCCCTAAAGTGATACAACAATAATAACTAAGACTTTATCACATTAGCTACATGAATCTTTTATTTTCATTGCACTTTATCAAATAATAAATTCTCATTTATCTTCAAATATATAAGATCCTTTTTTGTAATTTCCTATACTTATTTGGTCTTCCTCTTCCTCTTTTTACATGGGCAAGATCGAATAGCTCAATTCTCTTTACTAGAGCTTTCATCGGCTTATGATCAATATGTCAAAACCATCTAAGCAGATTCTCTCTGAACTTATACTCAATTGTATCTAAACTGTCCACTCTTCCTAACAACTTAATTACTAATTATCGTTTTACCAACACAAGTGCTCTATCTTAATTAAACTTTGCACTCATATATTTCATTTTTAATCCGCTAAGATGAAAATTTTATACTCTAAGGTATTCTTCCATGACTTGAGTTTTGTCTTAGACTCATCTTTAGTCAATCAATAAGGAGAATATTATACGTAAAAAGCATATATCAAGGCACATGTTCTTCAATGTGTCTAGTTAGTATCTTAATAATCAATGTAAGAGTTATGAACTTAAAAGCTGAGCATTGGTGTAAACGAATTATAAAAGAAAAATTCTTAGTTAAACTCCTAAGTGTGTTTGAACATAAGTAACGACCCTTTTATACATATCTTTAATAATTTAAATGTAACCAGCGCAAATCTCTTTTTTTTTTCTAAAACTCTCCAAATTACTTCCTTGAAATTTTTCATAAGCTTTTTCTAAATCAATGAAACCAAATGCAGATTTTCTTTTCTCTCTAAACATTTTCATTAAAATCTCTCAACAAATGAAAAGCATTCATAGTCGATCGACTTGGCATGAAATCAAATTAGTTCTGTGATAACATATTATCACTATGTAATCTATGCTCGATCACCCTTTTCCAAAGTCTTAAAGTATATCATATTAATTTAATTCTTTTGTAGTTGGCACAATCTTTTATATCACCTTAATACTTTTTCTCTATTCATTTGACATACTTTTAGCTTTTAAAAGCATATTAAACAATTTATTGAGCTAAAAAATTCCTTTATCTCCTATACCGGTTTAAACATCTATTAAAATATCATCCTGCCCTACTGCTTTTCTACATGTTACCTTTTTAAAAAATTTTCAAACCTCAACTTTATTAATACACAGACATAAGAATAATTTTTATTTTCTTTTTGGATGTTAAGTTTAGGAAGAATAATTGTATTACCATAATCATCATTAAAAAATTTTTGAAAATAACTCATCTATATTGGATCTTCTTCTTTGAAAAATGCTTTCTGATTTTCATCCTTAATACATTTCACTTGAGTCAAGCTTTTAGTTTTCTTATCTTTTACTTTAGCAAGCCTATATATGTATCTCTTTATTTTTAGTACCCAACTTCTTATATAGTTTTTTAAAAGCTATATTTTTTACAATACAAACTGCTTTCTTAAACTCTCATTGAGCCATTTTATACTTTTCATAATTCTTTTTTTTTTTCTGCATTTACACCAATCTTTATAACAAACATTTTTTATACATCTTGTCTTTACCACTAAGTATCTTATTGTTAGGAGCCTTTCCTTTAGATTTTTCAGGACATCTTTTGTCACCTTACAGATGTAGTTAGCAATTGTCAATCACAAAAGATCAGCTTCCCACTTAATGTTCCATTGCTTAGTTCTAGAACTTTTCGCTTAATGATATTTCTATTCTCTACCATCGAGTCTAAGGATATTGTTACAACTTCCTATTACTTATCCAACTCTTCACTTTACAATTTTTACAATCCAAGAAACTCAGTTTTTATAAGAAAATAATTAATCTACATTCTTAAAAACTCATTCTTGTAAGTCATATGTTTATTTTTTTCTTAAATATTAGCAATCATAAAGTCATAAGCAAAAAAAAATTCTAAAATTGTTTTAACCTTCTTATTAGTTTTCCCAAAACTATACCACAATGATTACTATTAAATTTCTCACCAATACTTTCAATATGTTCGTTTAAATCTCTTCTAATAAATATTTTCTTTCTGAGGTATCTATTATATCAACTCTTCTAAATTATTAATATACTTTTTCTTTATACTCATATCCAAATCTACTTAGGGGAACACACACACTTACAATATTAATAATCAGTCCATTGATTACTTTTTCTAGAATTATAATTCTTCCCTTATTCCTCTCAACTTTTATTATGCAATCTTTCAAAACCTTAGCCAGAATTATACCTATCTCATTCCTAGTTTGACTCTTACTTTTTTTTTATTCTTAGTTTGGCTCTTACTAAAGTACTAAAACTTGAAGCCTAAACTATAAATTTCTTTGGCTTTCTCTCTCATCCATTTCGCATCCCACAGACAAAATATCAATTCTTCTATGAACTATAAATCTACTAACTTCATTAACTTGTTTGTAAGAGTGCCTATATTCCAAGTTCTTAATTTTATTTTAGTGTCTTGTGTCTTAGTATTTTGGATTAATTTCTTTGCCAGCATTCGTCCATAACATGAGAACCCTTACTTACTTATGACTACACTTGAACGCCGATGCAACGACTATTGCACACTTTTACTGTATTCAGGCAATACAACACGTTGCTTTTAAAAAATGCTCTAGCTTTAATGTAATTTCTTAAAAAATTCATGTCATATTCGTTCAACAAGTTTTATGCTAGCTATTGATTGCTTGCATTTCTCATTTGGGATTTGGAACTCGGCAATGATGTATTTGTCCTTAGAGTGATCAAAAAGGGAAAAAAAAAACTTCCCTAAAACTTTAGCAACTCTAATTGTTACTCCCACCCTTTGACCTGCAGACTCACCCATTCTCATTTTCTAGCAACGTTGCCTTCCACGATCAACTCCATCATGAGATGTATAAGTCAAATCTACAACATCCTACATGCATTCAAGTTAGAATCCATGCCTCACCCATGGACTCTGACACTTGAACCATCGCCTACCTCGACCTCACCATTTTGTGCCCTCATTGTATGCATGGATCAGTTCCTAAGAGCTCATCCCCACGGGATAGCAACCCAATGCCACAACTGAAACTGACTCCCACATCATACAGGATCAAGTTCTGCCTCCCATAACACAAACTTCGGCGAGCTAACTCTGAGCCCTTAAGGCACATTTGACACAGGAGCCTCATTTGAGGTCAAGTCTACCCCAGTAGACGAAATTGACTAATCTGATTCAATTTAACTCTAATTTATGCATTTGAGGTATGATTTCCTTAGAACAAAATAATTACTGATTACTAGATTTTCAATCATAATTTTATTGCTCACTTTGATTAATCATATGGCTCCAATTGAGAGACCCAGACTTATCTGAGGTTCAGTTACTATTGGATTTAATTCTGAGAGATACCAATCTAATTCCTAAATCCTAGATTAGATTCACTGAATTTAAATCAATTGCTCTAATATAACATGATAAATTTCAATTGTAAATTGTTATAATGTGTAGAATGTTTTTTCAATGTCACATAACAATATCGATTAATTTGCCAATTTAGTTCACTGATTCAAAATTCACACGATACCCACATTTTCGGACTACATCACATTAACAAGATAACGGTCAACTCCACATAGAAACAGGGGCATTAAGAGACACTTAAATATAAAAACATTTATGATGATGCAAATGCCATGAAAATAACAGCCCTAATTCTGAGTTTTTTCACTCTGGTCTTAAGAATATAATCCAGTAATGGAAAGACTTCATAGGAGACTAGCTGGAGGAAGACGACATGTTAAAGGTGAATGTTGTATTCATGCAAATGATAGAAGTGAAAAAAGTGATGAACAGAGTGAAACTGAAATCAGTAAACAGATAAAGAACAACAATGTTGAAAGCGGTCTATTCTCCATGGTAGAAATTGAAGAGCAGCCTTCAAAGATTAAGTTGAAGAACAAGAAAAGTCGGAAAGAGTGTTAACATAAGAAATGAGGGAGCTTTGCTAACAGACGACGCATAGAGAGCTCATAGGCACCGTAGGGAGGGGTTTGTTAAAAGGGAGAAAGCAATGGTAATAAAGTGCAGAAAGTAAAAAAACACTAGGAATTAGGTAGTTTGGATGGATCCACTTAGGTCCACCGATCAAATCAATCCAAATTCCATTATATGTTGGTTCACATTATATGTGACGAAGAGAGTGAAAAAGTAAAGCACAAGTGTTTAGGTGATTTAAAAAGATCTTCCTATGTAAAGCACACATCTTTGGTGCACAGGAAGCTCATAAGCAACAAGAAGTGAGGGGGAGAGACCGTAAGCAGAGCGGATAGAAAAGTAAAGAACACAAGTGTTTAGGTGATTCAGAGAGATCTTCCTATGTATGTAGGCCAAGCCAGTCCCAATGCATTAAGTAAATGAGCCCCTATGGGGTGAATATAGTGTAAAGGAAGAAGGTTTTAAAAAGAGAGTAGTATGTCAGGTGACACAGTACGAGTCCAACCACTAAGAAGAAGACCATGAAATCCATTTCATAGTTTAAGTTACAGTATTTATAGTAGGGTGATTGTGGGAGAGCTGCTCCACTGATTTGGGTCGCACGATGTGACTTGGACTCCCTAGTGGTTTGGATCACGCCACGCGGAGCCTTGATGCAGATGTTTAACGAGGTGGCCAGCATGGTGGCCTAAGGTGATGGAGATGGGGCTTGCCAATTGGCATGGAGCATGAAAGGTCCTTGCCTTCAGTTTTTTGTGTGGGCCTTACCCTGGCGAGGCAAGCAAGGTCGACGTGGCACTATCGCAACCTACCACATGCCTAGAAGGGATTGGTAGAAGGTCAGGTTGGCATCGGAGAGTGGTTGGAGCAAGAAATACTGGCCATACTATCCTGGAAGAAGCTGGACACGGAACACGATCCTGGACAGTGTAGCTTCTGTTCTAGTTGAGGTAGTTGGGGCCAAGAGGACGAGGGACAGACCATCAGAGGTTTAGGCTGTGGCGATTGGTCCGTCCACCAGGCCTGAACTGGCTTGACCATGTGATGATCTTAGCGGGTTCTACTAGTGCCATGTGGACGGCTAGGATGCTTCTGAGTATTCTCGCACAAACACTGTTGTTGATTTGGTGCCAAAATTTAATAATGTCAAGCAACCTAAGCAATTTAGGTCCATCAGTCTTTGCACCATGATCTATAAAGTCATTGCCAAAATTTTAGTGAATAGATTGAAGAATCACATTTCTAGCTTGAATTCCTCGGAGCAAGGTGTTGTCGTCTAAGGCTGTCTCATTACTAATAATTGTATCTAGCATAAGAGATTATGCACAGGTTAAAGACCACCAAATTGAAGGCAAAATATATGATGACTAAGGCAGACATGGAGCGGGCATATGATTGTGTCAGTTAGGACTTCTTAGATAATGTTCTTGTTTGGATGGGATTTTCTGACCAGTGGAGACGGTGGATTAGTATGAGTGTCAAAGGACCCAAATTTGCTTTGCTTATTAACGGTAAAAGAACTCCTTGGATTGTTGCTAAAAGAGGTTTGCAGCAGGGGTGTCTTTATCGCCTTCCCTCTTTATTCTCTGCTTTGAGCTTCTGTCAATATTGACTCACAAAGAGATGTAAAATGACACTATGTCAGGGATTAGAGTCACTAAAGTAGCACACCTACTATCACACCTAATGCTTGCAGATAATCTTTTTTTTTATAAAGGCTACTTCTTCAACAGTTGTTAGTTTCAAAAGAATACCTAATTACTATTGTGATGCTTCTGGTCAAATGGTGAACTCTGAAAAGTCCTCTATTATTTTTAGTGACACCACCACTGAAGATAGGAAGACAGCTATTAGGACACTCAGGATGCAAAAGTAGCAATGGCACCACCTGGGGATCCCACTCACAGAGCATAGACATAAGAAAGTAGGTTTTGTTGCCACCATTACAGATGTTAGTAGGATCAATGCTTGGGAAGTTAATTTGTTATTGGCAACGCAGATTATTATGATCAATAACACCTTAACTTCTATACCACTGTATGGTATGTCTCATACTTATATCGTCAAAATGTTCTTGATGAAGTTGTAAAACTAAACAAAACATTCTCATGAAGCTTTAGTGCTGAGACTAAAACGATGCCATGGGAGGAGGAGTGCAAGCCTAAGAGCAAAGGAGCGGGCATTCTTAATTTCAACTTATGGAGAAAGTCTGGTTGCTAAGCACGCTGCTCAATATTTGGATCATTCAGATTGCATTTAGCAGGAGAGATTTAGAGCAAAGTACGATTGACGTATCTATTCCTTCAAGATAAGGATAGGTGATTCTTGGATATGAAAGCATATTTGTATGGGAGGTACAGTGGTGCAAGACTAATTGCTCTGCCTACTTCAAGATAGAGCTTTAGTGTCCTTCTTACATGACCCCTGGTTATCCACACTGTTTTGGCCAATATTTCTTAATGTGCAGATGGTTGATCTCCCTTCCACAAAGGCAAATGTTTCTTTTGGGCATAAGTAGAATAGGGGAAGACTACGAATCTTGATGTGAAAGGAGTTCTAGAGAGAGAGATAACTATTTAGAGAGCCTCCTTATCTGGAGGTGATAGATTGGTTTGGGCTTTGACCAAGTCGATGAAAATTCCTACGACTAAGATCTATCCAAGTTAGTTTAGGGTGAGTGTGGATCCATCTTTTGGTACTTGGTGCTGGAAGGTTTCTACACAGTCAAAGATCTAGGTGTTCTTGTAGAGGTTGTTAAAAATGCCATCCCAACTACGGTTTGGATGATCGAAGAGATCTAGTGGAGTTTAATCTCTGTCCCTACAACTGTGCCATAGAAGAGAGCATTCATCATTTGGGTAGCGAGTGTAACCTTTATAATGCAATGAGAAGCATCCTTCAATGGAAATGCACTTTATATCCTCTAACTTCTTCAGTGCAGGTAAAGCTAGAGATGATGGTTAAGTTGGCCAGTAATAACAAAAGAGATATGGAAGCTTCAACTTGAGGTCGCGACCCCATGCCCACAACATGAAGGTGCATGGAGGGACAGTCCCCTTGGCTAATGTACTTTATAACTAGTTGGTTAATGCTTAAGACTAAGGTCATATTTCATAATAAAAATAATAATAAAATGAATACAGCTTCATGAAAAGATAAATCTAAGGGTCTATTTGTTTGTAGGATTTAATTTAATAAGGTTAAAACTAAACTTAGATAGAGATATTTTTTTATTGAAAGTTGTGAATGATGTGAAATAAAGTTAGTTATTATGTTGGAAAATGTGAATGATGTGATATAAAGTTAGTTATTATGTTGGGATATGTGAGAGATGTGATATAAATTAGTTATTATTTTGGTAATGTGTGTAGAATGTAAAATAAAGTTAATTTTTAATATTAAATTTTATGTGTGATGTGATATGTCTGTTTAAAATTAAATCAAGTTAATTTTTAATTTCCAAACAAATAGGACCTAAAGGATAAAAAATACATAATTAGCCGGAAAGTACAAACCTGAGTCTTAGCACTTATCCAAGAATCTCCCCACACATATATTCCATGATTGCGTACAAGCACAGCAGTTGCTTTTGGATATGCTGAAATCTGTATAGTTCATCATCTTGAGCAATTATGACAATATACCAGCATGTAATACATTCATGCCATGACTTCTTTGAATGATAGATGATGTATACAGTCCATTCCTCAATAATGGAACTGCCTAATTTATTTACAAATAAAAAGTCATGTAATTCTCATGCAACAATAGACCAATCCTTTCACATATTACTCCAAAGTTCATGGACGAAAGGCAAACTGTCATATAGGCAGAATTCTGTCATAGTGCTTCAAACAGAAAGCTGGAGCCGTTTCATGAGCTAAGGCAACCAAGCTACATGCTCTACATCTATTGAATGCACTACCTAAACGCTACTTGGTAAGGCAAAATAAAGGATTACTGTGAAGCTTATCAACTCGAGCAACGTTTTGTCAATTAGCTAAACCTACTGATTAGAAGTATTTGCAATCCCACTGCAGTGGATTGTCATCATTTGAAGCAGCTGAAATAGCATTTGCTTTCAAATGAAAATGACAAATTCTAGGCATAAGACCAAAGATCCAAACTTCTGTTGATTATTGTAATCTAATTTAACCGATGTTGTCAATGTAAGGCCAAAGAGATTCTAGGAAAACAATTTACTGCTTCACTCAGCGATTCTGTTAGCTCCCGCTCATGAGCAGTATTCTCAATAATAGGAACCACAAGCTCATCATAGTAACCATGTCCCTGAATTCCTTTTATCATCTCCATGTGAGTTATCTGCATTGACAAAGCAAGGATACGATAAAGGTAGAGGTCAGATGACCAGCAGGAAAAGTGCAAAAGAGTAACAGCTGTATAAAGAAACTCCTCTCTCTCCAGTCTCCCCTTCTAATAAGTTTGAGCGTGCATAAACAAGTGGGCCCCATTAGCAAGTTGAGTATATACCATTAATTATGGAGTTATTGATCAAGAAAAAAGATTAAGAGATATTGAAAAAATTGACTGCCAAAGTAAGTCTTTTATCATTTACGAGATGAATTCTTTTCCATCTGATGGCTCTAACTTGAAAATCTGAGATGAGCAATAATTTATAAGTAAAGAACAACCGTAGGCACGCTGTGGTTAAAAAGTGCCTACAGGAGAGCCTATCCAATGGCTATGCATACAAATGAAACGAGGTCTCCAAGTGTACATTGCTGGAAAGCATCTGGAAAAGCGATAAAATCTCATTCACACATCACACATGAGCATCATCATCAAGCACAAGAGGAAATAGCATGTAAGAGCACACATACAAGAGTTAAAAGCAGGAATCATAAAAACTTCAGCAAATACACTTCGGATTTAGAATGAACGCACCATTTTATTTTTAAAAAAATTATATAGAAATTATTTTATATCTCATCTTACGTAAACTCAAACATTAAAACGCCATTGTATTTTACATCCTACAAAATTCTCAATAAATCAATCAATTTTATTTCACATCCCACATAAATTTTCACATAATTAACTTCATTTTCCATCATACAGTTTCTTCAAAAAAAACCAAAATAGCTATCCTCCAAAGCTAAAAAAACCAATGCAAAAAGGGCCCTCAAAGTTAACTCAAGAGCATACCCAGGAACTAAAGATTTAATTCAGCAAGTACAAATAAAAAACAGATCCAAGATTGTGAATAAACTCACAAGTAAGCTCTTAACAAGGTTAATGTACCATTACAAGATCAAAACATGGAAGACAAAAAGAAAAGGCCTAATATACAAGAAACAAAAAGAAAAACAGGTGAAAAAACATAAGGCACAAAAATAAAGGTAAATGGATTCAAATCCTATCGATTGATCCCCTCAATTGACCTCGAGCCAGTGGAAAACATCTCGTATGCCCTCCACTAGGGCATGCCACTGATGGGATCCCTCCCATTGAATGGATCTTTCCAAACTTTCCCTGGTAGATGAAAGTAAGCTGCTCCAAAAAATCAACTCCTTTATTAGTAGGCCTCCATCAAATGACCATAATCTTATGCATGCAGATGTGGCATTTGATTAGAGTTTTATTTAGTTCCACCTCGCCAAATTAGCATTTTAGCATTAGAGATTTTCCTATTTATACATCTGGTGTGACGACCAGATTTGGAGTGTTAAATTTTGAAATTATTTTGAACCCAAAAGAAATATTTTGGACCTATTTATGAGAAAAGGAAAGCAGAGGGACCAAATTGCAATTTTCCCCTTAAATGGGATAAGCACAGCCGCGGAACCGCTTCGCCCGCCTTCTTCCCGTGTGCCGCGTGCGTTTGGAGAGAGAAACGAAGTTCTCTCTTTCTCCCTCTCTGTTTCGCCGTCTTCGCGCGCCCGTCTCTGTGCGTCCGTGTTCCGCCGAGCCAAGCAGAGCCCAGCAGCAGCACCTGCAGCCTGAAGGGAAGAAGAAGAAGAGGAAGGGGAAGAAGAAGAAGAAGAAGAAGAAGGGAAGGAGGAGAGGAATCAAAGTGGGTTTTTCTCGTCCTATTTCTTTGTATTTTTCTCCGGCTATCAGAATGACGTATAAGAGGTAGGCAAGAGTTCTAAGTTGGTTATTAAATTAAATTAGTTGGTTAATGCATTAAATTGATATATGTGATTCTATGTGATTCTATGTGTTAGTTGAAGTACAAATGATATGTTTTGCCTATGCTTGTTTTATGAATGAATCCATGTCGCAGGAATTATTATTATTACTGCTCAGAATATTCATATGCATGATTCTGATAAGCTATATGTGGAATGAAATATTGATTTCTATGTGCCATAAAGGCATAAGAATGTTAAGAGCAAGATGATATATTTAACTGAGTTGTTTATCAAGTCAAAAGGCAGAATATGATCTGTGGACTTGAAACAACGAGATGTGATTATAAGATGTGTTTTAAGATCGACAATATATTAAAATGAGTTTCTTGACGTGTTTATGTACCTGCCTGCTCGAGCCATGCCAATGCCAGATGTGGTAACCTACCCAAATATTGGAGATGGTTGCCAAGATGTGATGGTTATATGCTATGTGGCACTCCTCTAGATGATTTAGGAGTTGCCAAGGATCCTATGTATATGTGATGATGAAAAAAAGGCAGTTGTGACGTAAACCAAGAAACCAGGGCCCAAAAGATAAAAGTATAACGAATAAAAAGGAGTTACAGCGTATTATGGATTTTTGCATGATAATATGACGTCAGCATGTATATTATGACTGTCAAATTATCTTGATTATTTGTTATTCATGTTGATAAGAAAGTATGATGTATGTTTGCTTGTAATAGTTTTCATTTAGCAAGTTAATGCTTATTGCCTACTCAGTCCTAGAGTTGGTGGACTGATGCCTTTATTGGCAGGTACTGGTGAAGAATAAGGCACACGGGAGGTTTACGAGGACTGAATCAAAGGGGTTTTGTTTCCAGTTTGATCTTTTACTTACTGTTTAAGCTAGATGTAAAATTATGATTTGTATATAACTAACTATGCGTTAAACATGATGTTTAATGTATCAGTTGTTAGTTTTATTATATTGTTTCCGCTGTATGAGTTAAAATTTTATGTTTAATCCTCCCTTTGATTTATGTGAGTTTCGTGGTGTCCCGAAAAGGGGACATCACGTGTGGTGTCCCGAAAGGAGGACGTCACATCTGGAGTTTGTACTTTTTTGCTTGCTTAAATAAAATTAATTTGCTCTTTTGATTCATGAAATTTGAATCGTGATTCATGAAATTAAAGGAAAGAGCTAGGGCACAGGGTAAAAATCTCTAAATCTCTAATTTTATTCTTCCTCTTTTTTCCACAATTCAAATCCTAGTCGTCATCATCCCGCATCAATTTTGTTATCAAAGTGCATTGTCTCGTATCACCAAATCAACATGGGCCATTAATCAGTAGATTCATGAAATGAATGTTCACTAAATTTCAATCTCTAGGGGAACAATCACAACAACAGAATGAAACAAAATTAAATAAACAGTAAGAACATGACTGAAAGAAAAGCAATATCAAGGAGTTATAGAGTTCTACGTTGAAGAAAGAACATTCCAGTTTTGAGAGTAATTAGTAATTTGAATTGATGAAGAAGAAATAAAATGAGATGAACATAAAGAACGAGAACTAGAATAACTGTGAAAGAAATAAAGCTATAAATTAAGAAAGTAACATAGGGCTCCAGCAAAACAAATAAATCAACAAAATCAGTCCTCTCTTCAGAATAGGATATAAATGAAGCAAACTTGGAAATTTCGTCCTGCAGGAGTCAAATGTGTGCTCTAGAGCTTTCAGGCATGCTTTAACACTGCTTTACAATTCCGAGCGATCATTTCAATTCTAAATAGTGCACTTTACTATGCTCTAAAAAACAACAAGAATATTTTAAGTTTCTGGTAACAGCTTGAGGCTCCTAATCATCAAGTGTACCTTAAAGTAAAGCTAAAACTAAAGTATATTTATTATAAAAATGTATGGCTGTACTTTTTCTTAAAATTGAAAATATACTTAGCATATTTAAAAATGCAAATTAATGGATGAAGATTGAAGTCTTACTCGAAACTCTTTTAACAATGGATTAATCATTGTAACAAGACAAGATTCCATCCCATGGCTATGAATGACAGCCCCGGCATTGCGCATGTGATAAGCCTACAAGGGCAGTTCATACAAAAAATAGAGGAAAGTATCACACAGCATGTTAAAGGCATGCAAAGCATTAATATTTATGCTTAATACCATTTATGGAAGAACATAAGCATCAAAGGAAACTAATACGATATGGGAGACTGAAGGAATGCTCAAATTTTATGGGTACAAGGATATATAAGGCCTGATAAGGAAATTAATAAGCAATACCCACCAATTTATAGCACTATAACAAATTTCAAACAATCTGTTGTATAAATAGGCAGAATCTATCACTAGTTCTTAGCAATATATGACTAACATTCTGACATAGACTGAGTAAGGTAAGGGTACAGAGTGGAGAAGAAGAGGAGTGGGAGGAGGAAGAACAAGAGGACGAAAGAAATTAAGTGGAAAATTTTGTTTAATCATCCATTGTTACTAATTACAAAGTTCAAGGGTATATATAGAGTTCCAGCCAAATTAAACAAAGAAAATAAAGGCCAATAAGATTACTTAATGATGAGTAACTCTCCCTAGAGAAATCCAGATTACTAATACTAATAAAAATATTTAAAGTCCAACAAACCATCAACCTCTTCTAAACATTAAAAAAAAAATCTACTTTAAGATTATGTGGATACGCATTAGTCTCCTTCACTTGAAAAGAGATCAACTCCATTGAGTATGCATGTAGATATGACTCGAGGAGTTTTGGACCTAATACTTACATTATTCTTTTATGATTCAAGTGTCATCAACCCAATCCTTTGATGCAAAAGATTCCTAAAAGAGCAATACAAAGCAAAACAAAAGGCTTAAATGTGACTAGGTTAGGCAACAAATTCTTCACATCTAAAATGAGATTAGTATTTAAATGATCTTCTATAAATCAAGTAAATTTGCATTAACCAAATTCTTTACAAATAGAAAATGGATAATGACTCCAACAGATAATGATCAGGTGGTGAAAGCTTGATCTATGTTTCCAAGAAGAATAATTTTCAAAAAAATTCCACTTTGGATGAGAAAGCAAGATTCTGGAAGGTGTGACTCCCATTAATGATATCATGCCAGATGTTATAGGGAGCAAAAATATGATTGGTTGATTTGTGTACTTTATTCCTTCAACAACAATGTTTACCTGAGATTAATTTATCAATCATCGACAGATTTAATATGTTCAATAATTCTCTTTTTCAGCTTTCTTAATCTCAACCAATCTTTCTTGTTCTTCAACGGCATTTGTGAAAAACATGTGATTTGAATAAATAAATGATAGAATTCACTATTTCAAAAGAATCAAAAAAAAAATTAACATCCAACTTCCTCAAAGTTTCATCTTTATTAACAGAAACCAACTTACATGAATCATGAGGCTCTAACATAGATCAAGCTTTCACCACCTGATCATTATCTGTTGGAGTCATTATCCATTTTCTATTTGTAAAGAATTTGGTTAATGCAAATTTACTTGATTTATAGAAGATCATTTAAATACTAATCTCATTTTAGATGTGAAGAATTTGTTGCCTAACCTAGTCACATTTAAGCCTTTTGTTTTGCTTAGTATTGCTCTTTTAGGAATCTTTTGCATCAAAGGATTGGGTTGATGACACTTGAATCATAAAAGAATAATGTAAGTATTAGGTCCAAAACTCCTCGAGTCATATCTACATGCATACTCAATGGAGTTGATCTCTTTTCAAGTGAAGGAGACTAATGCGTATCCACATAATCAATAGACCTCAGAGTTTCACTTCAATAATCCAAATCCAGAAACATAAAAGAAACTAGTACGCATGCAAGAAGGTGGCAATTTTGTCAAGTAACACCACTAAGGAAAACTAAACATGCCACGATAAAATGGCATTAATACTAGCTATAAGCAATTCAAAAATAATCAAATACCAGACAGTGTTGCACAAGAAAGTCATCAGTTTGTTTGTTGGTTAATTGTACCTAATTTTATAGATCATATCATACATAAATTTTAATATCAAACTAACAATACCTTAAATTCTATATAAATTTTCATATTAAAATTAATTTTATATCACACACATTTAAAAATAAAATTATTTTTTATTTCAAATCTTTCATAAATCTCAAAATAAAAAGATCTGACCAATGATTGTCTCTTATCCCAATAAAAAATAAACACACAAACAACAGCATACAAATGGAAGGTTGATGCTCACCTTCATGAACAGAGGAGCACAGTCAGAACACTTGGGAGACTTATGTGGGTAAGGTTTGGGGGAAGGGGCGGATATCACCTCGCCGCCACCGGAAAGCACGTACATGTCCTCGGGAATCATCCTCTCCTTCTGCACTCCTGAAATTATCACAAATTACTCTAGAGATTCAAATAACCAGAGAAAGAAGAGAGAAATGCGTAGAGAATACCAGAGGGGGACATTACGACGAGCTGCTGGGGTTTCGGGATGGAATCGTCGTGGACTTTGATCGTGATGCTGCCGCCGGTGCCGGAAACCCAGCCCAGAGTATAAAACTGTCGGCAAAGGTCTGCGACCATCGCCCTCGTCTCCTGCACAGCTTTCCCCTCGCGATAAGCCGGAGAAAGAAGCATAGGAAAGCCGTTTGCCGCCGCAGCCATCGCCGACAGCACCCACCTCCGAGCAAGACGGCACCGAGAAGGGAATATGAAGGAAAGGGGATGCCTCCCCGTTTTATTGGTACGTACATTTTTTATGGCAACTTTTTTTTTTTTTTTTTGATAGAAATATTTATGGCTACTTTGTTTGGCTAGGTTGGACTATTTTAATTATGTCTAAAATTTAAAAATTGTACTCATTAAAAATATAAAATGAAGATAATAATTTTATTAAAAAATATTAAAAATTAAAAAATAAAATAATTTTTTTTACATAAAAATATATTTATTTATTTATTATTATTTTTTTAATCAAATATTATTTTGGTCTAAGATATGATCAAAGTAGTCTTGAGACCAAACAAACTCTAAAAAATTACGTATAAAATTTGAAATAAAATAATTTTTTATAATATAAATATTAATAAGATATTTTTAGAAAGATGATGACGTAATTCGTGAAGACACCACTGCTTCAATTAAAGATTTTCATCGTTTCAATCTAATTCGTGCTCGTAACTACATCCATTCTAGATAACCTAATCAAATCAATCATTTCATTTTATTTCAGTATTTTCAGATAGTTTCACACTCAGTTGCTCCAATTTGAGTCAGCCATTTTAGCAATTCTTATTCATTTCGCATTTATCATTTTACTCGTGCAACTTCAGTACTTTGCTCATATCGTGCTCCAATTTAAGTAATTTTTAGTTTGTTAGGAAAATAAAAGAAAGAAATTTTTGTATTTCTTTTACGTGCAACCGCCCTATTATTTTTTTTAACTCATTAAAATTATTACGTGTCTGACCTAGGGTGATGGCTTTTATATATGCTATCTCAATCCTACTTGCTAGAAATTATTATGAACTAACACATTTTGAGTATTCAATTCGGGTCAGCTTTTTTTTTAGTTTTTCTTGATATTAATTGTGAGTGAATAAGATCATTAAATAATAAATAATAAAAGTATCATAATTTCATACTACAAAATCATCATATAATAAAATTCACAATGCAAAGATAATTTTATGACATGATCAGTCAAAATTTGATACTTTGCATATTGTTGATATGTTAAAAAAAAGGTAACTTCATTTAGATTTTTGAAGTTTGCTTACTTGATCTCAAAAGTTCACAAATTTCAAAACATGTTATTTAGGTCCACAAAAAATATTTTACGGTACATCGTGGTCCCACCGTGATAGAATCTATTATATATTATAAAAATGATAAAAATACTCTTCCTTAATTCATTTTCAAAAATACTCGTGGACGTCGGCGCTCGAGGCCACACGCAAGCAACCCGTGCGCGGACGCCTTCCACACGAGGGGTAAAATCATAATTAAAAAAAATAATTATTTTAATTTTATTTTATTTTTTGATGAATAAATATATTTTAAATGAAAAATATTATGTGAGATCTGATTGAAAACTTTTTAAAAATAACTAGGACCCTAGTATACTATATAGTAATTATTGTGGACTTGAACGGTATGGTTTGACATTTATGGACATTTATGATAAATTAGATAAATCTCAGGTGCCTAAGTGAAATTTGTTGGCCCCTAGGTCTTCCCAAGAGGGGGGAGGGGAATTGGGATAAACAAAATTTCGAATAAATTATGCTTACAAAATTAACAACATGTAAATTGCATGCACAGACAAGTATTCAGTAAGAATAAAAAAACTACAGCGAAAATTAATCAAACAGAGCACAAAAGAGCAAATTGATCGATTTTATCAAATAGATCGGATAACCTGTAATAGTACAGAAAAATAGAGAAATAAAACCGATTGATTTTGGCAAATTGACCAAAACAACAAAATCAGCTCAATAACATCTCAAAATAAAAATTGTGAGAGATATGATTTTGATATATGTATCAATTATATTAAAGTAATTTGAGCTTATTTTTAAGTTAAAATCAAATTTAATATATTTATATCTTAATCAAAGTTTAACGACCTAAAAAGAAGAAAAAAATACACAAGAGATTTATAGTGGTTCGGCTCCCCGCCTAGTCCTCAAATGGGATTTCAGACCACTAACACACTGGCTTTTTAATGAGAACCAAAGTAGAACAAACCCAATTACAAACCCACCGGCTTTTTCTAGGAATAAAAAATGACCAAACCTTGCAAATACAACTTTTTCTAGGAACTAAAGCCGACCAAACTTTGCAAACACATCGGCTTTTACTAGGAACCAAAGCCGACAAACCTTACAAACCCACCAACTTTTTCTAGGAATCAAAGCCGACCAAACCTTACTATGACTTTTTACACGGGAGAAATACTAACCCACCTAATTTCCCACTTAATAGGAAAAATTAAGCACCTCCACTAAAGGGAGAGAATAAGAGAATAAATAGAGTTGTTAGTTTAGTTAGCTAATATTATAATTTGAGAACAAGAGAATAAAATTACAAAGAGGAGCTCTATACATGTAGAGATTTGCGAAGAAAGAAGACTCGAAAAATCCGAAAAAGAGTTACCAAACTCGTTTGAAAACCAAAAAAATAGATCTTAAAGAGAAAAAATTATTTATAAAAACTTGGAATGTTCAAGCAAAGATATTTTCAAGTAAGAGCAAGCATAGCTCAAGAAAATCTCAAATAACCTTTTCCAAAATAAAAACTTACTGATTCAGAAAATATAAGTTGTAGGAAATAAAAACAGAAAATCTAAAATTATTTGCCAACAAAGTGGAAGAGTGCAATTTCAGGTTTTGCTTGATTGCTAACCAAGACTTCTCCAAATATTCACTTTTTTAAGAAAAAATGCAGTTTTTGTTGAGGAAGAAATGAAAAAACACGAGCTGGAAAGAAGAGCTTAGAAAAAACTTAGAAAATTTTTGCAAGTTGATTGTATTGTTGTTCTACGGTTTGGACAGTAGAAAATAGGTTTAGCTGAGAAAAAATATATCATTGATTCAAACAAATTAATAAGAGATTGCAAGCATTCATATCCTATTCAAAGACCAATGTGAGGAAGGCAAGTGAAGGTCATTTTGGTCATTTTTTTGGTTCAGAAAATGGTGGAAAAGTTTCAAAATTTTTGGAAATATGTTGCAGGAATTATGGCAGCAAAAGCACAAAAAATTGAGAGAGAAAAATATAAAAACACTTAAATGGGCTTACTTCGCATAAGGATAAATGAAGGGATGCCAACTAAGATTATTTTGCCCTTAAAACATGCTAAAAAAACTATTTTATCTCAATACGTAGTACAAAAAACTGAGCTAAAGGATATGAGTTGGTAGATATCAACTCAATCTTTCTTCTTATGGCAAGTGACAAAAGAGGAAGAAAAATAAAGCTTTATAAATATTTCATAAAGAAGAAAATATAGCACATTACAAAGCTTTAAAATAAATTAAATAATACATTTTAAATCATCCAAAATGATGATACATAATAGTCAAATAGAATTCTGGGCTGACTAGGTGGGTCCATCTTAGAAAAAATTTAGAATAAAAAATAATAAACCGTGGCTCTATTTCACTTGGACTTGAGAGTGTCCATCTTCTAAAAGACGATTAGCATGTAAGAACATCGTAATCAATGGGGTTCAACAGAATTATAACATCGAAATCAATGGGGTTCAACAGAATTACCCCAAAAAAACTATGTAATTAAAGATGTTTTTTTTTTTAGACTCAAGCTTACTCACAATCACAAAGCATTATATACTAAACTTATAGCATTTGCAAGTCAATTGTATTGCTAGCCAAAGGCTTCTCCAAATGTTCATTTCTTCTAGAAAAAATGCAGTTTCTGCTGAAAAAGAAGAGGAACACTTATAGAGCTTAAGAGAAGAGCCTAAAAAAAACTTTGAAATTTTTTGCAAGTCAATTGGATTGCTGTTCTGCAGTTTGAACAGCAGGAAATAAATTTAGCTGAGTGAAAATGTAAAATTTCTGACCAAGTGTTCATATCCTACTCAAAGACCAATAAGAGAAAGGCAAGTGGAGGGCATTTTGGTCATTTTTCAAGTTCAAAAAATAGTGAAAAAATTTTAAAATTTCTGAAAACATGTTGCAGGAATTATACAGCAAAAACACAAAATATTGGGAGAGAGAAAAATATAAAAATACTTAAATAAACTTACTTAACATAAGAACAAATATATTTAAAATTAAAAAATTAAATTAAGTAAAAAATAACTAATTGAAATATTAATGTTAATCTTAAAAGAAAGATTTCCCATGGCATAATACTTCTTTCATATTAACTTAATTACTCGGCCCTACTATTGGCATAACAATTAGTTCACCAAGAGTTGATCTAACCTAATCCTCTCGTACTAGGGTTGGCGCCTCGCAATTTTTCCTTTAATACCAACGATAGATAGAAATCTAATTGTTTTAAGATGTGCCGCATTGAATTTGCTTGTAGGATGATCATCGAAAGTTGGAGAAAGAGATAGAAAGCAAACTCGAGTAGGGGGGAGGAGTTAACAAAATTAAAATTAAATTTTAGATATAATATGAAATAAGATTAATAATCAAGCTAAGATACATGAGAAATGTGAAATTAATTAATAATTATTTTAATAAATTTACAATGCAAAAAATATTAGTTTTTGATTTTAAAAATATATAATATAAAATATAATTAAATTTTAATAATTTAATTATTACATTATGTTATGTGGGAATAAAATTATTTTTTTAAGGAAAGAATAAAATTAAATTTCCAGCTAAACAACTACAACATAAAAATCATAAAACTTGCATATATGAGAAAAGACATCTCAATAAAAAAATTCATAGAAAATTTGATGAAATAAGAGAATTCTACAAGGCAATGCTCTTAACACATTGATTAAACTCACAATACACTACAAAAAAAAGGTGCAAAACTGACTGGCATATAAATTAATATGTCAAATAATTATATGTATTAATATGTATAAATAATATGATAAATGGGAATTCCCTCAAATAGAATATAAAAGATTATTTTTGTGTAACATTTTGCTGCTTCCTCCCTCTTCTTTGCAGCGTATTCACACAAGAAATCGATGCAAATTTGTCTTTAAGCTTTTAAAATTTTAATCTTTTTTTTTTCTAATTTTCTGGGAAGAAAAGAGGGGGGAGAGAGAGAGAGAGAGATGAGCTCCTCGTCTTAGCTCCTTATAGCTAACAAAAGTCGTCGGCTTCCGATGATCCCGCTTGAGCCCAGTACTCTAGTAGCCCTGGTAAATGGGTGGCGGCGGCGACGCGTAGCTAAATCCGCCGGTGGGTGGGAGGACGACGATGTCTTCATATGGTGGCGGCGGAGGAGAGTGGACTGGCGGAGGTGGAGAGAAGACAGGGGGCGGTGGCGGTGACGCTACCGGCGGAGGCGGTGGGGAATGGACAGGCGGAGGTGGTGAGTACACCGGTGGAGGAGGTGAGAGGACTGGCGGTGGTGGAGAGCTGACAGGTGGTGGAGGTGGTGGGGAGTAGACCGGAGGAGGAGGTGAGTGGACCGGCGGTGGTGGCGAGTAGATTGGAGGCGGTGGGGAGTGGACTACTGGTGGCGGCGGTGGAGAGTGGACCGGAGGTGGTGGCGGCGAGTGCACCGGAGGAGGCGGTGAGTGTACAACCGGTGGTGGAGTGGTGCACCGGAGGAGGCGGTGAGTGTACAACCGGTGGTGGAGGTGGCGAGTGCACCGGAGGAGGTGGGGAGTGGACTACGGGTGGCGGTGGTGGTGAGAACACCGGAGGAGGTGGCGAGTGGATTGCTGGCGGTGGTGGGGGTGAGAACACTGGAGGAGGTGGGGAGTGGACAATTGGCGGCGGGGGTGAGAAGACCGGAGGAGGTGGGGAGCTTGCTACCGGCGGTGGTGGGGGTGAGAATACTGGTGGAGGCGGCGGTGAGCTCACCGGAGGTGGAGAGCGAACCGGGGTGCTGGGTGATGCTCTGCTTGTCGGCGGCGGTGGCGATTGGATTGGTGAAACCGGAGGGCTATGTTTGTGTGGAGGCGGAGGTGAGCGGGTCCGGGAACCTGGCGAGGCGGCCGATTGTGGAGGCGGAGGGCTTGCTGTTTTCTCCTGCGGCGGCGGTGGGCTCATCGTCGGCTTGGGTGCCGCTACTGGCTCCGGTGTCTTCGTTGGTGTTGGGATTGGAGGAGGACTACGTGTGCGCGGTGATGGGCTCGACTGGGACTGCGGTGGTGGCGGAGGGAGAGAGACGTCCGGAGAAGGTTCCTTTGGTGCCGGCGTCGGAGCTGGTTTTACTGGGGATGGTGATGGTGCCTTCAGTGCCGGCGATGGCTTCACTGGTGGCGGAGTTGGTTTTATCGGGTACGGCGATGGTGCCTTTGGTGCCGGAGATGGCTTGGGCTTTACCGGAGCCGGGGAAGGCGTTGGCTTCAAAGGCTTTGGGATCGGCTTGCCGCTTGACGGCGGAGAGCCACCGGACCCGCCAGCGCACTTCGACTTGCTGCAGTCGACCGGCTTGCTGACAACAGGAGCGCACTCCTTGACAGTCTTCTGCCTCGACCGGTCCGCAATACAATTGCTCTCATCGCCGAACAACACCCCTGGCCTCGCCGCCGGAGAGCACTCCGCTGCCTCACCCTTGAAGTAGTTGAAGGAGAAGCTCAGATTGCTCAGCTTGGGCAAGCGGCAAACCTCCGCAGGAAAAACTCCGGTGAGAACGTTGTGGGCCAGATCAAGCTCTTCAACGCTGCTGAGGCCGGCAAAGGTCTTGGGCAGAGCTCCCGCGAAGAAGTTGTAGCTGGCATCAAAGACAGTGACATTCGCGAGCTTTCCGATCTCCGGCGGGAGACAACCGGAAAGGTCGTTGCCCAGGAAGATGATCTCGTTGAGGTTGGCAGACATATCGCCAACGCTGCGCGGAATGCAACCGATCAAACGGTTGTTAGCGAGGATGATGGCGGAGGCCGGCGAGTTGCCGAGGTTCTCCGGGATGGCGGAGTCGAATCGGTTGTCGTTGAGGAAGATGGCGTCGAGGTCCTTGTCGAAGAGCTCTCTGGGAATGGCGCCCTCGAAGTCGTTGTAGCGGAGGTCGAGGAACTTGAGGGCCGGCAGGGCGAGGACGGCGGAGGGGAAGGGGCCGACGAAGCGGTTGTTGCTGGCGTCGAACTCGTGGAGGAGGGTGAGGCGGGAGAGACTGTTGGGGATGATGCCGCAGAAGCGGTTGGAGTTGATGTGGATAAGGGCGGCGTCGGTGAGGAGGCCGAGCTCGACGGGGAGGTACCCGGCGATGTCGGCGCCGTTGAGGTCGACGCCGGCGACGACTTGCATGGAAGGGTCATCGAGGGCGGCCGTGCAGAAGACTCCGGTGTAGGAGCAGACGTCTGGGCCGAACCAGTCGGCCGTGGTGTTGAACGGGTCGGAGTAGATGGCGTGCTTCCAGGCCTGGAGGGCGATGTAGGCGCGGCGGAGGCGGGGGTTTCTGATGCGAACGCCGATTTTGATGTCGAACTCGAAGTCGTCGGGGAGGTCGCCGTTTTCCGGGAGGTTATGGAGCTGGCGGCGGGCGATGGATGCGGCTTCGAGGTTGGAGAGGGCCGCAGCGAAGGAGGAGAGGAGGAGGAGGGATAGGGGGAGAATAAGGAGGGAGAAGGAGCGGCCGAAGCCCTCCATTTTGCTGGAAGCCATGGAGGGCCCTCAGGCTGGTTGAAGGAGGAGAAAGGAGGCGGGCCGGGAGGTTATAATGGGGGAAGAGGAGGAGAAAGGCGGGTGGAGGAGCGCATTCTGTGGGGGGATTTGGGTGGGTGGGAGGAGGAGAATAGCGAGCGACGATCGAACCGCCGGGACCGGCGGGCGCGCAGGGCCGCCCGATCGGAGTAATCTCAGCCTTCCTCGTCTTCTATTCTTCTCGGTTTGCTTCATTACGCGATTTGACTGCGGTTTCAGAATCAGATGACTGGCATATTTGGCAACTTTTAATTTATTTGTTTATTTTTACATTTTATATTTAATTATTTACAGACATACATAAATTAAAATTACAGTTATTTCCTCCTAAAAAAATCAGTTATTTAAATATGTAATTATGTATTGTTATTTACATAATGTGTTGTTATTTAGATTATGTATTGATATTTACATTATTTTTTATTTTAAGAAAGAGTTCAACAGAAAGGAAAAGAATTAACTGACAAAGAATAAAAAATATCAAATGTATATTAAAATTTTATCTTTACTAATACAGGATATATTAAAAATATAACAGTATACTGAATTTGATAAATTAGTGAAAGATTCAGAGATTGTAGCTCCAAATCTACTTATAAGTAAGACAAAAAAATATCTTAAAAATGAAAAAAGGATAATTAATATGTAATATGTGGTGCTTTAATATAAATGATATTTTGGTTATACAAATGATTATTACTGATTTGTATTCCTTATGCTAAATTAGAAATCAAGTGAGAAATAAAGAGCACAATGATGTGAACCTAATATATTATTAAGTTATTTACCAAGTTTAAAGGCACGATGCGATTTGTAAACTTGGAACAACTATATGAGATTAAAAAGATGTTTTAAAGTTCAATAACGAATTTAAAAAAAAATTATTATGTTATTTCATTGCCTATGCTTAAGCTATATGATAACCTACTAAATTCGAAGATGGTTGCCAAGATGTGTAAACAACCTGCCAAATTCGGAGATGATTATATATGTGGCACCATTTGCGTATAAGAGTTGCCAAGAATTCTATATATATAGCAATGAAAAGAGACGGTTGAAACATATTTCAAGAAACTATGTTCAAAAAATAAATGTATATAGAATAAAAAAGTGGAGAAAAATCAGTTAGAGTGTATAATGAGTTTGTGATTGTTTATGTAAATTTTGAATTGGGATAAAAAAAATTCGAATACATTATGCTTATAAAATTAACAGCAAGAAAATTGCATCAAGTATTCAGGAAGGATAAGAAAGCAGTCAAACTGAGCACTATTAAGCAAATTGATCGATTTTATCAAATAAACCGGATAACCTGTAACAGTGCAGAAAAACAGAGAAATAAAACTGATTGATTTGGGCAAATTGACGAAAACAGCAAAATCAACGCAATAATAACTAAAAAGAAAAATCGCAAGAGATATGATTTAGATAATATATGAATCAATTATATTAAAGTAGTTTGAGTTTATTTTTGAATTAAAATCAAATTTAATATAGTTATATCTTAATCAAATTTTAACGATCTAAAAAGGAGAGAAAAATACACAAGCGATTTATAGTGGTTCGGCTCCCCGCCTAGTCCACTCCCCACGCTCCTCAAGTGGGATTTTAGTCCACTAACACACTGGCTTTTTAATGTGAACTAAAGCCGAACAAACCCACAAATCCACCGGCTTTTTCTAAGAACCAAAGCTGACCAAACTTTACAAACCCACCAGCTTCTTCTAGGAACTAAAGCCGATCAAATCTTACTATGAATTTTTACACGAGAAAAATTCTAACTCACTTATTTTCCTACTTATTTCAGGTTTCACTTGATTGCTAGCTAAAAACTTCTTAAAATATTCACTTCTTCAAAAGGAAATGCAGTTTTTGCTAAGGAAGAAGTGGAGGAACACTTAGACCTCGAAAGAAGAGCTTAGAAACACTTAGAAATTTTTTGCAAGTCAATTGTATTGCTGTTCTGCAGTTTGGACAACAGGAAATAGGTTTAGCAGAGTGAAAATATGCTCTTGATTCAAACAAACTAATAAGAAAATGTCAACTGCTCATGTCCTACTAGGGGCGACAATATATGACCCGACCCGTGAACCCGACCCGCAAATTTAGGGTATGGGTCATGAATTTTGACCCATTTATTAAACGGGTCGGGTTCGCATTGGGCATAATTGGATCGGGTAGGGTTCGGGTTCGGGTTCGGCATTTATCAAAAAATACCCTATAAACGGGTCGGGTCGACCCGCCAGCTCGACCTATTTATTAATCGAGTCGGGTTCGGGTCATAGATTTTGACCCATTTAATAAATGGGTTGGGTTCGGGTTGAAGCTATTTGGGTTGGGTCGGATTCGGGTTCGACCCGAACCCGACCCACCAAACCATTTTACCACCCCTATGTCCTACCCAAAGACTAATGAGAGGAAGGCAAATAGAAGGCATTTTAGTCATTTTTTGGGTCAAGAAACTGTGGAAAAGTTCCAATTTTTTGGGAAACATGTTGCAAGAATTATGGCAGGAAAAAGCACACAAGATTGGGTGAGAGAAAAATATAAAAACACTTAAGTGGGCTTACTTAGCATAAGGACAAATGAAGGAATGTCAACTAGGATGATATTGCCCTTAAAATATGCTGAAAAAAACCACTTTATTTCAGCATATAGTATAAAAATCTTAGCCAAAGGACAAAGATTGATGAATGTCAACTCATTTTGCTTCTTTTAGAAAGTGACAAAAGAGGAGGAAAAATAAAGCTTTGTGAATATTTCATGAAGAAAGAAATATGAGGAAAAAATCTCTTGGCAAAAGTAACGCGTTTACATTAAATCCTATGAAGAATGAAAAAATAATGAATCTTGAGCTTTGCTTCACTTGGACTTGAGAGTGTCTATTTTTTAAGAGACGATTAGCCTGTAAGAACATGCTTAAAAGAGGATTAGTACTAAACTTAAAGTAATTATATTCATCAAAAGTAATGGAGTTTAATATGCATAACCCTTCGAAGACCAACATTGTATACGACCCTTCAACAAACAACATCGTATACGACCCTTCAAAGAACAACATCGTATACGACCCTTCAAAGAACAACATCGTGCCCGATTCTTTGTTGCTGCACAAATCATACACGATTGAGCAAACTCTAAAATATTGTACATGACCTTTCGAACCTCCCAAACCTCATGTACGACTTCTCAAACATCATGCATGGCCCTTTCGGAATAGTTCATCGTGTACGGCCCCAATTTTACTAAAAAGTAATTGTAATTATAATCATCAAAATTAATGAGGTTCAACAATTTTCTTATTTTTTTATGATGACAATTACTTTAGTGTACTAAGAGAATTTTAAGATATATAAACAGGTGAAAAACTCCCCCTTAGCAAAGCACTAAAATGCAATAGATATGCGATATAGGGCATAGCAAACTTGGAGGAATAAACTCCCCCAGAATTAATGCATGATCAAAAATAATTATTCATATTAAGGTACAATAGACATGCGATAATCATAATAATCACTAATTTCATCTTATAATAATATAATAACATATTTCACACTAAATAATAACAACCAAAGCATTAAACTTCTATTAGAACAGCATACTAACAAAAGGATGAAGAGCACACTAACATTTCTCCCTCTTTGGCATCTCAAAAGGATAACCAAAGTGAAAGAGAACAAGCAAAAAAGATTTTGCCCATGATAAACATAATAGAACAGAACTTGTCTTCTATCACCATAAGCTTGAACAGAATATTTCAAATAAAGCAATAACAACAAATTCAACATTTTATATTTTTATCATAATACTAAATAGAACAGCATACTACCATAACATAGCTTTAAAAAATATTATGCAAATAACCATGAGATTCACATATAAATGGCCACAAATCTAGAGATCCATACGAAGCAATTGATCAAAGATATCACAATTCACAAATGAGTCCATTACTTTCACAACATCACATAAATATAACATAAATAAAAGGGGTAATTCCACTTAGGTCTCTAAGGTTTATTCGACTTGCCACGCAGGTCCACAATTTTGAAAAGACCATAATTTTAACAGCGTTTAACGGATACCGTCACAGAAAGACCATAATGATTTATACAGTATCAATCTGAGCTTGTTGAGATAGAAGTTGCTGATATTTTTTGTCATTTCTTGAATTTCAAGAAATTAGTCCACAATAAAATTGGCAAATTTAGGTGTAAAGATGGACTCAATACTTGAAGTGGATGGAGGCTGAGCTGATGAGAATGGCTAAGTGGATGTAGATGGAATGAGAGACTGGCCAACTGACGCAATTTGAGGCTATGCGTGGAGAATTGATAGTAAGAGACTCCAATAGGTTCAGCTGAAAAATCAAACCCAAGACGTGCAGTAAGATACTCATAAATGACATTCTCATAGTATAGACTCTGCATTGAGACACTTTTTTGTGCGGCATTGTGGCATTTTTTCATTTCAGAGAGGATAATGCCCACTGTCTAAGGATCTCTTTTGAAGGAGATGATAAATAGCAGTCTGCTGAATATCAGTCCACTAATCTTTATGGCCTCTGACCTGAATGAGGCACTCCTGAAGGATTCTCTCAAGAATCTTAGCAAAGTCACTACAGGATGCAAGCTTTTCTACATGCCTGGGTACATGTTTATTAGCACCAAGGGGATTATACTCATCTTCAAAGCCTAAAACTTCTTCAATGTCTCTAAAGGAACTAGGCTTAACAGTAAGATCAGTAAGTGTGATGAGATCGGCATGAGTAGTAAAGCCAAAAAATAAAATCAAATCATCCTCAGTGACAATGATAGGAGTTCCAAAGACGATAGTCTCTAAGATTATTCCTTCCATGTCAATCTTAAGATTGGCATAGAAGTGTTTCAGAATACTAGGATAGAATGGGAGCTTATAAGCTATCCATTTACTGCAGTCATGACGATCAATAGTTCATTAATGAAACTATTCATCTCATCCTTATTAATAGGTCTCACATTAAGGACAGGAGCAGAGATTACCAATCTGAAAAAAAAAATTAGCTTCTACATCTTTGAACAGTGGGATAGTAGGGTCATCTGCTTTTTCTTCCCTTTGCCTGTTGATCTTGTCCTCGATCTGGCTACAAGCGAAGGAGGAGAAACTTCTTCCTCTGAGATAATCACTACAGGAGGCTCCTCTAAGGGGTGTGCAGAAGATGACTTGGAGACCTTCGTTCCAATCCTTGGCTGCAATTGATTTCTGAAGTTGGATTGAGAAATGGGAGGCTTGGCTGCAAGGTTATTTTTGACAGGAGCAGGCTGCGGTTTTGCTGGGAGCTGAGGCTTCAACTTCTCAATTTTGGGAATTTGATGCTCTTTGGTTGCAGCGATTTCCTCAGGCAGCTGCCGAATAGGAAGAGCGATTGACTAGCGAGATGAAACCGATAGTCTGCGCACCACAGCCTTCTTCCGCTCCCTTAGCCCGATGGTGGAGAAACAGTTGCCACAACCGCCAAGGTTTTCAGCCGTCTTCACTGTCGCCGGAATCAGATGAAGAGGAGGAAGAAGAAGAAGAAGAAGAGAATGGCCCTTCTTCTTCCATTTGAGCTTTGCCCTTCGACTGGCATGAGGCGGAGCTCCTCGACGACATCTCCTCTTCGGTTTTAGAGGAAGAAGATGGAGATGGAGGAGGCACTCTTTTCTTGCTGCGCACCATAAATGAGGGGGGAATATGGTCACTTGCCCTAACTAGAGCTCCCAAGAGCTTGGTCGGCGACCTAAGGTTCGGCGGAGAGGGAGAGCAAGAGAGATAGAGGCGATGCGACGGGAGGAGAGAGAAGGAGAGGTGTCGGTTCATTTCCTAAATTGCGCCAGATAGCGTTGGGTAAACCGTTTGACCCGACAACCCAATTAGGTTAAGCGGGTCACGCTGACCCGACAGGCCAAGGAAGCTGACAGCCCGCAGCTTACCGTTAATGGGCTGTACAGAAAATTGGTCTATTTTGTGAAATCAACTGTATTTCACTGAGTTAGGAAAAGGGTTGGAATTTGGTAAAGCAATAGTTTTGACATGAAATCAAAATCAATGAGCTGGGGTGAAACAAGAATTGAATTTGAACTAATTGATAGTGAGTTTCAAATTAATTAATAATTGTATATAATTGAAAATTTAAAAATATGCATACATGAATATGAAATGTAGCAAATTAAAATTTCATATAATTAATGATATTTTATGACATTATGCTAAAAATAAGTACTAACATACTAATTTTCCTTACAATAAAATTAAATTTTTTTTCATGTAGAGGCTTAGTAAATATATCTGCAAACTGAAAGTAAGTAAAATTATAAACCAATACAATATCTCCTATTTCTACATGATCCCTAATAAAATGCACTTGAATTTTTTGTTAAACAAATTGCACTTGTATTATCACATTTGATAGGTATATGGTAAAGAGTGGTGTCATAATTGATAAATTGATGTTTCAACCAAATAAATTGAGCACGGCAACTACCAGCTGCTACATACCCTGCTTCTGCAGTCGATAGAGCAATTAAATTTTGTTTACGACTAGACCATAATACTAAGGCATTTCTAAAAAATTGACAGGTGCCTGAAGTACTCTTTCTATCGATTTTGCACCCTGCAAAATCAGTATCGAAGTAACTTATCAAATCTGGTGTAGCACCTTTGGGATACCAAAGGCCTACTGAGTGTATGCTTACTAAGTATCTAAAGATCTATTTAACAGCAGTTAAATGGAATTTTTTAAGAGATGATTGAAATTTAGCACACATGCAAATATACTAAATACTATGTCTGGTCTACTAGCAGTTAAATAAAATAAAAAATCAATCATACTTTGATAAAGCTTTTAATCCACACTTTTATCTTTTTCATCTTTATCCAATTTGGTGGAAGGGCTCATCGGTATACCAAGTTATTTAAGTTTATCCATTCCATACTTTTTCAGAAGCTTTCTAGTATATTTTAGCAAATGAATATACCGTTAGAAAGTTGCTTGATTTGCAATTGAGTTCTCCCATCATGCTCATCTTAAATTTCCTAGATATACACTTAAAAAATTCTTCACATAAAGTTTCATTAATAGCACTAAAAATAATATCTACATTAATTTGCACTATTATAAAATTATCATTGTCTTCTTGTGAATAAAGTATCAACTTATCTCTTGACAAAACTATTATCCACTAGAAATTTGCTTAATCTCTCGTACCAAGAACGAGGTGCGTGTTTCAAGCCATATAGAGCGTTTTTGAGTTTGAAAACATAATCCGGAAAATAAGAATCGATAAACTGAAGGGTTGCTCGACATAAACCTCTTCTTTAATAAAATCATTTAAAAAAGCACTTTTGACATCCATTTGAAATAATTTAAAACCTTTGAAACAAGCAAATGAAAGTAAAAATCGTATAGCCACCAAACGAGCAAGGTGAGCAAAGGTTTTCTCAAAATCAATACCTTCAATTTGAGTAAATCATTTTGCAACTAAACGAGCTTTATTACGAATACTTTGGAAGTCCACGCTCATGAAGCATGGATCGTGCAATCTTAATAAGAGTTCGGTTCTTTCGCTCAACAACTCCATTTTGTTGAGGTGTTCGAGTGGCTGAAAATTTATGTGAGATACCACGTTCATCACAAAAGAATTCAAAATGTTCATTCTCAAATTCGCCACCATGATCACTACGAATAGATACTACATCAAAATCTTTCTCATTCATAATGCGCTTGTAAAGAGATTTAAAACAATCAAATGCATCACGCTTATGAGCAAGAAATAATGTCCATGTGAATCTAGAATAACCAACAAGAACCAAATAATACTCTTTCCTCCTAAACTAAGTGTCCTATTAGGACCAAACAAATCCATATGTAAAATTTTAAAAGGCTTATATGATGTTATAGCATGCTTGATTTTAAAAAAATTTCTAATTTGTTTTCCTAATTAACATGCATCACATAGTTTATTTTTTTTTCAAAAGTAATCTTAGGTAAGCTCTTAACTAGGTGTAGCGTATATTTTTTATAGGGTACGATAACCCATAGTTAACCCGCACAGTCTTTTAGAGTATTGAGAGCTAGATTTGACTAGGCACTTAGGCGAAGTTCCCAAAAAAAAGTCCATCTGGATTGATAAGATTACCACTCCTCGAGGACATTCAAGGGTACTAACCTCAAAAATAATTACCTTCCAAAGGAAATTTAAGAAAAAAACACCAGTGATAAGTTGGGTAAAAATGCATCACCATCAATAAGCTAAAGTTAAAAATATATACATAAGAAACAAAAACATCAATAAGCTCAAGTTGAGATCATGCCTGACCTCAAGCTAGACATTCCAGCTCAAGTACTCGCGAAAGTGTAGCTATCTGGCATCTCAAGCTTCAACATATTAACTCGAGGGCTTGAGAACACAATTTTCTTGATGATAATATCAACTCATAGCCTTTAAGACTATTCTCAAGGATAGAGCCAACATACCTGCAGCTGATAAAAACACCTGACACCAGAATATTAGAATGATAGTGATGCGCGAAGGTGCAGGGATGAAATATAGGGGAAGACCAATGCACAATGCAAAACTAACACTACAAAGCTTAATGAGATAAAACAAGTGTAATCTAGAGGGCTAGGTTTGTACCTTACTACAACTGAAACAAAGAAGCTTCTTCTCCTACGACTTCGTGCCTCAGCACTTCTTTTTAACTCATCCTCCGACAAGTGAGTGACTAAAAAAAAGTGAGCAACAAAAGAGAAGAGAACACAAACACTCAAAACCTCCTAGCTGCAGTCCTCGTGAGGGAACTAATTAATAGATTAAATAGAGCTCCAACATCAATAATTCAGATGCAATTTAACAAAACTATAAACAAAATAGAGCTCCCATCTGCAGCTGAAGAGAAACACTCAAAACCTCCTATCTGCAGACTTCAGGAGGGAACTAGAGATAAAATGGAGCTCCTAAATCAAGAATTCAGATGCAATTTAACAAAAAGAAAAATAATATATACAAAAGTCAGTGCTGGTGAATCACTAGTTCGCTATACTAATGAATGTCGTCATGGGTCGTAGCTCACTCTTCTAAACAATAAGGCCAAGAAATTGTTTAGTTCATGTTACTTACATAAGGACGTTAACTAAAGATTTTCCTATTGGATTACACAGAGACAACTTTAAGTCTATATCATGTTACTTTAGTTATGAATTTTGACTAAATATATCCAAGAAAAAGTGCCTTTTAGTGTATACTTTTTGTAAATGATATTCTTCTTGTTGATAAGACTAGATATGGGGTTAAAACGAATTATGAAAGAATACCTTATAGTTTAAAAGTTTTCATCTTAATAGAAGTAAAACCGAATATATGGAGTAGATTTTTTTTTGATAATGATATGGAGTATAAATTTAATTAATGTAGAAGAAATTATATTAAAAAGTGACATTTAGTGATCAAGTTACTAGAAAGAGTGATTATAAAAATATAAAACAGTTATGGGAAGTGTTAGAGATTCAGATATCATATACCAATCATACAAAATAATTGTAAAATAGAATATGATGTTATTAACAGAATTCAAGCAAGATGTATAAAGTGTAGAATGAATCTACTGTATTGTGTGAAAGAAAAATTCTACATAGACTAAAAGAAAAAATTTATAGGACGGTGGTAAAACCAGCAGTATTATATGGTACTAAATGCTGGCTTATAAAGCAAAAACAAATAAATAAAATAAGTGGCAGAAATAAAAATGCTAAAGTGAATAAGTGAGTATACACGAATATACATGACGAGAAATAAATATTTGTGAGAAAGTTGAAATAGCCTTAATTGTGAGGATAAGCTGAGAGAGAGAGAGCTTAGATTTTTTTTTATGAAAAAAAATTGCAAGAAAAAGAATTGAGATATTGAATCTTACCCATATAAAAAGGGAAAAAGAAAATTAAAAAACAAAACAAAAAACTAAAAAACATGGTCTTAGATATTTGCAGCTAAATAAAAAGCTATTATTTGATAAAATGTAACGAAAATAAAGGACTTATGTAGCTGATCTCACCTAATGGGATAAAAGCATGGTTGTTGCTAATGTATGATATTATTCTAATTCACATACTATTACTGTGATTTTTGTGAACTTTGTTTTGTTGTGGTTTCCTGCTAAGTCATAGTTCTACATGTGATGGCTCTGGGTGGGGTGGCAATTTTATGATATTTCATTTCTATTAACATGGAAAAACATTACATTATATCAGAAGCACATCACATTATATTATAAACAACATTTCACAATATAAAGAATCCTCCACTCAACTGATGGAATGGTTGAACATTTCGCAACTTATAATCTTATTGATATGATCATCTCTAGTACATTCAGTCAAAGAAAATAATATGCCCCCATGGTTTTTTCAATAATAAGAAAACAATTAAGGCAAATAATTACAACATCAAGCAAAAACCCAAAAAATGATATATAATTCAAGATACAACAATCACTGCAGATCAAGGGAAAAAAATGAGGTCAGCATCAACCTTCTTTCATATGGAATTAACAACTGATAAATTGCCATAATCTGTCAAGAGTTGAAAGGGAGAAAATGCAATAATCCTTTTCTAATAAGGAAACAACAGTTACATATTACAACTTTAAAAGGCCCTATTTGGTTAGAGGCCATTTTGGTCATGACTATGGCCAAAATAGCCTCTAATTATTTTATTAAAAAAAATATTTTACATCCTCAATATATAAACTTTAATATAAAATATTTATTTTTTATTATATTTTACATAATTTTTAACACATTATACTTAATTCTTTATAATTATTATTTTGAATAAAATAGTTGGAGACTATTTTGGCCATGGCCTAGCCTCCAACCAAACAGAGTGTAAAGATAAAAGATAAGTGATGAGATGAGGTTTTAACATGTTCAACATCATTAAATGAAAAGGTCTAAGTAAGCGAATCCAAATCAAAATGATAAAAGAAAAGGGACGTCAAAAGAAAACAAAAGATACGCACAATTTTTACTCCTGCTTATAAAGACCATTGATTGAATGAACAGAAAGACATATAACAGACCCCAACTTACTAACAAATCATGATTGAGGTTTCCTTGCCTTCCATTTACATGTCAAAGTATCTTTGAAAAGAAGGAAACATAATGAAAATATAATGGAAAAACCACAGTAGTGCCATTCTAATATCACAATTGTTTTCTGTAACTCAAATCGAATTACACTTGATCCACTCATGCTTACTGTTGACAACCCAAAAATATCAATGCTCTCGAATGATTTGTACTTACAAGACCAGTTTCGTTGCCAAATTATACGCTACACCTTATTCAGCAATTATTTTGAGGCTAACTAACCTCATAACAAACATCTGTAGGTCATATATCCTTCATGCAATTTTTTCTTCCTCAGCCAAAGGTCAAATTTACTTCAAAACGGACTTCTTTACCATCGTAAATAAAACAAAGCAACCTTTCAGAAAAAAAAGAAACCAAATAAAATTCATGAGTAAAGCAAATAGACTTGCCCATCAACAGAAAACTGAACACTATAGAATATGAGCAGAGTGATTTCAGGGTCTTAAGATACTACTATCCAGATACAAAAAACAGTTTAGGAACCGAAGCAGAACTAAGAAGGACAACAAAAATCACACAGGATTAAGCTGATAAGAACTAAAAATTATGCCATTGTAGTTTATAACAGCAACTATAGGTGATTATCTCTAAATGAGCAGCAAAGAGGAAAGGCTAGTTGTTTGAATCAAGGAAAAACAAGATAGGAAACAATACAACACAATAGAAAACCAAGGGCAAAATATACCTAATAGCATAACAAAAATTGTTGTGAAAGTCGTGATAAGTATAATCTTAGAAGCACCACCTTCATCCTAACCGGTCACATGGCTGAACTTATCAACTATAACAATTATCCTGACAGTTTGTAGATTTGGCTTTTGACCTCCCAGCTCTGGCACCTGCAAGCCCTCAAAAACTACTGCAACACTAATAGTCATCCTTGAGGCCCAATGCTAGATCCAACCTTCTCAGAGCACAACTCCCAAGGCTCAGGTCCCAAGGTCAAGCTCTCGAGCCGATATCCATGAAAAGCCTTCAGATTGGAGTGTCTTCGAGCACCCAACCTTCAGCAGCGAAAGTTGAACTCCCAAGCTCAACAAAGTCTTGATTTCCTACTAAGGTGTACTTCCTCCCTCTATGAAGGGTATACGTACAAGTAGGAAAAGTAAAAGAATCAACACATAACTATCTGCCACCTGCCGACCCATCTGCCCATGCATGTCACTTTCCTTACTATGTGGGCAGGTTGGGCTTATGTATCGCACCTTCCCAAAGGAACTACACAATATATTCGCATGCAACTACTCATTCGACATTACTCCAGAATATGCCAATAAAAAGATTGCAAGCATTTGTCCATAAACACCCTAAGGCCCTGCTTGACGTGAGGACCAAAATAATGACCAAAATAGTACTAATTTAAAAAACAACAATAATAATAATAAATAAAATTTTTTAATCATTCTATACAAATTCTAATATAAAAAATATTATTTTACTTCACATACTTAATAATTTTTAATAAAAAATATCAATTTTATTTCACATCCTAAGTTAAAATACTCGATTCAAATATTTTGGTCTAGAATGTAAAATGAGGTTGATATTTTTATTAAAAATTACTGAATATGTGAAGTAAAATAATATTTTTTATATTAGAATTTATGTAAAATAACTAAAAAAATTTATTTATTATTATTATTGTTATTTTTTAAACTAGTATCATTTTGGTCTTCGCACCAAACATGGCCCAAAGGAAGGAAACAAGCAAAGCAATTGCCCAAAGACTCACATACTCATTCCTTTGATTCTCAATGTCATTCTGCCCTTGCTGTAGTTAGTTAGGCACCTTTGCGACTGTTCTTCAGCACTTCGATAACACTTGCAATCTTTATCTTTTTCTTCTAGTTTTCCATTTGTTTGATCTTGTCAATCTTCACTTAATGATGTGCTGAAGCTTGGTATGAGTTACGAAAATTCTATCTATGTCTGACCTAAGTTTGTTTAACTTAGGTGGCATGATATACTACTCAGATGAATAAGTACGTTGAAGTTTTTTTAATAATGAAGTCAAACAACTTATCAAAAATAAGGTAAATGAAACCAAATAAACATTCAAAAACTTATTTTCAGATTATATGTAATTACTTCGTAATCAATAGGTAGGCCGAATTAGTGGATCTCTCCCACACAAGTTGACGCTTAATTTTGGTTTTCCGGCAAGGTCAATTTCGAAAAACTGGCTTGACTTGTTTGGTGGAGTTTAACTAATGATACTAGGCATATTTTTTTGATTTTCACTTAAGCATGAAATAAACCAATCTTCACTAAAGTGTTTATCCAAATCAAATAAATGAATTAATACAAACAAAATTATTTGATGTGTTGCAAGTCCACATTGTGGTGGTGTATTGACTGCCAACCACTACATTCATTAGCACAAATTAGAGAAAAGACTCGGTTGATGCTTTTTTCTATAGTTAAGCTAAATTCTGCAAGCAGATCACAAAACTATTGACTTCCAAAAAAAGTCATCGTCTACTCCAAGAAATATTTTTCTTTATATTGGAAGTCTTGACTGGACATATTCAAGATGAAGTGTCTTGGTGTATGCTCTTCGCAGATGATATTATCCTTGTTGAGAAAACTAAAGAGGGAGCTAAAGCGAAACTCGAGCTTTGGAGGAATGCTCTAGAATTTAAAAGTTTTTATCTCAGTAAATCAAAAAAAGAATATATGGAGTGCACATTTAGTCAAAAAAGAAATACTTATATTGAAGATGTGACAATTGGTGATCAAATTGTCAAGAAGAGTAGGCGCTTTGGATACATTGAATCAATCATTCAAAATAATGGTGAAATAAATAATGACGTCATTAGCAGAATTCAAGCAAAATGAGTAAAATAGAAAAATGCTTCTAGTGTATTGTGCGATAGAAAAATTCCATCCAGACTTAAACATAAATTTATAAAACTACAGTAATGTCAACGATGATATATGGTGCTGAATGCCAGCTTATAAAGAGAAAATATACAAATAAAATAAGTATTGCAGAAAAGAGTCCAAAGAATGATCAGCAAAATGATTTTGGTTTTAAGAAGGACCTGGTGTAAGACAAGAATCAGTACAAGCATGCAAGTGCACGGAACTTCTCTTTTCAAAAATGGGGTTCTCCGTTAAACCCGATAGTCACTTTGGGTTCACACAAACAGCCAAAAGAATCTAAGCATGAGGGATCCTTCTCGAACCCTTTGCCAACACTATGGCTTGGCGAAACATCTCAGTTGCCTCTTATGAATGTGGACAAGGGATTTTCAACAATGATTCTAGAGAAGATGGGAATTTGGTCGAAGCTCTATCTTCTCTGAGAATAAAAGCTTACATTTTAAGCCTAATCCCACCTAAATCTTACATATTTAAGGGGGGAGACACTTGGCCATTATACTAGTACAATTTGACATTACAACGTTGGGAATGTATAGAGTAAAGTAGACATGGACTGGGGTTGATTTGGCAATGCAGAATTTTGTTGCTCGCTGATTAAAACGGGTGGGGACACAAGTCAGCATTGAATTGGATGGCTAGAATGATGTCAAGTGCTGAATCAAAATTCAAATTCAAATTAATTAGAGCCATTAAAGATTTCCATATTAGCTTTATTTAGATTACATTTGATTTGATTTGATTCAGAGCATATTTGAGATGTTTGAAAGACTCACCATATTTAGAGCTGATTTTATTTTATTGTAATAGAATTAGTTCCATATTTGCTTTTATTTATTTGGTATTTTATTTTCTATATTCAATATTATATTTTCAAATTTCTTTATGGGACCTCTCTATATAAAGAGGTCGCCTTGCACTGTAAAAGGGATAGCATTTGATGAATGAAATTATGTTTGAGTTTTCTCAGAGCCTAGATCCAGGTTAAGGGGTCAATATTTCGATGAAGGAAAGGGTAGAGTTAGCCTTTGGTGAGAATCTTTAAATTAGCCTACTTATCCACTTTTCAAAAAAAAAAAGATAAAAAAAAAACTTTGCGCACTCACCTACCTCTGAAGCTCGCTCCACTCGCACCGCCTTCGCCTCCGTCGACCCGCCGGCTACCCACGAGAGCCGGCAACCCCGCCGCCGCAGCTCTAGCCGTGCTGCCAGCCACTGCCGGCTAGTTCTGCCTTCTTTAACATCGTGCACACTGGTTTGATCATCTCAAATCTCGTGCACGACCTTTGGCCTTCTGCAACCTTCCGCGCCCGACGTTTAGCCTCTGCAACATTCTTCGCCCAACGTTTGGCCTCTGCAAGCTCTTGCACGACATTGGACCAAACTTTGATCCCGCCGATCTCCTGTAACATCGAACACGAGGCTTAAGCCAACGGCCTCCTCCATAACATCGGCTACGATGTTTTCAACCCGCCTGGCTGCGACCAGATCAATTAACCCTCATAGCCAGTGACTCTTCTCCGATTCAAATCGCTGATAAATTCTTTCCCGAACCCAACTAAGCTGATTATTTGACTTCAACACAAATTATTCGCTTGATTTGGGTTATTTATTTGGCTCTAATTGTGTGACCCGATATTTCTTTGTGTCAATTACTGTTGGATTTAACTGTGAAGCGTCTGTCCTAAATTCCTGAACTTCGGATCTTATTTATTGAATTTAAATTGACGCCCTAATCTAAATTGATAAATCCTTATTTATCATACGATCCAGTTAAATTTTAATTTTAAAATATCTTAATTTACGGGATTCAAAAACCTTATTTAACATATAATTTATTTAAAAAATATTTTTCTCTTAATTAAAATAATTTGCTAATCAATTTTGCTGAATATAAATATTAAATATCATTTGCAATTTTTTTTTTCGTTCTGCATCAGAAACTCTCCTAGATTTGTGGGTTTAGGAGACTTATGGTAATCTAGTTTTTGAAATTGGGCTATGCTAAAATTTTTAAGGAGTTTAGAGTTTCGAGATGGGGATGGAAGTGCTGGAGCCACCTGGGTCTCTTCAAAAGTCGAATGCCTCCTTTTCAACACTTTCCTTGGGGATCGAGTTTTAACATCCAAGGTTTTCCCCGATGTCAACATCGCTTGTTTGTCTACCAAGGTCACAATCCAACATCCTCCTACTGAAGGCGCCCTTAATGTTGATTCCCAACACTCGCCTCATATTATTTCTCAACTTACCAAATCCGTTAACTTCTCTGCGCTGATGTTGATACATTTATGGTGTCATCAACTATGTTGATGCCAGATACGCACAACACGTTTTGTTCGTGGCGATGCCAACTTTAACGCATTTGGGCCTTACCCTTCTTTTGTTTGCTCTCTCTCCATCCCTCCCCTTGTAGAGAAACGGACGACAAGTCATAGATTAGGCAGTCAATTTGAGTACCCCAAGTTGATCCCTAGATCATAGAAAAATACAGTAGGGCTAGCACTATTGAGATACAAAGGGAACAATCTCCCTCCCTCCCCCATCCCTCCCTCTCTTGTAGAGAAATGGATGGCATATGAGAGACTAAGACCTCGTTTGTTTCAAGGTTTTTTAGCTCAACACAAATTTAAACTGCAAAAATCAACTTTATTATACATCTAACATAAATATAAATCTTAGAATTAACTTTATTTCACATCTTATGCACTTTTTAATATTAAAATAAAGTTCTTTGATATTAAATTTAAAAAATAAATTAATTTTTTTCTCTTGTCTAAAAAAAAGCTCGAACCAAACGAGGCCTTAGGCAATTAATTTGAGTACCTCAATTTAATCTCTAGATACAAAGAAAAATATAGAGAGGAGGCCCTAGTGAGAAACAAGGGGAACAAGATCCCTCGAATTCACAACAAAAAATTGCCAATGTGGTGTAGGACAGTAGGAGGGAGGGAACATATGCTTACTAAATAGGAGCATACAAATAAAATAAAGAAAAAGGGTAAAGAGTGGGGGGTTTGCAATTGCTACAAACAAGCTTGCAAAGAGAATACAATAAAAAAGCTTCGAGAAAACTAACTTAAGACTCTGCTTGGCTCATGGCTAAGATAGCCATGCCTAAAAAATCTAACAACAATATGGCATCATTATTTTAGCTACTGATATTATTTTAGCTATAGCTATTTTAGCCACGAGCCAAATGAGGAGCCTAAGGCTCCGTTTGGTTTGAGAAAATTTTAGCTATGGCTAAAATTTCCTCCAACTAAAAATCATATTTTATTTTTAAAAAAATAAAATAATATTTTACATCTCATTTTACACAAATTTCAATATTTAACAATCACTTTATTTTACATTAAATATAATTTTTAATATAACTAACTGACTTTATTTCACATCATACGCATTTTTTAAAAAATTATATAAATTTTTTCCAAATCAGCTTTTTTTCTTTCAACCAAATAGAGCCAATAGTTTGGGAATGGATGATTTAACCCTTTTGATAAGTTATTGGACAGGAATACAAGAGGCATTAACGGCTATGCCTTGCAAGTTGAAACATATTGAAGCAACTGAAACATTTGAAAATTTACGAACCAATAGTTTGGGAAAAAAAAGGAATCATCTCCTAAAAGAAATCCAGATAACCCTTTTTACTTGTTCCAATAAACAGCAGGTTCATAAGTAATAGGTGAAAACGATAAGCCTCTCCCAACGTTCTGAACTTTAAAAAGAAAAGGATGCACTGAGGATTTGACTGTTGGCAGTGTTAGCATAAGTAGAATAATCACCAAAACAAAAAGTACAAATAGTTACGTGAGTTTCAATCATTAAAAAAGATCAAGGTAGAACCATCCTGAGTAGACAAGATAAAACATGCACAATAAACACCAAAGAGCTTTAAGTAGAGAAACACCAAATCTATAAATCATCCCATAAATAACATGCGACTACATTGCTTAAAAATACATTTTTATCTTTAACAATGGATCTCAAATGTAGCATCATTATTCCAAACGCAAGAAAACATAGAAGTGAAACAGCAACAATAACAATTAAGCATGATTGAAAAGTCGAAAAGACAAACCAGAACTGCCAACCAGAAGAAAGATCAATTTAAAGAACCACAGCACCAGCCTTGCTCTCTCGAGCAAGCTTTGTCCATTCAGTGTGGAATGAACCGGGACGATCAATCCTCTCATATGTGTGAGCCCCAAAAAGGTCCCTTTGTGCCTGGACAAGGTTTGCCGGAAGCCTTGCTCTTCTATAGGTGTCAAAGTAAGCAAGACTGGCACACATCCCTGGAGTACTGATCCCTGCTTCAATTGCCAATCCCACAACTCTCCTCCATGCTCCTTGTCTTTGCACCATCTCTCTTGCAAACTCAGGATCCACAATCAAATTCGCCAAACCTCTGTTACGCTCGTAAGCCTTCTTGATTCGATCAAGGAACCTTGCCCTTATGATGCAGCCACCTTTCCAAATCCGAGCCAGTTCCCCTAAGTTGAGGTTCCAAGCCTTCTCCTCACTTTTTGCCCTGAGCAAGTTCATCCCTTGAGCGTAGCTGCATATCTTGGATGCGTAAAGCGCCTGCCTTACGTCATCAACCAGCCCCTTCTTTTCAATGGATCGACTCCTCTTGACAGAGACGTCTCCATTGATCCCAGCCTCATCTAAAACTCTAGCAGCAGATTCCCTCTCTTCCTTGAGCCCGCTGAGGTACCGGCAGTCAAGGGAAGCAGCAATGGTGGGGGCAGCAATCGATAGCTCAGCCGCCTGCTGGACCGTCCACTTGCCAGTTCCTTTCATCCCGGTTCTGTCAAGAATCTTGTCAACGAGCTCTCCCTCACCGTGCTCGTCCTTAACTTTAAAAATGTCAGCGGTTATCTCGATGAGGAAACTCTCGAGCTCACCGCGATTCCACTCGGCAAAGATTTCAGCGAGCTCCACGTTAGACAGGCCTCCGATGACCTTGAGGACATCATAGGCCTCAGAGATGAGCTGCATATCACCATACTCGATGCCATTATGGACCATCTTAACAAAATTGCCGGAGCCCCCCTCGCCCACGTATGTGACACAAGGGCCGTCGTCGACCTGCGCAGCGACGCGGGTAACAATCTCCTCTATATTCCCGTACGCCTGGAAGGAGCCGCCGGGCATGAGCGAGGGTCCATGGCGAGCTCCGTCCTCCCCACCAGAGACGCCCATCCCGAGATAAAGGAGACCGCGGGCGGAGGCCTCACGGATACGCCGTTCGGTATTTTCATACCACTCGTTCCCCCCGTCGATAATGGCGTCGCCGGGCTCCATGAACTGGGAGAGCGTGGAGATCGTCTGGTCCACGGGAGCACCGGCCTTGACGAGGATGATGATGGACCGCGGCCGCTGGATCGAAAGCACAAATTCTCGAGGGGAGTGGTGGCCGTTGAGGGGGAGACCCCCCTCAAAGGTGGCTCGGCCGACCGTCTCGTCGACCTTGGACGCTGTCCGATTGTAGACGGAGATCGGAAAGCCCTTCTCGGCTATGTTGAGAGCCAAGTTCTGGCCCATGACGGCCAGCCCGGCAAGCCCGATCCGCGACAGCGCCGCCGCCTCCATCTGGATTTAGGGTTCCGGCGGAAGCTCCAAGGAAATGAGTAGCAGGAAGAACTCGGCGGCGGAGGAGAGTTGTGGGGATGGAAGCGACAGCGGACGGAGATAAAATAGGGCTTCGGCACTCCCGATACGTGTAGCCAACTGTGTAGCTGGAGCCAGTTTGGTGCGAGCCAACTCGCCAAGCCGCCAGGAGATCTGAACCAGGCTGCACAGGAGGCTACATTACCTTGAATTGGCGAGGTTTTTAGAATCTCATGATTTGATTTATTTTAGCCACTCAAAATCTTGCATTTATTTTTAAAAAAAATTAAAATTATTTTATATTTCATTCTATACAAATTTTAATATTAAATAATTATTTTATGTCACATCTAATATAATTTTTAATATAACTAACTCACTTTATTTTAAAAAAAAATTCAAATTATTTTTTTTTCTCCAACTAAATAAAGTTTAAGAATGTAACTATTCGTTCTTCAAAAAATACATATAATTACTATTTAATAAAATTGCTAATTAAATTTAAAGTTTTAAAGATTATACGAAGGTTTTAGATTTTCTTCTAATATTATTTTCATTTAATTTGTTAAAAAAGTTAATTTTTAAATACTACATATTCTTCATACACGGTCAAAAACTTTAATTTCAATTAGAAATTTTATATATAAGTGATGCTATATTCGAAATTATGTAATTGTTTCATGAAAAGTCAATATATTTAACTAAATACATGCTTTTAGATACCGACTCATAACTAGTCAATATATTTTAACTAAATACTAATAATTATACAACTATTTAGTACTATATCGATTAATTTAAGCTAAATATAAATATTTAGGAACTGATTCTTTAGATATCTCATTATTTTAATAGAATATCCGTAATTATACAATATTTTGATGCTATTTTAATGTATTTGAATAAGCTATTAATACTTAGATACCGATTCTTTACAAATAATGGTATTTTAATATATTACTAACAATTTTACAAGTATTAATTATTACATCGACATATTTTAACTAAATAATCACATTTAGAAATTAATTCAATATATTTTAAGATATTTTAATTAAATACCAGCAATTATATAACTATTTTATTGTATGTCAATATATTACAACTAAATATATGTCTTTAGAGACTGATTCACTGTATTTTAATATAATTGAATTAAACACTAGTAACCATATAATTATTTATTGCCAACAAATTTAAGCTGAATACACCTATTTAGAGAATATTTCATTATATATTAAGCCATTTTAATTAAATAAATGTAGTAATACAACTATTTGGTGCTATTTAATTGGATATAATACTAGCATTTATACGTTGATTCATTATATATTAAGGTATTTTAACAAAATACTATTTTATCGATGTAGTTTAGCTAAATTTATGTATTTATAGATAGATTTATTACGTATCAATGTATTTAAACTGAATATATGTAATTATGCAATTTTTTATTATTATATTGACAATTGTAAGCCAAATAAATACATTTAGAGAAGAATTCATCATATATTATGTTATTTTAACTGAATACTAGAAATTATATAACTAATTAATACTATTCTATTTTATTTGAATAAAATATTAGTATTTTAACACTGATTTGATATATATCAAAGTTTTTAACAAAATACTGATAATTTTATAACTACTTATTATTAAATCGATATATTTCAATTAAGCACAAATATTTAGAAATTAATGCAATACAAATCAAGATATTTAGTTGAAAAACAGTAATTATAGAACTATGCGATAATATATCGATGTACTTCATTAGAATACATATTTTTAAATACTAGTTCATTATTTATCAATATATTTTAATTAAATATTATTAATTATATAATTATTCATTGCTATATTGATGAGTTCAAGTAGTTATATGCATTTAGTGTCCATAACAAGTTATTTTAATTAATTATTTTTAATTATACAACTATTTAATGCTATTTCTTAAATACTAGCATTACGAATTATGATACAATTATTTAATACTATTTATATTATGATAATTTAATTGAATACTGCTAACTTTATAATTATTTATTATTATATTAATATATTTCAAATGAACACGTGCGTTCAGAATCTAATTCAATATATATTAAGGTATTTATGAGCAATTATACAGTTATTTAGTTATATATCGATGAATTTAAACTGAATATATATGTTTAAGAAAAAATTCATTACATGTCAATATATTTTAATTAAGTATTGAGAATTCTATAATTCATTGATATATCAATATATTTTAACTGAATACATACATACAAAAAATCCAATTCGATATATATCAGGGCACTTTAACTGTTACCATCAATAATACAATTACTTGATTATATGTGGACATACTTTAATAAATATATATTTTTATACAATGATTCATTTCATTTTAATATAATTGAATTGAATAATGATAAATATATAATTATTCTTTATAATATCAATAAATTTAAGTTGAATATCATTTAGAGACCACCATATTACATATCAAGTCCTTTTAACCAATTACTTGCAATTGAACAACTATTTGATGGTACTTACTTGGATATAATACTAGAATTTAGATACCAATTCGTTATATATCATAATTTTTTAATATAATACTATTTATTTTGCAAATATTCAATAATTTAATGATGTATTTCGATTGAATGCACTGGTTTACAAACTAATACAATGCATATCAAACTATTTTAATTTAATATTAACAATTATACAATTGTTTTATGACTTGTCGATGTATTTAATTAAATATACAATTTTAGAAACCGGTTCATAATTTATCATTGTGGTTTAGTTAAACACATGCAATTTTACAACTATTTAGCGTTATATTTTTGAATTTTAAATAAATATATATATATGTATTTAGAGACTAATTCATTATATATTTTATTGTTTTAACAGAATAATTGTAGTTAAATAATATTTTGATGCTATCTTGATATATTTAAATAAAATACTAGTATTACACACTAATTCATTATATGTAAAAGTTTTCAATAGAATAATGATAATTTTATAACTACTCATTGATATATTGAGATGTTTCAACTAACTAGGTGCATTTAGAAACTGATTTGATGAATATCATAATATTTTAATTGAATATCAATAATTATGTAAATATTGGATAACATACCGATGTATTTCAAATGAATACAATCTTTTAGAGATCAACTCGGTGCAATTAATTTATTTAACTGAATATATATAATTATATAACTATTTATTACTTTATTAATGAACATATGCCGAATAAACATACTTATAGACAGATCATTACATGTCATATAATTTTAACAAAATACTTATAATTATACGATAATTTAGTGCTATTTCAATATATTTATATAGAATACTTATATTTAGAAATTGGTTCATTATATATCAATGCATTTTAGCAAAATACTGATAGTTTTATAAATATTATTGTTAAATCAACATATTTCAACTAAGTACATACACTTGAGATCAATGCAATGCATATCAAGGCATATAAAGGGAAAACCAATAATTATATAATTATTTGGTAATATATCGATGTACTTCATTTAAATATATGCTTTTAGAAGTCGATTCATTTCTTGTCAATATAATTTAATTAAATAATTATAATTATATAACTATTTATTGCTACATCAAAGAATTTAAGCTGAATATATAAATTGTTATTCATTATTATATCGATAATTTCAACTAAATACACACATTTAGATACCGATTTGAAACATATCAAGGTATTTGTCAACCAAATGCATGCACTTACAAACTGATTCAGTGCATATGAATGAATTATAATTGAATTCTAAAAAAAAATATTCCGTGCGATATTAATGAGGTTAAGCTAAATACATTCATTTAGAAACTGACTTCATATATGTCAAATTATGTTAAATGAAAATATGCAATTGTACAACAGTTTAATGGTATTTTGTGGTGTTTAAGTAGAATACTAGCGTTTATATTCTGATTCATTACATATCTAGGTATTTATTTTAGTAAGATACTAATAATTTTTTAATTATTCAATATTATAACAACCTATTTTAATTAGATGCAACTATTTAGAGAGTAATTCGATGCATATCAAAGTATTTAATTTCAATACTCACAATTACACAACTAGTTAAAAGTTTATCAATTTATCTCAACTGAAAACATACATGTATACAATTATACATTACATATCAATGTATTTCAAGTGAATATTACGAATTATATCATTGTTTATTACTATATCGATTAAATTAAGCTGAATACAATCGTTTAGGGATTGACTCCTTACATGTCGACTTAGTTTAATAGAATACTTGCGATTATATAACTATTCGATTTTTTCATTACATTTAAGCTGAATAGTAGCACGTAGATCTCAATTGGTTACATATCTAGGTATTTTAAAAGAAATTAAAAATTTTATAACTATTTAATATTATATTGATGTATTTCAAATAAATACAAATATTTAGAGACCATTTGGAGCTATTTATTTTGACAATACTAGCATTTAATACGATACTATTTATTTTACAATTATTTATTATTTCACCAGCATAATTGAACAGAATATATGCAATTACACAATATTCACTATAATATTGACGAATATAAGCCGAATAAACACATCAACATATAGATTAACAACATATTATGTTATTTTAATTCATTACTGGCAATTATATTACTATTCGATGCTATTTCAATCTATTCGAAAAAGAATACTAAAAGTTTGATACTGATTTATTATATATCAAGATATTTTAATAAAATGCTGATAACTTGCAACTATGCATTGTTAAGTAAGCATATTTTCATTAAGCATATACATATGGAGATTAATGCAATACAAATATAAATATTTTAGCTAAAAATTAGCAATTATGTAAATGTTTGATAATATATAGATTTGCTTCAATTGAATATATACTTTTCGAGGCAGATTCACTCCTTTTAGGGTCCATATTAAGTTATTTAAACTCATTACTTATAATTATATTATGTATTTTAACTAAATATATAATGAGGACCAACACAATATTAATATATTTTAATTTAATATCAATAATTATGTAAATATTTAATGATATGTCAATGTATTCAATTAAATACATGCTTTTAAAGATTAATTCATTACAAATTAATATATTTTAAATAAACGTTAATAATTATATAGTTATTTAGCGCTATATCAATAAATATAAGCTAAATGCATCTATTTAGATGATTAGTTATATATCTTATTATTTTAACTGAATATTTATAATTATATAACTATTCAATATTATTTTATTATATTTAAATAAAATACTAATATTTAGATATTAATTTGTTATAAATCAAAGTATTTAAATAGAATATTAATAATTTCATAACTATTCATTATTATATCAATTTGTTTCAATTAAATACATGCATCTAGAGACAAATTCGATATATATATCTAGATATTCTAATTGTATATTAATAATTATACAATTATTTGATAATATAACGATGTATTTTAATTGAATACATATTTGTAGAGATTGATTTAATACATATCAATACAATTTAAGTAAATATTGATAACTATACAATATTGAGTGTAATATCGATAAATTTAAATAGAATATATGTATTTTGAGATTGATTCATTACATATCTTCTTATTTTAATAAAACACTAATAATTTATAATTATTCATTATTGTATCGATATATTTCAATAAAATATAAATATTTAGAGATCAATTCAATACATATCAAAATATTTATCAGCAGTTACACATTATTTGGTGATATATCAATTTATTTTAACTAAATATACATATTTAGAGATTAATTCGATATATATATATATATATATATATATTGGTATTTTTATTGAATAGCAGCAATTATATAATTATTTGATGAAATATCGATGTATTCTATTAAATATATACTTTTAGAGATCAATTCATAATATATCAATCTAAATTAACTAAACACTAGTTCTTATATAACTATTCAGTGTTATTTCAATAAATTTAAGTTGAATACATATATTTAGAGACTGATTTATTATATATTTTATTATTTTAATGAAATATTAATAATTTTATAGTTATTTAATATTATATCAATTTATTTCAACTAAATATTTACATTTCGAGGCTAACTTAATATATAATATAGTATTTTAATTGAATACCAGAAATTATATAATTATTTGATAATATATCATTATATTTCAACTAATTACATATTTTAAGAGAGTGATCTCTTACATATTATTATATTTTAATTGAATATTAATAATTATACAACTATTTTTGATTATATATCAATTAGTTTATGTTGAATATACGTATTTAAAGTCTGATTCTATATATATCAAGTTATTTTTAACTGAATACTTATAAACACAAATAACAAATTTTAATTTTTATAAATTATTACAGGGCTCGATCGCAATTAATTATAGGGATAATTACACCAAGGCCTCGAGTTTAACGCTTAATAACGTACACGTCCACGTTTTTAAAATTATAATATCGGCATCCCTTAATTTTAATAAATTATTAAATGAGTCTTTTTTAAATTTTTTATTCTTATTTTTTAAAATTACCATTATACCCCTGGGCCTTTCTCTCTCTCCTCCCCGCTTCTCTCTCGTCCCGATCGACGCGCATGGGCAATGTCGCCCGGCCGTTGGTCTCGCATGTGCGACCCACCGGCGGCCACGTGGGCTCCCGCACAGTTGCCGGCAGGTTGCGCGGTGCCCGCGCAGCCGCCGGCAGGTCGCGCTGTCGTCGCCCTTGAGCGCCAATCGAGAGGAGAGAGAGGCGGTCGCCCTCTCTCCTCCCGATCGGCGCACACAAGCGACACTGCACAGCCGCCAGGGGGTCCGGCGACCGCGCGGCTTGTGCAACCCACTGACGGCTGCGCGGCACCCGCCCAGCTGCCAGCAGGTCACGTGGCTGTCACCTGTGGGCCTCTCTCTCTCTCCTCCCCGCCTCTTTCGCTCTCCTCCCGAACCCCGCGCACGGGCGACAGCCGGGCAACCTGCCGGCGGTTGCTTGGGCGCCGCGCGGTCTCCGGTACGGTTCGCACACGCTGCTGGTTTGGCGACCGCGCGGTGCCTCCCATGCGCGCCGATTGGGAGGGGAGAGAGAGAGAGAGGCGGGGAGTAGAGATAGAGGTCTAGGGGTATAATGGTAATTTTAAAAAAATTTAATAATAAAAATTTAAAAAAAAATTGATAATTTATTAAAACTCAGGGACCCCGATGTTATAATTTTAAAAAGATGAACCTGTGCGTTATTAAGCGTTAAACTCAGGGATCTGGCTGTAATTATCCCCCTGTTTGTTTGGCAGTTGAAAATTAACCTGATTTAATTTTAACGAGGCATATCACATCACACATAAAATTTAATATTAAAAATTAACTCTATTTCACATATTACTAAAATAATAACTAATTTATATTAAATTCTTCACATATCTCAACATAATTGTTATGACTGGAAACAATCAAAGAGTTTTTACGTGGAAAACCGACTGGAAAACCACGGCTCCTGTTCGAGGAGGCTTGAAAGATCACTAGAAATGCGTTTTGGTTACAGTATTTGAAAAATGAATTCTCTGCCTCTTTGAAGGCTGCGTATAGGAAGTATATATACCCTGAGCCTGTTATGTCTAGTCACTTCTAGCCGAGTAACCTATGACCTTAGCAACGACCCAATCAATGCCTGCGGATGGCTAGTATGTGACTCCTGTACGATGCGTCAGCGGTCATGCCCTGTCGGCGGGAAAACCGCGTTTCCCTCAGAGAAGTACAATCCTCCAACGGTCAGATGTCGTGTCGGGGCCTTGCTCTTCGACATCTTCTTCGGCGTCTGCTTTTCGGGATGATACTCCTTATGTTCGACTTGGGTGACTTGCTCACGTGGAGATCATGTGAGCAACCACGTGGACGGCTCAGATGGAGGCGCGGATCCAATTACAACATGTCCCCCCGATAGTCGTGAAGCGCATTGATGTGCGTGCCTGATTGCCACGTGTACCATAGCGATCTATAAATCCTTCTGAATCGGAGGCTGGATCTCTATTGACCAGAGAAGAGACTGTCGTGATGAGTCTCTTCTCAGAAATTGCTGATAACCTGGGAGGCCGTAAGTCGGGCCAAGTCGATACAAGGCGCCCGGTTATTCGTGAAGAGGCGTCGAAGAAGCCGAGGATCCGCCTTTCGAGCGCAGGGGAAGGCGTACATATGACACCAAGGTCTTCAGTGGGTGATGTACGGACAGCTCCCTCAATGGGGGGTACAATTTCAGTGGCTGACGACGAAGCGCAGCCAGTTAAGGAGAGTTCGGGGAAAAAACCCTCTGCCCCGTCTCCGGTAGTTCAGGAGGCGGCTTTAGTGGAGCAGGCCAGCGTAGCCCCTGTGACTTCCTCTTCGGGTCCTTCTGTCAGTCCGGGACCTTCGTCGGGTCCTGGGGGTCCAGGATCCGTCAGTTCGACTGCGCAGTTTTTTGCGCGGAATGTCTGTTCTCACCTTGACAAGATCAAGGAGTATGTGGCGAGCAGGGATCAGGCGAAGATCCTCGAACAGAAAGCAGTGACTTCTGAACAAAAAATGGAGAAAATTCTCTCCCTTCTTCGGAGACTGGAGCCGTCGGAGGCGGAGAAGGCGATTATTGTCCTGGAGTCGAAATGCGGTCGTCTTGAAAGCGACCTGGAGGTGATGACAGCTCAAGTTGAGGAGCTGATGAGAGAGAGGGGAACGTTGGTGTCCCGGATCGAAGAGCTGGAAGAAGAAAATCGTCGCCGAAAGGTGTTCTACCGCTCTGTTCGGGATCTGGTTGCAGAATCAGAGCCAGGATTTTCTTTGTAACTCTTCTCTTTTTTTTCTTTTTTTTTTTTGGCAATGTAAAATTTTATTTTTAAATGGACAATTCATGATATGTATGCCTTTTCATCTCTAATGTTAAATTCGAGTAAAAATAACTTTCGCGCCCAAAACCTCGGAATTCGAAAATTTGGCGGTCAAGTGTCAGTCCTCGGGGATTGGGAGCATCGGTTCCATGGACCATATAAGAAAAAGACGGGACTTGTGAAGTCACTCTTCGTTTCTTTTGCTAGTCCCTTCTAGATTTAAGGCAATGGTAAAGAAATCGCGCAGCAGAGCGAAGGATGTGTGGGCCGACTACCACGCTCTTCGGGGTGAGCTGTGTATTTTACCGCAGCACACCTTTGAGAGAGAGGTGTTGCAGGTGTGGGGGGCGGATCCGGAAGTTGGTCTGGAGCACCCTTCGGAGTCGGGGAATTTTATGAGACCGCCGGAGGGGAAAGTAGCAGTGTGTCTCCATCACCTGCGCGGAGGGCTGTTCCTTCCCTTCCAGCCTGAGGTTTTTCGCCCCCTCTGATTCTTGAATACCGTGTCAATCATGCGCTGATAGGTTGCGCCTGCATTTTTCAAGCCGAAAGGCATGACTTTGTAACAAAAGGTTCCCTGATCGGTGATGAATGATGTATGTTCTTCGTCGTCTTCGGCCATTCGGATTTGGTGGTAGCCTGAGAAGGCGTCAACAAAGCTCATCATCGAGTACCCTGCCGAAGAATCGACGAGCCTGTCTATTTTCGGCAATGGGTAGAAGTCTTTTGGGCAGGCTTTATTCAAGTCCGTGAAGTCTACGCACATGCGCCATTTTTCGGAATTCTTCTTTACCACCACGGCGTTTGCGAGCCATGATGGATAAGTAATTTCTCTAATGAAACCTGCGGACAGGAGTTTTTCGACTTCTTCCCGAATCGCGCGCTGCTTTTTGCCGCCGAAAGTCCTCTTCTTCTGTCTGACGGGAGGTACCCCTGGCTTGAGGCTAAGTCGGTGTTCTGCTACGGCTCTATCTATCCCCGGCATGTCGCTAGATTCCCAGGCAAAGACATCGAAATACTCAAAAAGCAGCGCCGTCAGGGCGGGTTTTTCATTATCAGGAAAATTTTTAGAGATAAGCACAGTTTTTCCGTCGGCGACGGTTACATGGTCGTTCTGTTCGACCGGTGGTAAAGCGTGATCTCTCGGGTCCATGTAGTCTGTATGGAGGCGCGCGTTTTTCTCAAAACACTTGCTTGCGCCGGCCCTGTCCCCCCTAATGGTTGCCACGCCGAAAGGCGTGGGGAACTTTATGCACAGATGGTACGTAGATGCTACCATCTGGAATGCTGCGATTGAGGGGCGTCCCAGTATTGCATTGTAGCCGGAGGGAGCGTCCATGATAATGAAGTCGATCTCTTTTTCCATTCTTCTGGGACCTTCTTCGAGGGCGACGCGCAGGGTTGTGTATCCTGCGGGTCGGTAGATGTCGCCGGAGAAGCTGGAGATCGTCATGGATGGGGGAAGTGGTTTGTAGGGACCGACGGCCATCTCGTTGAAAGCGCGGAGGTACAGTATGTCGACCAAGCTGCCGGTGTCGACCAAAGTGCGATGGATATCGCACGCTCCGATCTCGGCGATGACCACGATGGGGTCGTCGCGGTTTATGCCGCCTTTGGGGAGGTCGCCTGCAGTGAAGGTGATATCAGGCAAAAGAGGGGGGAGTTCGATCGTGCATACCTCCTGGTGTCTCCGAGTCCTGAGACCGTTATGGTAACCGAAGATGGAGAGGACGGTCTTCTTGCCGTCGGATTTCGGGATGGTTGGTGTTGAAGAGGGGGCCCCTTTTGGAACGTCGCTCGGAAAGAGTGGTCGCGCCGCTTTCAGCAGGGGCCCTTCGATCCTCCTGTACCCGGTAAGGTAGCCATTCTCGATGTACTCGTTGACGAGCGCCCGAAAGGAGCGGCACTCGAAGAGGAGATGGCCGTAACGTTGGTGGAACTTGCAGAACTTTGTGGGATCCTCACCGGGCTGTGGTGGCTGGCGTTCGCCGCGGTTTTTGATGAAACCTTTATCGCTGAGGATCGAAAAGATTTCTTCTATGACGTAGACAGGAGTGGCGGAACGTGGAGACTCGCCCTCAAATTTGCGCTTCCCTTGGGAGGGTGAGTAGTTCCGGTCTCGAAAACTTCTCTTGGGAGTGTTCGAGTCCGCCTTGGGGGTGTCGCCATGCTTGTTCTGGGGTGAGGCAACCTCCTGCCTGGCTTTCGCCTTGAGGGCCTTCGCATCTTCCAGGTGGATGCGTTTTTCGGCACGGGCTCTGGCCTCCATCAGGGTTTTC
>KZ451960.1:1347488-1423140 GCA_002786265.1 Apostasia shenzhenica
AAGTACAATCCTCCAACGGTCAGATGTCGTGTCGGGGCCTTGCTCTTCGACATCTTCTTCGGCGTCTGCTTTTCGGGATGATACTCCTTCTGTTCGACTTGGGTGACTTGCTCACGTGGAGATCATGTGAGCAACCACGTGGACGGCTCAGATGGAGGCGCGGATCCAATTACAACAATAATAGCTAATTTTATATCAAATCTCACATATTCCAACATAATAACTAATTTATTTCGCATCATTCATAATTTTCAATAAAAAAATATCTCTATCTAAATTTAATTTTAACTTTATTAAATTTAATCTTACAAACAAACAAACAGACCTTATAATAACTTCCCGTGTCTCCGTGATGACCTTCGCACACTTCTTTGTTGAGAAGCAAAGCTGTGTGGGCTTGAAATGTAACCCGAATTGTACAAATTTGTAATTTAGAGATTTAATTGGGAAAATACAGGAAAAGTAGAAACGGTCACGTGTAGGATATGTTACACTATTAATATATATTTATAAAAATTCCCATCATAAATATCATCTAAATATGTATAATAAATACATTTAAAAAAAATAGTAGAAAAATCAACGCTCATAGTCAAGAAAAATCAAAACTTTCAAGAGTCCCACTACTTTGGCCATCATCACATTTAAAAATATATATAATAATAATTTACTTTTTCATCATTTTTAAAAATATTAATAGTTTTTTTATTTTTTATTTATCCATCAATTTTATTTCAAATTATATATAATTTTTAACATAATTATTTAAATTTATTTTTCACCATATATATATGTATATATATATATATATCATAAAGTAAATTAAAAAAATTTAATTGCTAAAACTTTTTAATCATATAACCAAACTAAGATTAGTTAAAAAAAATTTTTCTAAAAATACCTTCCTTTTTCTTCCCATGTACCTTATGGAAATATTTCCAGTTTTATTTCGTTTATGTTGAACTAAGAAAAAAAATTATAATATTATCTAAAAAATTTATAAAAAGAACAAACATTTTCCGTCTGTACAATAAAAGATTTAATAAATATTATAATAAAAATTTAAAACCCCCCAGAAAAGCAAAATTCAGAAAAAAAAAACAACTCAGCAAAATTCTCCTACCGTCTGCTCCCTATCCTTCCATCAAGCCTCCTTCACCACCCCCATCCTCCAGAGCCGCCGGCGCATAGCCGCCGGCGCCGACGGCAGCGGCGGCGGCGGCGGCATCCAGCCAACGATCCAAAGGGGCGCACTCGGTCTTGTGCGCTAGCTTCCAGTGAAGAGCTTGGCAAGCGCGAGAGCAGTAGTTCACCGTCCCACAAACAGAGCATCGCCGGAACTCATGCCGGCGTGTCTCCGGCCTCCCACATCCGCCGTGAGAACACATCCTCAGCCCATCCGCGCCCTCTGTTCCTTCTACTGAGCCGCTGGAAGGACCGCCCCGCTCCGCGAACCACTCAACCATGAATCTATTCGCCGGATGGGCCTCAGGCGACGGAACGTTACAACCAAAATCGCTAAGCAGAGAGCAACCATAAAGCCCGCCTTTTCCCTTCCCGTTCCCCTTGTAAAACTTCATCATCCAGGCAGCCACCGCAGCCGCCGCCTTGGGTTTCACCGGACCACCATTGACGACGCTGGATACGACAGCGGCGAGCTCCCAGGCGTTCGCTTGCACAAGAAACCGACGGCCCTCGGCGACGTTCTGGCGGACTCCGTACCCGTCCTGGAGGCAGTGGCCGAGCTCCCGGAGAGCGTCGACTTGGCCGTGGTGCGCCGCCCGCGCGCACAGCGCCACGCCGGCGCGGAGGTCCTTATCGTTCTTGGACCCACCGCTGCCGTTGAACTGGATGACTGCGAGCGAGTAGAGAGCCGCCGCATGAGAGCCCATCGCCGCCTTCGCCATCAACGACGCTCCGCTTCCCCTGTTTTCCAAGCAGTAGAATCGAATCATCCCCAATGTGTAGCAGGCCTCGAGGCTTCCAGACTCCACGCAACGATTAAGGAATCGGTGAGCGGATTCCGACCAGTTCATCGCCCTCACGGCCGTCCCCTTCGCCGACACGTTCGACAGCACCATCGGATGCGTACCCAATCTGTTTAATCTCCGGCAACTGCAAATAAAAATCAAATCTTTTAGAACCCCAAATCAATCAGCCATAAGGAGAGGGATTCCCACAGACAACTTACGTCAGATGGACGCTGATGAGATGGCAGGGGACGCCGGCGGATGCGGAGAGCTTGGAGAGTATAAGCAGCGCTATGTCGTCCGGGAGGCCGTCGAAAAAATCGAAGCTCCGGTAAGCCAAACGCGCTCGCTTCCTGCTCCCGCTGAACACTTCGCCGGCGAACCTTCTTCGCGGCGGCTGAGGATTGGGCCTTGGGTAGCAAATCCCGCTCCGAGTATGCATCTCCTCCCTCGGTCGCACCCGCCGCGAAGACCATCGGCGCATTAAATACTCACTCAGAGTAGGACGAAAGAGAAACGGGCAAGCAGAGCTGCGGCAGCGGTGGGTACGTAAAGACATCTTTACCCTCAACATTTAATACAATTAAAGACCCGCGGTCAAAACCGGTTACCGGAGACTCACGGTTGCTTTCCATAACGGGAACCGTCATATTTTTCACGCTTCCGGTCACGTTTTGAGCGGTTAATAAGTTTAACCGGTAATTAACTAAATAAATTACTTAATTATGACGTGGGCAGGCTAATTAGCGAGAATCTCATGGTTAGTTAAAACCGTTGGGAGATTGAACCCAATGGGAGAGCTGGGGATGGGCCATTTGGTGATCGTGAGGCGGATTTGAGAAACTAACTCCAACTATAAAAAATAACGGTTTTAACTAACTCAGGTGAAAAGCACTCCGTTCTCTGGAACGGTTGGGGGAGCCCAAAGATAGAAGAGGATTTGAACGGCTCAGATGCAAGGGGGAGAATATCGATGGAGGGATCAGCATCCACGTAGCTGTGCTGTTGGGAGATAGTCAAGTTAGGGTAACAGCCAATGAGACAGGTGGGAAGCTTCCTACCGCAAAATGAACTAATTATTCTTATATATATATATATAATTTCATAAAAAAAAACTTATATATATAATTCCTACTATAAATAAATATATGTATAATTCCGTCTAGTGTATATTACTTTTGAATCTTTAATGAATTTTAAAAATTTTCACGTAAATTTTTTAGCTTTATAAGATGTTTTAAACTGGCCTACCGCCTCTGTCATTAAAAAGGTAAAATTTGAGGGACCGATTTAAAGTGCCCTATTAACTTCAAAAATTTACGTGAAAAATTTTAAAATTCATGCACTAATTTGAATACCCTATCAATTTTAGTGACTTGTATATGAGATTTTAAAAGTCATGAATTAATTTAAAATACACTAATAACTTTGGGGACCTAAGAGTAATTTACCTTGAACTTTCTTAAGATTATGAAAAAATAAAATAAAAGTATGAAGGAAGTAGCATTTATAATTTGTTTAATTTAAATTATTTTTTACCATTTCATATAACTAAACTTTTTTTTAAATGAGTTCATAATTTTATTGAAAATCAAAACATGGGAGAGCCCTAGCAATCATATGTTTAAAAATTTAAGTTGAAAATATTAAAATTATTCTCATGGGTAAATTTTGAGGATGAGTTTTTTTTTCGCTGTGATTTTACTAACTATAGGACCAGATTAAAAATTTTCTAGAATTGTAAATATGTTAAAAAGATATTTAGTATTGTAGGGACCAAAAAATAATATCGCTAACAATTACTTATTAGTTTAGAATAAGGACAAAATTAGAGGGGAATTATTCATGGGGGGTTGGAGGATAATGAACATGAGCCATGTGATTAGGTGACCTCTAACATAAAAAGAGAAGTTGGATTACAAGTCTTATTAGGGTATTAATTATGTTACTTTTATTATTTAAATTAAAAAAATATATAATTAGCTTTTAATTTTCAATTTTTATTGTTAATCGACAAAAATGAAAAGTACTGGGTCTTATATATGTTTTATAAATATAAAAAATTATTGTACTGTAAAAAACTGGATGTGACAAATATGTAATGCTTGTGTTTAAATTCGGTAGGTTAATTGAAAGTTAAATTAACTCGAAGTGATCGTGAAAGGGAATCTCGAAAACTGAACTTCGAGAAGAATCCTTAAAAAATCTCACGTGAAATTTGGTCGAGAAACCTGCTGTAATATGCTATATTTTGATTGTCATAGAGAATTTAGAATGAGGTGAATTATTTATAGGTCTATATAATTTACTTATAATTACAAATTTATTTCATATTATTAGAAATTTTTTACTTTATGTAATTTAAATTATTAGAATCTATTAGATTTTTACTTTATTTTTCTTTTAAATTATAGGAATCTAAGTAAAAAATTTTAAAAAATATAAATCAAAATATAATTATGAATAAATTATAAAGCTCTATCAATAATTTACTCTTTAGAATATAATGTAACTTCAATAATCAACTTTTATGGAATAAAGGTATAATTATTTATACACCATTAACATCTAATTATTTTACAAATCCAATCCTAATATCTTTAATATTACATATTAGTTATTAAAAACATCATAATATAATTTTAATGATTAATATGTAATATTAAATATATAAAATAATTTAAAATTTAGTAATATTTATACAATTGCAAAAAAAACATATAAATTAATACATATATTTTGTGAGCCACGCAATCTCCTAAAGTTCAACGGTTATTTATTATCAAATTATTTTTTTAAATCATCATTAATAAATATTTTTTGTATTTTTTTACCGGCAAAAAATATTTCTAAATGGGCTCCTCTAATAAAAATTAGATTACTTGACCTAAATGACAAATCAAATATTATTTTTAATTGAAGGGGAAAAAACAAAAAATAAAAAAAGAAGAAAATCAATTATAATGTATAAATTTAAACAATTTTTTTTTTACTCTTTACCAAAATATTTTTTTATTTATTTAAAAATTATAATGATAATATAGTTCAAACACAAAGCTATCTAAAAAAATAAAATCACCCTAAACAAAATTATTAACTTGAAATATATATTTATCATGGGATGGAAAATTTACACAAAAATCTTGATTATTAATTCAAATTTTTAATTTTTTTTTTAAATATGAAAAGTCAAACAAATTAAATGATGCTCTCTGTAAATTATGTTATCAGAAAGAAAAAAAATGCCATATGATATACTAAGGAAAGTGAAATCAAACCATGCATTAAATTATCTAATATCATGTATTTGAAATCGAATACTTTATAAATAAGCATTTAATATACATTTGAATAGTTCATTGGCGTGTTAGAATTGAATTTCATTAATTAAATAAGTTGACGGTCTCAAAAAGAAAGAGATAAAATATTCTACAATGTCTTCTTTAATGTAATTTTATGTTAGAATGTGGTTTGAATAATAATTAAATAATTTTAATTATAAAAATTATTTATTAAGTTATTGAAATTTTTATGAAAATCAGATATAGAATTTGTTATAAGCTACTATTATAAAGACAGGATTTTGTTATAAACTACTATTATAAAGACAGGATGATCAGGTAAGTTGAAAAAATTAGATAAAAAGAGAGAGAGAGAGAGAAAAATAGAAAAAAAAGGGGATTATTAGGATTTCTGGTGGAATGCTGCAAGTTCTTAAGCTTCTTGGGAAACGTAAATAGGTGATTCACTTGGATATTTTCAGCAGTGATTTCTCTTGGATCTTCTTCATCGGCTACGGAGGTGATTTCGTAGGAATCTGGAAGCAATCATCTGAAGCTCAATGAGCAATTGAATTGTCTAATCTGAAAGAAGAAAATATTCAATTTCTGTATCCTGCCTGAGATCGAGAACCAGGTGATTGGTGTAAGGTTCTTTTTCTATCTGATTTTCTACATAATAAAGTCTCTCTCTGCTCTCCCTGTGGATGTAGGAGGAATACCTCCGAACCACGTAAATCTGGTATTTTTGTGATTACTTCGTTCTTTTATTATCATTATTTCACATACCTATCTGGCACAATTTATTTGACTAACTATACGTCCGGCGATCCGAATTTTCTGTTGCGTATTATTTCACAACAATTTTCATTCCCTAGCCAATGGTTGATCTAGCTAGCTTGAGTTTGATTTTAAAAATTGCATGATTTTAAATTGATTTTTTAGTGGATTTGAGAGGAGATATTAGAGAAATTATTGGGCTCGGATATACAGCGGATCATGTCAAAAGTTGGAGCATGTTCAAACGTCAATTTTTGCATAAGAGCATTTCGATTACGAGCCCCGTGAGCGAGTAAAAGCAGAAGTGAAATGATGTTTTCTTTATATACAGCTCATTTTTATTATGAAAATACTGTCTAATGATTTTTTATGGCTATGTGCCAATAATATTATGCTCTTACGTACAATTTTGTGACTACATAAAAGATATGTAGAAAAATATAGCAACAATATACTCTCACATAGTATTTTGTTCTTATGACAATATTTTGTATACTTTTATGTATCAATAACATCTTGATCACGGGTCCTGCAATAAAGAGACTTGAAAATTTGTAGGAATTAAGAGGTTTAAGGATACCATGTACCGTATCTAAAAAAATAAGATGCAATTAATCACAGACTCAAGATTTATAGTTGATCAATATGGATATACGATGTGTGTGGGTTGAGTCGGTAAAAAAGTGGATCTAGAACAAGTCATATTTTATGTAAATGTGTTAATTTTTTTTTTATATTGACAATGCGTTAGTATTTTATTAATCGATTAGTATGATAATATTTTAATTATGATCATGATCAATTTGACTTCTAATTTTTTTAAAAAATATTAATGAATTAATTATGATAAGAATTTTTTTTAATATGTGTGATGAAAAATAAAATTAATTATATTAAAACTTATGTAAAATATGAAATAAAATTGATAATGCACTGAGAATTATACAATATATGATTTAAAGTTATAATTTTTTTATATTAAAACTTGTGTGTTGAGGATGAAAAATAATTTTTTATTTTTTTAAAATTTAGTAGCTATTTTTTTGCTATAATCATGATTAAAATAAACTTCAACCAAATAATACAGACTGAAAGACTCGTGTAACCTTCTTCTCTTGGACCTATTCAACTGCATGATTTGGCTACACAATATCGAATTATTGTGTAATTAATATCGAATTATCAAGGACCTAACTTTAAATCTATAGGTATTTTTTACGTATTTATGTAATTAGTTGGCCCCCAATGTCCGCTATTATTTAAGGGTTCCGTGAATTAAGTATGTCAATGTTTTTGTAAAATTACTTTCGTTACCTGAATTGCAAAGAGGGATATCATTTAGAACCACGGGACCAAAATGCAGGCCCTACAAAATAGAGAGACTAAAGTGTAATTTTCTAATAATTAAAGATCATATTTTATGAGTACGTAAAATTTGGTGACACGTGATCTACTCTCATTAGAGCAGAGCAAGTAGACGTCGGTTGAAGTCTGCTGGATTGCGTAGGAGCGGCGGCGATGCTGCCGTCACTGATGGCGACATCTGTTAGTTACTGTGAGTTAATTATGTTTGGGGATAATTACACCCAGGTCCCTTGAATTTAAAGCTAATTAATAAGTACACATTTTTAAAATTATAATATCATGGTCTCTAATTTTTAAGAAAAAATATGATTTTTTTATTTTTTTATTATTAAAAATATTTTAAAATTATCATTATACCCCTCCCCTCACTCTCTCCTCTGGATGACTGAGCATGCGCGCGGTTGTGCGAGCCGTCGCTGGTCGTGCGGCCGGACGCGTGCGTCGGGATCGAGAGGAGAGAGAGAGGGGGAGGCCTGCGGCAACGATGCTTTGCAATAACTTTCTATTATCAGCAGGTCTAATGTAAATGTCTAGCGAATGCCACAATATAAATGACATTGGTCTCCAATGGAAGACCATAATATCCTCGGAAGACTATTGATGATCTTGATTGGTTTCTATGATGTCATTCCACCACACACACTTGCAAGACTTAAACTCTGCAAAGTCAATGGCTTACCCTAAGGTCATCCTCTAAGCTTATGATGCCTACCCCAGGCTATGATGCCCTCCCTCTAAGCGGTATCTCGCAAACTTAATGAGTTGGGTCAGAAAAAATTAAAAAGATTACGAGTAAGTAAATATAATTTCATAATCGAATAAAACCAATAGAGAAAGCCATGATCAAAATAGCAAATAGATGTTCGCCTTTAATGAAAAGTTTCATTCTCCCACGAAAGATAAGTAATTAACTACAGAAGCAAGCCTCAGTAGAAAATCATCAATCCCTAAAAACTCTGAATTCATAGAGTTATTATCTCTACAGCAAAATTAATCCGCCCAAAGATAAAGGATTTTACAAACGCAATATATACTTATTGACTTTCTTTTTCTCGAACGAACAGGTATGGGCAGTTATGTAGCCTACCTGTGTAAGAGATCAAACACTGTATTGATGATCATCTCCCCATATAACATAGAATTAACTTTTAATTTAATTAATGAGTATTTAAGTAACAAATTTATTTGAATATTTTGTTCGATTAATCTCGTGTTGTTTGATTTTAGAATTCAATTCGATCAAATCAAAACAAGTAATTATATGTGTGTGTATATATATATATATATAAATATATAGATATTATTATATATATAACGTATGTGTTGGGGGGGGGGTATAAAAATTTATAAATATTTAAATTGTTATTTATATAAATTAATTTATTTATAGTATTTAATTAATATATTAATAATATAGTTAAGATCAAGGCCAATTTAGAAATGTGAAGTTCACCATCAAAGAATATGGTGTGAAATATGGGAAATGCGTAAAATTTAAATGAATATGGTGTGATAGTAGTAATATTTATGAATTGATGGTAAAATGTGTAATTTTGTGTAAATTTCATGTCCTGTATGTAAAAACCCTTTTTTTAGCTCAATAAAAAATTTAATTATAAAAATTTATTTTATTATACATCAAACCCAATATAAATCTTAAAATTAACTTTATTTCATATCTTATGCACTTTTTAATATTAAAATAAATTCTTTAATATTAAATTTAAAAAATAAATTAATTTTTTTTTATTTTAAAAAAAACTTAAACCAAACGAGGCCTAAACGTTGGATTATAATATATGAAAAATATGAATTAATAAAAATTTATTACAATATATATAATAATTTCATACATATAATAATTAACAATTAGGTTTGATGCAATTGAAAATTGATTATGAACTTTATTTAATTTGAATTAATATTAACTTAAAATTAAACTCAGCTTGAGTGAGAGTTTGGTTTGAAGATCGATAATTTTATATATCATTGAATCTTGAACACAAAATAGACAATTTACTTAATAAGGCTTTGGGTAATTTATATTTAACCCCTAAAGTTTAAAAGTATACTATTAATGAGACATAATATCTGAGTTAACTATAAATAGGTCTTAAGTAAATACATCACATGAAATTTATCTCAACATATACCTTTTTTTTAAAATATCATGTGAGACTCATTATCCTAATATCCATTTGATTTCATCATATTTTCTATTTTCTTACTTTTTAATTGATAAATTTGCACAATCATCAATATTCTAAGGGACCTATTTAATACTTAATTCAAATACAGTGACCCATTAAAAATAGAACACAATAACAGGGACCCTGATGTAATATGCCTTAGACTTCATTAATCAACCCTAATACTTATCCTCTAGTTTCAAAGTATATATATATATATATATATATATATATATATAATATTTAGAGGAGAAATGAAAGAAGAATTTCAATAAAAAAAATAAAGTAGATAAGATATGTTATTTTTCTTAATAAATTTATTTAAATCAAAGGTTTTAAAATTCTATTTTGATCACAAGTTCAAAAAATATCAGATTCAAAAAGTTTAGATTTCACTATTGATATATGTCATGAATATTTAAATTTTGCAATAACAATAAAAATATTTATAAAATTTTGTATTAAAAATGTGAGAATTTCAACTAAAACTTAAAAAATATTCGAATTTTGAATATGTTTTAACCGAAATTGAAATGAAATCAAAATTATGATTTGAAACCCGCATGAAATTTTTCTCAAAACTATGATTTGAAACTCGCATAAATTTATGCAAAGAGAATAAGATTAAATATAATACATCCAAATTAATTATTTTTGTATGCTTCAAATTTAAATTAAGAATAAAATGGATAATTAAATATTATACTAAAAAAAATCTAAGAAATCAGAATCGATATTAATTAATTAAAACAGCATATATTCAACTCAAAGTTGAAAATTTCCTTTTGAGTTGTGGCCAGCTCAATTGTTGGTTTGAAAGATTAATTCTATATAACTATATTTGTCTTAAAATATGAATAAAATAAAATAAATAATAAATTGCACTCGTGCTATCGAGATTTTATGAGCATTACAAATTGGTCATAACTTTTGTAAAGTCATTCGATTAATTTCTTTTGAGCCGCCTCCAACTAAGCCGATCAAGAAAAGTTGAGAAAACTAAAAATCAAACAAAATTTGAATAAATTTAATTGAAATTGTCAATTAATCATAGAAATCGATGATTTCAGTTCAGACTAAGATTTTTACTATAAAAAATCGACAGATAAATAGAACTTTTACCAAATTTATGGGCCACTTAGTCCATTAATGCAATTAAAATATACATAAATATTATTAAATATTAACATTATGCATAAATCTATATTATTTTTTAATTATTATTTATTTAATTTAATTTAAAATACAATAATCATCATGGATCTAAAAATAATTTATTATTCAATTCGACTGCTTCTCTATCGAATCTGGTTCTTGTAATCCTCATCACGTTTATTTCAATTTCTCTTATTTTTCTGTCATCAATGATCCATTTGTCAATATTGAGGTGATATTTAAATATTATTTTTTAGATCACAATAACATCAAAATTTTATTTAATTTTTTAATAATATTATATAAGCTTATTAGAAACTTAAACAAATATCTTAGGGTGTATTTAGTAAACGACTTTAAAAATTATTAAAAAATATCACGATGAAAATTTATTTTATTTTAAGAAGTAATTGAAAAATAAAACCCCAATAATATTTTACATTAAATTTGTTTTAATTTCTTACATATTTTATAAAAATTTAATCAATTTCTTTTTACAATTCATATAAATTTTAATATAATCAATTCATTTTATTTTATATTGTATATTAACTCCGAAAAATTCATAAGATTTTTTCGATTTTTCTTTTCCTTCTTCCCAAAAGCTGGCTAAGCCCCGCGTCTATAGGCTTTTATGCCATTATAGACGTTTAATTCGAATGAGTTATTTTTCTCAATTCGATGAATAAAAATTATAGATAATTATAGTTTAGCCAAAGTAGACTTCTTCTTTAAGAAACGAAGCACACAAGGAAATCACATGACTGCACATGAAAAGTTTGCTCACAATTTTCCATAGTTATCATGCACGTTGACCTTTTTCTTCTTTATATTTACGTATCATACTTCAAAACATTCTTATTCACATATTTTTTTTCTCATATATTTCTCATTAATTACAATATATCATTCATTTATAAGTTTTGCTTACATGTGATATGCATTATTTTCATGTTTATTATCATTATTAGACATGAGAATTAAAATAAAAGAATAACTACCTACATGCCACACAATTTAGTTTTATTTATTTCTTACTCATCCATTCTTAGTTAATTACGTTATGCACACTCAAAATATTATAAAATCTTATATACACACATTTTAACTTATTTCTATTATGATGAGTAATCATAAATTTTCAATAACCTAACTATAATTAAATTATAAAAAATCTGAGCCGTTCATCATATTATTTTAAGAATATTTAAATATATTTTAAGTGAAAATTCTAAAAACTTAAAGTTTAGGTAGCGGCAAAAGAAGAAGGCATCCGCGATGTGAATTGATTTTAGGACAAATCAGCGCTTTAGTGTGGTATTGAGGAAGAGAAAAATATATACTATTAAGATTAAAAATATAATTTTAATGATTTACTAACAAAATATTTTTTTTTCAAATAGATTTTGATTAAGTTTTAACTCAAATGTGTGTATATAAGATTTTGTATTATTTTGACTGTGTATAGTGTAATTAATTAAAAATAAATGAATAAAATATAAATAAAATTAAATTATGTAGTATGTAAATAGTTATCATAATATTATAATAGAGTGGAAGTCTTTGCTTACTACAACCTCAACATTCCTCATGGAGTGTAAGAAACGTGCAATGTCTAACAAAATGGAAGCATGGCATCATTATAAAACGTTCATTAATGTGGTCCAATCTCCTTGGAAGCTCTTGATTCGATATAAAATTATTAATTCGATTTCATTAATTTAACTCGAAAAAAAAAGTAAATGAAAAGTTGATACTAGATTTTTAATAGTATGTTTTAAGGTAATTTTTGTGCTAATGCTACTACAATCTATCTATTTTACGTATTTGATTTCTAAATAATTAATATTAGGGCAAATTATGCTCAGGTCTTTGAGTTTAATGTGTAATATCGCATAGATCCATATTTTTAAAATTATAACATCGGAGTCCCTGAGTTTTAATAAATTATCAAATTGGTTCTTTTTTTTTATTTTTTTATTATTAGTAATTTTTTTTAAATTATAGTTTTACCTCTGTCATTCTCTCTCTCCTCCCCATGCGACTTGCCGGCGGCTCGCGCGTGCGCGGGATCAGGAAGAAAGAGAGAGGGGCAGGGGTAAAACAGTAATTTTAAAAATTTTAATTATAAAAAATTTAAAAAGGACCCATTTGATATTTATTAAAACTCTGGGACCCCGATGTTATAATTTTAAAAACGTGAACCTACGCGATATTAAGCGTTAAATTCAAAAATCTGGACGTAATTTGGCCTTAATAATATATAATAGCCACAAAATTATGTGAAAACTAATCTTGCTATAAAGTTATTGTTTTAGCATTTAAATGAAATATTCTCTAAATATATATGTGCACATTTTATGTATTTTAATATGTATATTATATGTGTATTTTTACATAAATAATGTGATCAATTTCTGAGAAAACTAGTATTGTTTTTAATATGATATATAAAAATTATTATGTTATTATTTATGTTAAAGCACATAATATATGTAAATAAAATACATTTATATACATATTAAAATTCATAAATGTTTGAATTCACACCACTATACTTTTTAATTGAGGTGGAAAAAATTTTGGGGTGTTTACGGGAATAGAATCAATAATTTTAAATATTAATGAATTTATGCATTTTAATTTACATATAATATTATAAAGTATATGAAATATGTGAAATATGTGAAATACGTAAAATTGAAATGAATATGGTGTGATAGTGGTAATATTTATGAATTGATGGTGAAATGCATAATTTCGTGTAAATTTCATGTCCTGTATGTAAAAACACCATAATAATAATCTACTGGGCCTTCCTGTGGGCTGTTAATGGGCTATCGTGGGCAATTAAATGAACCCACTAGACTTTTTTTTAATGAGCATGCTTTTCTTTTAATCAGCTCGTTACAGTATTAGTCTTTTGGGCCATCCTTGTAGGCCGCTAATGGGCCGATTGTTGGGCTTTAAACTGCGCACACTAGCATGCTTGCCGTTAATTAGCTCATTATAAGAAACATATTTCTATGAAAGGATTGTAAGATACTTCTAATTTGGTCTGAAATTTATTGGCAAAAGAATGCAATTTATTATAGTTGCAGTAAAATTCACCATCGACAAGTAAAATAATTCAATTGTAAATTTTAAATCTAGGTTTTTTTTGCATATAATGATTTTTTAATAAATCGTTATAAGTCCAAAATTGGCCCAGAACGGGAGCGGCCCAGACCGGCCCAGAACAATTGGGCCGATTTTGGGCTTAAGTATTTACAATTTTTTTGAAACAATTTACATATATAGATATTTCGTATAATAAAATGTTAGTGTAGTGGGCTATGGGCCGCTAATGGGCTATAAATGCTCACACTACCATGCTTCTCTCTCTCTCTTCATTTTTTTTAATGAACATATGATTTCCTTTAATAAGCTTATGAAAAGATAAATTCTATCTGATTAATTAAATCCGAAATAAGTAATTGAAAAGTTGATATATTGTCACAGCCAAAGAATAATGAAAAAGAGCGATTTAAGGTGATTTTTAACTTAGTTTGAATCGTGATTCAAGTAAAATAATATATTATTAAAGTTAGTTAAGTATTTATGTTTTATATGTCTATCATATATACTAGTGCTATTATACATGTCAAATATTTGTGTGTGTGTGTGTATATATATATATATATATATATATATTTGTGGTATAATAATTTTCTTAAGTATTACTCTATTGGGCCATTCTATTGGGCCGCTAATGGGCTGATAGCTGGTCTTTTAAATGCGCACATGAGCATGTTTTTCTTTAATTGCTCATTAGAAGGCATATTTCTTAGAAAGGGTTATAACATATTGTATATTTGGTCTGAAATTTATTTGAATGTAAAAAAAATTCAATTTATTATACATCACTTTAAAAAATTTAATTATGTAGTTTAAATTGTCAAATTTATATTCTTCTGGTTATTACATCATATTATTTTGTCTCTTTAACATTAAATTGGATAGATATTGTGTTCTAATTTTAAAAAAAAAATTATTTAGGCTCCTCAAGTTGATTTAAGTTTCATTTGGTTCGAGGTAAAATTTTTACTTAACATAAATTTTAACTATAAAAATTAATTTTTTTCACATTTAATATAAATATCAATATTAGAAGTTAAAGTATTTCATATTTTAGACACTTTCTAATATTAAAATATTTTTTTCATTAAATTTAAAAAATGAAATATATTTTTCTCTTTTTTTTATAAAAAAAAGCTTGAATCAAAAGAGGTTTTAGGGTCGCTGTTGGGTCCCTGACCTCTGCTCGACTGCTCCTATTTATTTACTCGATTCTTTTGGATAAAAATTATTAACTTTAATGAAATTTTATAAAAATTTAAATTTTTTTAAATATCCCACTTTCATACTTTATATTTATTTTCTTTTTTTTTATCATTGATGATGGCAAACATATTAACTATGTTATTTTGCATATAGAAAAAGGTAATGTTTTATTTAAATTAATAATAAATCGAAAAAAGCACTTGAATGAATCATAGCATATCAAAAAAAGGAAGAGTTCATAGATTTTATAAGTAAATAACGTGATTTCAAAGAATAAAGAGGCTTTTGAAACAAAATCCTATGACTAATGATAGAAAACTTTATAATTTAATTAAAATACCTTTCCTTCGTCAAGTAAATGAAGATTTAACTCTTTATCGTTTAAATAGAGAAAGCATATCATTCATCAGTATAAAGATGTACAGTTTGTCTCAAAAAAAAAAAATCAATTGACTCAAAAAAATTTAATTTCTAATTTAGTCCAACTTGCTCGAGCTTCACTCAAATCGAAGTTTCATCATTTAATGAATTATTTCCCTTTTAGAGAACTGCCTACTATATATAAATGAAATTAAGTTTAGGGTCCATACTGTAAAATTTCAAATGATTTTCAACATTTACGCATAATAATATCCACCTCAGCCAAATCCATAGATGTGAATATAGGATTTGGGATTCTCCGTCCCACGTGTCAGCTCCTCAGACCGCCACGTGGCCCGATCTATCTCCCCCAAGATAAGCCTCCTCCCTTCTTCTTCTTCATTATAGTGCTCATCACCACCATCCCCTCTCGCCTTCCTCACATCTCCTCGGCATGGCTTCGATTTGCGCTTCCACCGCCGCCGTCGCCAACTGTTCTTCTTCCAGGCAAGAAGATCAAATGGGAAACAAAAAATGACAGCTTTAATTCCTTCCCTTTACTTCTAACTATTAATCGCAGTTTGATTTTATATGATTAATTTGAGCAGCGCTCGAAAAAATTGGAACGGAATTGGAGCAACTAAGGCCGCCTTTCTCGTCGGAAGGAGACTCCGGCTGGGAAAGGCGGCGGCATCGTCGGCAGCCACACCCTCACGTTCTTCATTCTCAGTGTCTGCAGCGGCTCTCGAGAGACCTATCTGGTTCCCCGGCAGCACTCCTCCTCCATGGCTTGATGGCAGGTCCTCATAACTCATAATCCTCGGATTCCTCTCTCTCTCTCTCTCTCTCTCTCTCTCTCTCGCTCTCTCTCTCTCCCTCTCCCTCTCCCATGATCCATTCAAGTTATTTTGTGGATGCAGCCTTCCTGGAGACTTTGGGTTCGATCCGCTGGGCCTTGGTAAGGACCTTCAACTATAATGGGCCTTTCTTGGGCCAAAGCCTTTAAATTTGGTGCCTTTTATCTGATTGAAATCCAATCTTATGATTATTATGAGTTTTGGATGATTAATTACTTTTATCTGATTTCAAACCAATTTTCCAGTTGAAATCATTCTTAATTATCTGCCTCATTTTTTATTTAAATGCACATTGTATTACACACACACACACGAGTAATTACAAAAATTTATATGTTTTACCATTAATGATGAAATATTATGTATATTACACCTTTTCAGTTAGAATCATTCGTAATTATCTGATTCAGTTTTTATTTAAATGCACATTGTATTATATATATATATATATATATACATAAGTAATTACAAAAAATTATATGTTTATGAAATATTATGTATATAATACTAAAATCTTATAAAATTATAGATTCCACTATTTTGAATAAAATTGCACTCTCTAAAATTAAAACTTATAATTCAAAAATATTAAATTCTTTCTCTAAATTACTTTTAACATAAAAGCTAAACCTTTATAAATCTTAAATCTTAAACTTTAACATTATATTTAAATATTTATTTATTAGGTTAGTTATATATTAAATTCACTTTAAATTTAATTTGGTAGAATGAAAGCCCATATTATAGACTTATGAACCAAACACAGTATGATAAAATCTTTGAAAATACATTCATAATTTTATAAGATTTTAGTGTAATATATGTAATACTTTATTTTTAATAATAAAATACATAAATTTTATGATTAAGCCCTGTTTGGTGCAAGGACCAAAACAGTATTAAAATAGAATCAAATTGGTACTAGTTTAAATAATAATAATAATAAATAAATAATTTTTTTAATACTATTCTACACAAATTTTAATATAAAAAATATTATTTTACTTTACATACTCAACAATTTAAAATAAAAATATCTTTTTTATTTATTATTTTTTTATATTAAAATTTGTATAGAATAATTAAAAAAATTTATTTATTATTATAGTTATTATTATTTTTTTTAAATTAGTACTATTTTAACCTTGATTTTGGTTCTCGTGCCAAACAGGGTCTTAGTTATTCTCTAAAAAATTCTCCTATGTTACGTATACTATTACACTTAATTATATATATATATATATATATATATTATATGCACATATGTAGAACACATTAAATGTAGATATTCATACAAATTAAGGACAGATACATATTTGATTATGAGTAAAATTACAGTGAGAATATAAGATTTTTTTTTTTTTGGATCAGATATAATGAATAATGTGAGTTTCAAACAAATTAATTGTAGAGATGAGCATTATAATTGCACAGGTTCTGATCCGGAGAGCTTGAGATGGAACGTGCAATCGGAGCTGGTCCACTGCCGGTGGGCGATGCTGGGCGCCGCCGGAATCTTCATCCCGGAGCTCCTGACGAAGTTCGGAATCCTCAACACTCCGTCGTGGTACAGCGCCGGCGAGCTCCAGTACTTCACTGACACCACCACCCTCTTCGTCATCGAGATGATCCTCATCGGGTGGGCCGAAGGACGCCGGTGGGCCGACATAATCAAGCCCGGGTCCGTCAACACGGACCCGATCTTCCCCAACAACAAGTTGACCGGCACCGACTTGGGCTACCCGGGCGGGCTGTGGTTCGACCCGCTCGGGTGGGGCAGCGGGTCGCCGGAGAAGGTGAAGGAGCTGAGGACTAAGGAGATCAAGAATGGGAGGCTGGCGATGCTCGCCGTCATGGGGGCCTGGTTCCAGCACATCTACACCGGCAAAGGACCCATCGACAACCTCTTTGACCACCTCGCCGACCCCGGCCATGCCACCGTCTTCGCCGTAAGTCCGTTCTAATCAAAATTAAATTAAGGGTAAATTACATCCAGGTCTCTGCGTTTAAGGCGTAATAACTCACAAGTCCACATTATAATATTGAAGTCCCTGAGTTTTAATAAATTATCAAATCTGTTCTTTTTTATTTTTTTATTAATAATTTTTTTAAATTATCATTATACCCCTCTCCCCTCTCTCTTCCCCCTATCTTCGTGCACTGTGAGCGACCCACAAAAATGCGCGGAGATTGGAAGGGGAGAGAGAGTATGCCGGAGGAGAGAGAAAGAGGGGTATAATAGTAATTAAAAAAATTAATAATAAAAAAATAAAAAAAACTAATTTATTAAACTTCAAGAACCCTATGTTATAATTTAAAAAACCTGAATATTAAATCTTAAACCTAAGAATCTGGTTATAATTTATCCTTAAATTAAATATCGAACAAATTATTCTTGATATTTGTAGTAATGTGTGCTTCAATTAAATTAGTTGATTTAATTAATCGTCTAAAGAAGAAAATATTAAATTCAACTTTGAAATTTGATAAACTAAACCAAGTAAAATAGTATTTTATTATTAAGATAGTATCACGTTATTTTATTTAAATATCATTTTAAATTATAATTTTTTTACAAAATAATTATTTTTTTTAGAAACTATAAATAGCATCAATACAACATTAAGCTAAATGTCACTTAAATAAAATTCAGTGTGTTCTAAGTACAACTATAATTTCTCTTTATTTAATTAATTATCTTTAAAAATTTAATAATCTTAAAATAATGTAATATTTTACTACAAGATTTTACAACTACAAACCTAAGAACATCACCCTAAATAAAATAAATATCATAATTTAAAAAAAATAGATAATTTCAAATATATCATTATTATATGATGATATGTAATATTTTAGTTAATTTAATTAGTTTAATTTTTCAATATAAAAAATTAATTTTAAATTATTTAATAAAATATTTTAATTATCAGACTATTAATCAAATCAATATATTCTTCTTAACTAATCTAAGCTGACCAAATTTAATAAATTTTGTTTAATTTTTTGATTTAAACTTGCTTAATGTACATTCCTAATTTATAGTAATATAAAAATTAGATCAGACCACATCAAATCTGACTATGAATTAGCATTTCAGATTTGATATTAAAATTAAATTGTATATCAGAATAAAATCAAATTATACCAAATTAATATATTTCTGTGGTAGATTTATAATTATATAATTTAATAGAATAAATAATTTTGTTAGACATTTACAATTATTTTTAGCCCAATTTTTTAATTTTTTGAATTTGTTTTTTAATAGATAGTGTTTAATCGGTTTGTTCAGTTTCATAACTAGTTTAATTAGTCTGATCATAAGCCTTGGAATTTGTTTATTTAATGATTAATAACATGTTCTAAAAATTAAAATTAGATCATTTATATATTAAATACCATATTATCATTAATTTTTACAACTTTAACTCTTGACTAAATTTTAATTTAATTACCTTGTTATTAATATTCCCATTTTTAAATTCAGAGACCCTGTGTTATCATATTATTTAGAGAAAATATTTACTTAATTTAATGATATATAAAAATAATTTTTTTAAAATTATAAAATTATGACTAAAAAAATGACTTTTATATTATCTTCCATATTACAAATAAGTAGTTGTTTTATTTTTTTATTTAAGTTGTTGTTTTAATTCTAATTAATGAATATATACCAAATGAAATTAGTAGAAGAATTATAGAACTTTAAGGCCTCGTTTGGTTTGAGTTTTTTTTTATAAGAGAAAAAATATTTTATTTTTTAAATTTAATGGGAAAAAAAATTATTTTAATATTAGAAAGTGTGTAAAATGTGAAATACTTTCAATTCTAATATTCGTATTTATATTGGTTATGAAATAACGTCAATTTTTATAGTTGAAATTTGTGTTGGATAAAAAAATTACGAGGCCTAAGGATTTGATTAAAAGAACTTATGAAATGAGAAACACTTGTAAGTAATTTATTATTTAAGTATAATTTTACTAAGCTTAATTAACTTTATTTCTTCTTGGTTTTAATTAGGCATTCACTCCAAAGTGAGCACATATGGAAGAAGCTGCTGATTTGGAGGTCATCCTGATATTTACCTTGGAGGTACATTTGCTTCATGAATTGATGGTTATGCTAGAATGGGAACAACCATGCAATCTCTGTTATTTTTCTAGTACCTTGTGGGACAAATTATAAGTTATATTTCTTTATAATGTTTGTTATATTTTTTTGTGTTACAACCCGCCACCTTAATCATCTTACTCTCGATGGTAGTGGGGGTGTGACAAAAAAATTCTCTTGGTAAGGAAATATCGAGTTCGATAATATTAAAATTCAGCATAAAATAAAACAACTATTATAAATCACGTATCTGCTCACTCAGAAAATATCGTACATGATGATTATTATAATTTTAAAAATAGAAAAAAAAGGATGATAGTTCAAGCCTTGCCAATCCCCTTGCTCTTATCCAGTGTTTGACCAGGTCGAAGAGTACCTGTGAAAAGTCACCAGTCTCAAAGTACTGGGAAGACAAAGCTCATACTAAAAGAACATTTCATCAGAACACTATTAGTAGATTAGCTCAACAAATTCAATATTAATCTTCGATCATGATGCTAGTAAACCACCCTAACATCGATTACCATAACATCGTGTGAAAGTACAGAGTTTATATCAACACCTCTTAACAGGGTTTATTGTACCACAAGTAAATTTCATAATATTATTTACGATGTTATAAAAATATGAAAGCACGGACACGATGTTTGCACAAACCTCGGCTACGATATGTGCACCATCAATCCGCAGCTGCCAATTATCGGACAGTCAAACCACAATTAGTCAAACATCATTTCTTCATAACCTCCTGTTATTAGTTATATTCATAACATCGGTACACTTACAATATTCATATTTTCATGATATTACAATTCAACACATCAGTCCCACCAATCATCGGAAATGACGAAATCGTCTTACCAAACCAGTCCCACCAAACATAATTGTCTCACCAAACATCAGTCCCACCAAATATCGGGGACGATGATTGCTCAACCGATTTTGATTTCTCGGTATATTGTCTCTCTGCCCACACTCACTGGAATAGTCCTCAGCGACCACCTATAGTACCACATATTCCAACTCACTGCTAATACTATCCTCAGCAATAGACTGATCTTACGTCATCATCATCATTGTCAATACCACCCTTAGCGGTAGATTGAACTTACAACACTATCTTTGCAATACTATCCTAAGCAGTAAACTGGAGTTACAGTATCATCTTTGCTAATACTACACTCAGCGGTAGATTGGACTTACAGCATTACCTTTGTTAATATTACCCTCAAATGATAAACTGGACTTACAATATTATCTTTGCCAATACTACCATCAGCAGTAGACTGGACTTACAGTATCAACATCACTTTTCCAGTTTGGTCAAACACCTATACGATGAGAAATCGAAAACTACTTTTTCCTTCACAGTTCATTTCTTTAACACAAGTCCTTTAGACTTGGCTTTTCAGTTATTCTCCGTAATATTATCTTACTCAATTAACAAAAAAGTAACAAAATAGTCATAGAATTGCTTCACATAAACATTCAGTACAAATCAAAAAAAACATGCATACCTTCTCGTATAAGGTAAAAGATTCATAGTTCTATTTCTTTTATATTTATATGCATGAGATTTGCTTACCTTGCATCTGCCATTTTCAAGGTAATAAATGAATATTAGTTGGAATCTCCTCTACTTTAAGTTCGTTCTGTCCGCTGAACTTTCCCCTAATTTTTCATGTAACCATAATGTTAGAAAGAGTTAATGAGAGAGAAATGACAGAATCAGAGAATATATATTACTCTCTTGCATGTTGTCATGCAACTCGACACATTCAATTAACCCTTGTTTGGCAAATGCCCCAAATTGGGCAAAAAAATATAATATTTTTAATTTATTATAAATTTTAATAATTTTATTTCATATCCAACACAAATTTCGACCTTAAAAATCTACTTTATTTCACATCCAACACAAATTCCAACCTTAAAATCAACTTTATTTCACATCCTACACACCTCCCAATATTAAAATAAATTTCTTTCCCATCAACTCTATAAAATAAAATATTTTCTCTTTCTTTACCCAATTTTATCCTCCAACCAAACAAGCCTTGGTACGATTAACTCAACACTTAGCACGACTATGAGCTAGCTCATACCAACTCTTAGGACTTGCTCACTAACTGCATACTATCCCAACATCTGACTTCAGAATTAGCTATATATGTGGGCCTGTGGCACCAAAAATTCATACTATATAATATCATTCACGAGGTTATGCCTAACTCGCGGTTTCACGTTCTTCGTGCACGATGGTACGCCTTAACCCGAGGCTTCACATTCATTGTGCACGACGTTATGCCTAACTCATATACATAACATCGTTTACGAGGTTATGACTAACTCATACCTCTCATGTAATATCCAAACAATCATATTCACCCTAAAACTAAAATATAGAAAACAGAAATACGTGAATGTTATATTTTGATTCCTATTGGATGGACCGAACCTGATTAGATCGCAAAATGAGGCTAAATACATAGATTATAAAGCTTGTGGCCGAAGAGGGTGAGGGTGATCGCCAAATAATATTTTAAAAAAATAAATCATTGAGGTAAAATGAGATTTATGGTAGTCTTATAGGCTAATAAATAGTGGTGAGAATGATATAGAAATGAATTATCCCACATCGAAATGCGGGATAATAGCTGTATATTTAAAACTATGAGGCTGATATTATATGAAATAATAGAGACATTTTTTAGAGTAAAATTATGAGGTTAATGATGAAAAATTTCGTAATTAAACTGTTGGGCTAGAGGAGCACTGAGATGAGTCACTTCATGGGAAGTACTCAATTTATACAATTTTTTAAAGTTAAAATGGATAATACCTATATATTTAGATTACGAGATATTACATTTATGGTTGAGTTTTTACAAAGAATACATAGAGGATGCTGATGCATGTAATTTGAAGAAATTGATTATTTGATTTAATAAATTTTTATGATAATTTTATTCATTATAAAAAATTATAAGATTATTACTTCAAAATATTATCTAGATAGTACTTAAAATTAAGTGACTGTTAAATATTTATCTAATTTAAATATGTTACACTAATTTGAACTAAATAAATAAATGGCTACCTCTATACAATAGTGAAATTCTTTATGTCATCCCTCCATTGAACATTTATTGGCTTGTGGATTAATTATGGCCATGCCATTATTTCCATTTTTTTCTGTCCATAGAATAATGATATTCTATTTTATCATTTGGGGAATTTGCTTGTATATTTACCTATTTGCATTGTTTTTGAATTTTTTTTAAGTTAATGATAGTGAGAGAAATAAAATTATTCGAATATTGTGATATAAAATAATATTATTTTAATATTGAAATTTGAGTTGAATGTGATATAAAGTTGATTATTTTATTGAGATATATGCAAGATATAAAATAAAATTAATTTTTAAAATTATATGTGTATTGGATATGAAATAAATTTAATTTTAAATATTAAAATTATTTATAATGTTAAATAAATATAAATATTTAGTTGAGTGTTTTTGAAACGGATTTAGATAGTTTTGATCCAAATGTCCAACACAGTCTGACATCATGCTGGTGGGCCTTTAATTTTGGTTTCGGCCCATCAAGCCCAACCTAAAGTTTGGATGGCCCAGTTCTCATAATAATGGAAGCTAGTGGGCCTTCAATTTCGGCCCAATAAGTTCAAACTTTAGGTTGGATCATGATGGGCTTCCGGCCCAACTTGATAAATTCCACTCAGAGGACAATGAGCGGATTGAAGTGATGGGTGATGACTGATGAGGATCAGCGGTTGGTGAATATCTCCAAGCATGACTTGTTGATATATCTTTGAACCACTTTTGGAATACATTTTAGAAACTTTAGAGATAAAAAAAAAGAAATCTATTTTAATATTAAAATGTAAAATAAAATTATTTTATTATTAAAATTTATATTAGATGCAAAATAAAGTATGTATTGGATATAAAATAAAGTTAATTTTTAAGGATTAAGTTCTTATAGGACATAAAATAAAGTTAATTTTTAATATTTAAATTTATTTATAATGTGAAATAAATATAAAAATATTAATCGGGATTCTGTTGGAAGAGTTTGAATTTTTTTTTAAATTTTTCTCTAATGCACACCTATCTAAATGAATAAAAGCCCAAAATATTAATGGGTATAAAAAAGAAACAACCCACTAATTGAAATTTTCAAAGGCCCAACTGATAAGAAGGCCAAAAAAATAATATAAGAAAAAGAAGGGGCCCAACAATACAAAAAAATGGCCCAATAAACTGCACTCATGAATATATTTCACGTTCAGTATAATCTAATATATATTAATTAAGTATATTTAGTAGGTATTTTACGTTGAATATAGTCAGAGTAATATAGTTTTTTTAAATCATAATATAGCAGTTCTACTAATTTTATTTTATTATTGTTATATTTTTATATTTTAATTGAAATATTTTTCTTTCTATTATTTATTAAAATTTCTAGTTTTTATATATTTTTATTTTTTTTATAACTCATCGAGTGCCCGAGAAGACAAAGCCAATGGGCCTCACCCACCAAGGCCCAAACTATTTTGTGGACTTGACAAAGAAATGGAGCTGGGCCTCGTTTTGTTCGAGTTTTTTTTTATACGAGAAAAAAAATATTTATATTTTAAATTTAATGTGAGAAAAATTTATTTTAATATTAAAAAGTATATAAAATATGAAATATTTTTAATTTTAATATTAAATATAAAATAAAGTTAATTTTTACGGTTGAAATTCGTGTTTTGTAAAAGAAATTGAGTGAAAGCAGATGAGGAACATTATCATATTATTCCTTTTGTTGATGAAAAATTTGTGTTTTGAAATGTGTTCCAAAGCAGCAAGACTTTTTGATGCTTTTGAAAATTTCAGATTGGGTTGATTTGGAGTTCTAAATTTTTTAGTCCTGTTTGGCGCGATGATCAAAATAGTACTAATTTAAAACAACAACAACAATAATAACAAATAAATTTTTTTAGTCATTCTACACAAGTTCTAATAAAAAAAAATATATTATTTTACCTTAAATACTCAATAATTTTTAATAAAAATATCTATTTTTTGGTACATCTTAGATCAAAATAGTCGATTTTATTTTTTGGTTTAGGATGTAAAATAAAGTAGATATTTTTATTGAAAATTGATGAATATGTGAAGTAAAATAATGTTATCTTATATTAAAATTTGTGTAAAATAATTAATTTTTTATTTATTTATTATTATTATTTTTTAAAGGGTAAATTTCACCCAGGTCCCTGAGTTTAAGGGTTAATATCACACAGGTCCACGTTTTTAAAATCCTATCATTCGGGTCCCTAGGTTTTCAAAAAATATCATCTGGGTCCTTTTTTTTATTTTTTTAGATGTGAAATAAATTTAATTTTTAATATTAAATTTTATGTGTGATGTGATATGCCTGGTTAAAATTAAACCAGGTTAATTTTAAACTCGTAGACAAACAGGGCCTGAATAGTGAAGAATCCATCATTGCCCATATTTTAGAAGAACCATAAGTGTAGTATTTGAGAACAGAATGTAGCTAGCAGAACATAAGCATTAAATGAGAGTTGAGAATAAATAGACTTACTAGAAAATCGGAAGAGCAAAGCAATTAGGGGAGAATGCTAGAACTTGAAGGCACAAGTAAGATGAGCCATGGAAATGCAACAATAAATAGAGAACCAAGCACACAAGCAATTGAAAAAAAAGCCAAATCACAATGAATATTTAATGAAATAATATAGTGGAAATAAGAATAAAAATATAAACAATGATATAATAGTAACATGATATGCATTATAGAGTAACATGGCAATGAAAGGAGTAACATGACTTATGTAAAATAAAATTCAGCTCACCAGCATGTTAATATGACTATAGATCATAGGAAATACATCAATATCAGCAAGATGGTAGGCATCATAGGGCAATATGATAATGAGAATGGTAACATGGGTTGCATGAAAAAAATTCAACTCATCACAATGCACAATCAGCCCTCAGGAAAATTTTTGAGAAGATTTCAAAATATTATACAAATGTGCATATTCACATATAAGATTTCATAATAGTTCTCAGAATATTTGCAATGCTCTATGGAATTCCACTGAACTCATGCAACTGATATAATATTTATATCAAGTTCTAGGGAAAGTGGTTCATTTGCAAAGAAACTTAATTCAGTTTAAACATTGAAAGAAAATTCACAGAAATGTCGATGTAATGATAAAAGAGCGTGAGATTTAGCAGCTAATTTACCAATAACAGTAAACGAGGTCTAATTGCCGAAACGATGAGCAAAGCTAAGTGCAGCAAATATTTCAGGCACAAATATGGTCCAAACGAAAAACAGTTTCCATCACAGGATTCACGCAGGAAATAAAGAAAAAGTGATAATATCGCAAACCAACTAGGAATGATGAAGATAAACACCGTAGAAGCAAGAGAAAATAGAGAAAACACAAGCTTAGTTGAAGATCTAATTATCTATAGCAACGTCAAACCTCTTAATTAAACGTGATAGAATTCAAATTTGGAATTAGGGTAGACGGGATCCATCGCATCAAAAGAGGGAACAGATAAAGGTGATAGAACACAGATCTGGAATTAGGGCAGACGGAATCCACATGGGGCAGCTAAACCCCGGGATAGGCGGGTTAAGGGGATCCCGCTGTGTTTGTTAACTCAGGTTTAAGAAAATGCGTTTTTCAGCGTTTGATGGGTTAACTGGGTTAACTTAAGTTAACCCAGCTAACCCACCTATACCAAACGGGCCCTAGGGCTGTTATTGGACCAATTTCGAGCAAGCTCAAGACAACTCAAAATTAAAAATTTAGAGCTCGGCTCTGTTTGAAATCAGTTTGAAATCTAAATGATTTGAGTCGGCTCGGCTCGAATTGACTCGATTCTGAGCTTGCTCGAATCATGATTCAAATTGGCTTGTAATTATAAAAAAAATTATGAATATTATGTATTCAAGAGAATTGATTCCTAGACCTTGGGAAGAATGAGCCTTAAATTTTCTTCAATCTGCCACTAAACCACTAGCTAAGTTGTATGTAATGATATTTCATATGTATATACAATAACAACAACAACAACAACAACAACAACAATAACAGAGCCTTAATCCGGCTAGGTGGGGTCGGCTATATGAATCATTTGTTTCTATTGCGTTCTATTAGTTACCAAATTCTTATTTAAGTTTAAGTAACTAAGATCACTTCTTATAGTTTCTTGCCATGTCTTCTTTGGTCTCCCTCTTCCTCTTTGTTCATGGACAAAATCCAATAACTCAATTTTTCTAACTGGAGTTTCAATCGGCCTACGATTTAGATGTCCAAACTATTTAAGCCGACTTTCTCTAAGTTTATTCTCAATTGGTGCAACACCAACTTTCTTTCGGATATACTCATTTCTCATTATATCTTTTCGTGTATATACACACATCCACCTTAGCATCATCATTTCTGCAATATTTATTTTATTTGTATGTTTCTTTTTTGCAGGTCATCATTCAGCACCATATATCATCGCTGGTCTTACTACAGTTTTATAAAATTTATACTTGATTCTGAATGAGATTTTTCTATCGCACAACACACCAGAAGTATTTCTCTATTTTTCCCATCCTGCTAATAATGTTATTATCTATTTCACCATCATTTTGTATGATTAATCCAAGGTATCTAAAGCATTCACTTTTTTTGACAATTTGATCACCATTTGTCACTTCTCCGATATAAGTATTTTTTTTTGACTAAATGTGCACTCCATATATTCAGTTTTTGATCTACTGAGATGAAAACTTTTAGATTTTAGAGCATTCCTCCAAAGCTCTAGTTTCGCTTTAGTTTTCTCAACAAGAACAATATGTTGATTACTGATTTGTTTATTGATTACTTTTAAAATTTAAATGGTCTAGGTGAAGATTGGTCTGCTGCATTCTCTTAAGAGTAACCTTAAAGTAGATGATGCAACCTCAAGCTTGCCAATTTTTGAAGGAGTCAATTTTGTAGGACGTGATGATCTTGCTGTGACGGACAAGAGAGTCAGCCGCAAGCATATTAGTTTGCATGGATCAAGTGATGGATCAGTTGAAGTGATTGTTGTATGCGTCATTTTCCTTGTTTTATTAAAGAAGCATTTTTTGTTCCTTTTCAAAGTTTTTACCTTTTTCTTCATATCACCTCTAAATGCGATGGGGTGAAAGATTTCTTCTTGTCAATAGAGTGATGAGACAAAATTTTGATGCATTTTCAGTTTGATAGCATCATATTGAGTATTATTTGAAGCTATAGCCGTCCTTTTTTTTTGAAAAGTGAAGCTATTTATGGCTCAGAAGACAACAATCTGTTGTTCTGCGGAATGTGCTTCATATCAAATTTCTTGAAATATCATATTTTATATGGGTTTTTGATGCTGGCAGCTTAAAGTATTTCTTTTTTTTGTTTGATATAATAGTATTTTGATGTCTCTGTAGGAAGGGCCTAACCCCATTATTTTTAAGTCGGGGAGTCAAAAAAGGAAGCTCGCCTCTCAAGATAGATGCTTTATAGATGATGGTGACATTGTTGAACTGATTCCTGGTAATCATGTTTTGAAGTACGTAAAAATTGATGTTGGCCTTACACCACCTTCTGGAAGAATTCTAAGCTTTTTTGATAAACATCCAAAACGATCACAACAAGAACTCTTAACTAATGCTGCAATGCTACGAAGCCCTCAGAAAGAATCACTTACAAGAACGTTGCAGGTCTTTGACTGGATTTTGTTATTATCTTAACATTTCTAATTTGACTAGTTGACTAATTTTTGGGTGCAATCATTTACTTGCAGGACTTGCAGAATGCGAAAGAGAGTGGTCTGCCTGAAAGAAGCCATTCAGTTGTCTCAAAGTTTGGTTGTTCTGCTGTTATATCAAAATCAGTTATGTTTTCTTCAAAGAGTATGGAAGGTGCACTCTTATCTGGCTTTCCTACGGATAGATTATCGCATGTTTTCCGACTTATGAAAGTGCAAGGTCTTCCTGAGTGGGCCAATAAATCTGCAGTTGCGATTGACGATGTGATTGAGGTAAATTTCCAAGTTGCAGCTTGAGGCAAATAATTGATTACAAGCTTGTAAAAATCTTGTGTACTCAGTTGAAAACTCAAAATCAACATTTTAAAACATAACTGGCAAACCAAATAACAAATGAACCCATAAACTAAGAAAATTCAACTAACAAATAAAAATACATTAAAGATCATAAACTAGAAAATGATTTAATATCATCATCTCATCTTGCTCTTTAACATGATTGCTTATAGTTATGCAGTTAAAGTTATATTTGTTCTCCCACCCATTTTTTACTTTTTTTTTCTCCAGTAAATGATACCCCTTGTGTGAAAATTAGGTTATCTTTTTTGCGTCAGATACCAAGACAGTTTTTATTGAATGCCTTTGTCTAGAATCAGCCTTGTAGCTATACCCACAGAATTTTTTTTTTTGAAGGTCGGCCGTAGCCTATGCATTAAAGCAATAAAAACAAAGTATCAAATACAGGACAAGCAATCCTTAAGGAGGATTGCACAAAAATCAGAAGGGAGGGACGTATACCCACCGATTTTTTTGGAGAAGTTTTCTTGTATGCTTTAATGAAGCCCAAGCAATAGCAAGAAAATTTGGCCTGCTCAACCAGAAAAGCATGCTGATAAAAATCACTGATATAACATTTTGATGCTTGACGAAAATAGGATGATATGCGAATTTGAGATATGTAAATTTAACTAGTAAATTATCACAAATAAGCGCAAATATTTTCTAACTATTGTTATGTGATACAATAACAACTAAGCCTCTATCTCACCATGTAGTCGGTTAAAAATACTATGTTTCCATTGCACTCTATTATATAACAACTCTTCATTTTACTCCAAGGATGTAAGATCATTTCTTATTATTTTTTGCTAAATATGTTTTTGGTCTTCCACTTCTCTTTTTGAATGGGTAAGATCTAAGAACGCAACTCTTCTTACAGGAGTTTCTATCGGTCTATATGTCCAAACTATTTAAGTCAATTCTCTTTGAGCTTATCCTTGATTGCGGTTACACCAACCATCTCATAAATGTATTTATTTCTCATCACATTCTTTTGTATATATCTACTAATCCACTTTAGCATTGTTATCTTTGTAATATTTATTTTATTTATATATTCTGCTTTGTAGGTCAGCATTGAATATAATATCACTAGTAAATATTGGTATGTGATAGAACAATACCAACTAAGTCTTTATACGCCAGGTGACAAATATTGATGTGATTGATCAAGAAAATTTAAAATTTCGTAGATTAAGCAAATTTATAATTTAAATAAGTTTAGATTAATGATAAATAAGAATTCACAGAGTTAGATTAGATGAGGGCAATTGATTTTGATTTTAATAAATTAAATGTAGAATTTCTAAAAGTTATATTGAGTTATTTATAAATTTAAACACCGATAGTAATTCACCCAACACAATTTGTAGGGTTCACTCAGGCAAGCAATTGAATCATCTAAATGATAAAGAATTCTAATTTGATCTTGATGCACTAGAATATTTTTGAAATTCAAAAGGTAAATGTATAATTGGGGATCTGCAGGAACATTGGGTTCCTGAAAGTTCCTATGATTTTGGATCAAAGTGCTTCAAGTGGGCCTACAGTTCATGTGATCTACTAGTTAATTTGGTGTGTTGTAATGATTTGTTGGGTCAAGATAATGAAGTAGGCTGTGACTTAAATAAGGAACTTGGCTTCAGATAAAATCAGTTGACTTGATTCCAAATGTCCCTAGACACTTGAATCTTGCATTCTAGAGCCTGTAGTCTTTTCTTTTGCACAAAAATAAATAATCCAATTTGTAGATTGTTACAGGCATGAGTAAAAATGTTCTGAAGGCGATTACATAATAATCTGGGTTAAGCCTAAGCAATTCCCATCTAATGTCATCAAGAAGCTGTAATCTCATGGAGGAGACCCAATTAAAATTCTAAAGAAAATTGAGTTGAATACTTGTGTTACCACTAGATCTGGGAATTAGTTCGAGTTGTAATGTTTTCATACATAGTGTCATATAGGAACAACGGTAATACCTAGTGATTTTTTGAGCATTTTATTCTCTATTGGAGATAATCTATACATGAGTGTCCACCCGCCAAATCCAAAAAAAATGAAAAAAATTGAACAAATTTTTAATGAGCATGACTATCTATTCAAAACGAGTATATCAACTATAATTGATTCAATGGAAGGGTTTACTTCCATCAGAGAATTCGTGTGTTGCCAGAAAAGAGTTGCAACAAATCGATCTAGATATCTTGGAGAAATATCATAATGGGGTTGATTCTTACTTGATAATTTCGAGTTCTTTCCAACCATGGATAGTGTGCGTGCACCTATGCAACTTATTATGGTCAAATTTATTAAAGACGTGCTAGAGTTGGTTCTGCACTTCAGTTTGTTGGATTGGGTCTGATTAATTGTTGGTCTTGTTAGTTGAATCAGTTTAGTTATGTCTAGTAGAGCCTATGGGGCCAAGTACTTGGATCTCATGTGTCGCTTAAGCGAACAAAAACAAAACTAGGACGAGACTACAGGCTCAGGCATGAAAGACGTCTACTTGAGCTTGACACCTATAGTACAGTCGTGGGCTATGAAGCACTGATACTTTGTGAGGCTTAATGTATCTGTATCGTATCCGTATCGGATACCGATACTTCCCGATACTCCACCGATACATATTTGATACACCACGTGTATCAAATTTTATTTTCAATTTTTAAAAATCCGATATTCGCCCCGATACTTACTCCATACTCGCCCGACTCGCCTGATACTCGCCCGATACTCGTCCGATACTCGTCCGATACTTACCCGATACTTGTCCGATACTTTCTGATATTTTTAATTAGAGAAAAAATATTAAAACAGTTAGTTCGATCTATACGATAAAAAATGAAAATATTTTATACATAAAATACAATTCTTGCATAAACTCTAATGTTAAAATTGAGAGATATACTAAACTCACGCAATTAGGATTACAGAAAGCTTCACGCTCATTAATATTTTGGTAATAGAAAAACATTTAGTATTCGCAAGCAGTTACATCATCGAATTTTTCTACCTCAACCATACTATCTTTACTTTTGATAGACACCAACTATTTTTTTATTTTAATCAGGTTTATATTATGAAAAGGATAGAATTTTGACCTTTTTTATTTTATTTATTTATTTAGTTAGAGGCTCAGAAAGAGGATAGCACGTATTTACTTTGATCAGATCAGTGTATTCGAGTTTGTTACATTATCTATATTATTTTCAATTATTTATCATTTGCATCGAGCTAATTGATTTATGTCAAATTTAAATTAAAACTGAAACTAATTTACTAATGTATGTATTAAACCCTCATCTCATTTAGATAACCTGTGATACGTTGGAAGCAATTAAATAAATTTTAAAATATTATTTTAATTTAAGCTTTTTTAAACTCAATAGTTGAAGGATATTTTTATTTTTTATAGTTTAATTGTCTATAATATTTTTTTTAGTGATATCAATAATGTTTCAAAAAACATAATTAATTTGAAAAAAGTTAAAAAATATTTTTGAAAATTATAACAAAATATATAAGTTATTATAATCTACCTTAGATTTATGTTAAATATGAGAATATGACGTATTATACACATATATAACAACCGTATCTTGACGTATTCGTATCCTACTTTTTTTAAGCTTTGCGTATCATCGTATCCTTATCGTATCCTTATCGTATCCTTATCGTATCGTATCTGTGTCACCGTATTGTACTCGTGCTTTATAGGTCGTGGGTGTTAGGCGTGAATGAAGAATGTGGCTGGAGGTCATTGAGCATCCCACGACAAAGGAACGCAATTGCATGGACGTAGGCCTATGGGGGTGTTGGTGGTGCGTGGTGTGCAAGGGTTTGCAAAGTGTGTAGGAGTTCCACAATGAGTACAAATAAGTGCGATGAGTGGGGTACTGAGCGACGCATGCCATTATGTCTTTTTGTCTACTTTCACATCAGTGCTAGTCATTAGTGTCGTATTATCGGTGTCAAGCCCAAACATGCTTCTCGCATGCCTAGTCTCTCCCTAGTTTTTTCTGTTTCATTGCATCACACCAAACTAACTAGTAAATCCCATAAAGTGTAGGCCTATTTGAAGCATTTTGGTCCAAAATAATTGCAACATTTGGATGCCTCTTGTTCTTGTTTTGAATTATTTGAATAAGGATATTTTTATCTTTTGAATTTCAAATACTCAATCTAATCAAAATCAAGTTAGAATTTTGTACCATTTAGATTATTTGATTGGTAAGTCCTACAAACCTTATTAAGTGAATTACTGTTGGTTTTTAAAATTTGAGAATAATTCAATGTAACTTTTGAAGCTATACATTTTATTTTTTTAAATTTAAAGTAATTATTTTAATCTAATTTAGTAAATTCTTATTTACTGTCAATTCAAATTTATTTAAATAAGTAAATATCACCTGGTCTGTAAAGGTTAGGGGATAATATTATGTGTATTTATGACTTTAAAAATCTTTCTTTTGAGTCCCTTAGTTGGATTATAATTTTAGTTATGCTTTGTTCATTTAATCATTTAAAAGGACAAAATGACTATATGACTCTCTCTCTTTTTCACTCTCTTTCCATGTCCCTTGTCTCTTGTTTCTCCTTTCACTCTCTCTTCTTTTTATGTTTGACTGCATCCCTTCGTTGAGCTAGCATCCTTTGATCCATCCGCCCTCGACCTCCTCGTTGGCTCATTGGCTCCTTAAGCGCACAGAGAGAGAGAGAGAGTCGATCAAAAGGGGCGAATAGCAGAGAAGTTGAGAGAGATGAGTTCCATGGCCTCACAAAAGCCTCATGTTATTCTTGTCTCCTTCCCTAGCTAAGGTCACACCCTCTTCCTATAACTTCCCTTGCCCTTCATTTCTCTTCATCTTCGATGGAATCATGTCCTTTTCCCTTGACATTGCTAGCTGTAGGCATCTCATTCTGGATGATGTGTTCTTGCGGTGAGCTTAGCTGACTAGAGTGCTAGGTACTTCAAATCCAATAGTAGCAAGAAGTCGATACCTCCTTGATTGACTAGTTGTTGGCTCCAGCAGCTTGGCTGGCCACCCTTATTTGTCTTCCCTCATGGCCCCCATGAATTATGGTGTGACCCAACCTCTCCCCTCCTTGAGTGACGCTACTGGAATACCTCCTCACCGGAGCATTTGTAGTCCATTGCCCTCGCTTATCACCGGAGCATTTGTAATCCATCACTAGCCAGTCAGAAACTCTGTTGTGCACGAGAGAGAGGAGAGAGAAAGGGAATGAGAAGAGGGAGTGGGAGAAATGAGTGGGTGTTTAAGTAATTTTACAAATAAAGCATATTTTAAAATTTACTTTTTGGTCACGTTGTTATGGAAACTTAATGAAAATCATGCGAAATGAATTAAATGAGGTATTTGAATCAACCTCAGGGAACAAATTGAAATATTGAATGAGACTCAGATATTTCGAAGAGGGAATTTTGAAAACGTGGATGTGTGTACCCACGTGAATTTTCAAAACTTGATGTCAGGGACCAAGTTGATATTTATCCTATTTAAATCATAAATTTGATTATGTAGGATATTAAATTTTATTGATCTAACATGTTATAATATTTAAAATGTGTTTGAGTTTGTTTGGGATAATATTCTATTGAAAATTATCTATCTCAAATCAAATATACTCCTATTTTTGTCTTGCATCACTTTTGGTATCAGTTCTGGCATCACCTTTGCCATATTTATGAAAGTCAACTTATTAATTTTAAATGGGAACATCATGATTAGTGTGTCCAAATCATACACATCATGCCAGATGGATGATATAGATTATTTGTATTTTATCTCATTTTATTATTTAGGAGTTTTTTATGGTTTGAATTAGTCTATTCCTTTTTTGTTTATATATTTTATTTAATTAGTAGATTTATTTAGTTTCACATTGCTTCTCTTTATTTTAGATGGTATTAGCCCTCATTAAATAGATCTTATACATGAATATTTGAATGTGCCCCCCCCTAATGAATGAAAATTGTATTTATGTGCAATGTGACTCTAGGTTTTGTTAGTGTGAGATTTTAGAAGGGAATAATGGAGAAATCTTATGTGAGAATCCTTCAAACCTTTGTTACTCATTTTTAACTTGGATAGTGTTATTGTAAGTCCATGATGATAGCGAAAGGGAATGCCTAGAAGGGTTGTGTATGATGACATTCTCACGAGGCCAACATGGAGGAGCGAGAGGTTGAGTTAGTGGCACCAAATGTTAGTGAGAGGGGCAAGGTCATAGAATGGGTGTATTGTTGGCATGGTCGACATGGTGTTGAAGGTTAGGAGTTTTTGTCCCTTTTTTTTCAGATTATCTTGTCTCGATATTTAGAAATAGATAATTGGTGTTTGAATGATTAATGTAAGGTTTCCTCACCTTCTCGTTCGAGATATTTAATCCTGTCAGAATCTCACACTAACCCATCCAGTAACATTGCACACAAAAATTTATTTTATTATAAGGCAATTCAAATATTCATGTGTAATATCTATTTAGAGAGAGTTAATCCTATCTTGAAAAAAAGACAAACCATGTTGAACTAAACAAACTCGCTAATTTAAAAACAAATTAATAGATAGATTTGAATAATTCAATCCCCAAAAAAACTTTTTATAAATAAAATAAAAAAATAATTTGCAGCGTTGATTTGGCACTATAGTATGTGATTTAATTTGCGTCCAGTTTGAATGTGCTTTAAAAAAATAATTTGCGTCCAGTTTGAATGTGCTTAAAAACAAACCTTGCTATAAGAAGAAGAGACTTTCTCTTGGTCGGCGTGAGGAGGGGCACTGACGTTACCCTTGTTCTTAGCGGGGTCAATGACTTGGTTACATGTCTTGCTCACTAGCTTATAAACTGAAGGTTCGTCGTTTGATGTTGCAAGAGGGCGCTAGATGTTGACGGAGAATATCTGTTAAAAGCGGACTTGATCAATTGGGACGATGGAATCAAGAGCAGCAAGCCAGAGTAAAAGAGACACAAGGGTTAACGTGGTTTGGTGCATGCCTTCTTATGTCTACGCTGCCATGTCGAGGAACCAAGGATTCTATTAAGTATTGAAGAGTACAGGGGTGGTCTGAGCAATGCCTAGGGTTAGGAATCCTCTTGTAGGCTTAGCTTACAAAAGCTTAAAGAAAAGGTGGGAAAAAGGACCCTTGCACACCTTTGGTCCTGATTTTGGTCCTCACGCCAAATATGACAAGAAAATTTAGTTTACTTTAATATAGAGTTTAGTAATGAGATAATCAACAAGCAAAGCAATAATAAAATTGCAAATAAATGACACAAAGATAACGTGGTTCGACTTAAAATCGAGTTTATATTTACCCCAACCCAATTTATCTAACCATAAAGAATCACTCCTTTAGTTGAAGTCGGAGAAGTCTGTACAATCCAATTCTCTTAATCCCCCAATTAGAGACCTTCCTCACTAATTAGGTGAGGGAAACAATATCAGGTGAGGGAAACAGTAAAAAAGGTTCGAAACAATAAAATGATGTACAATAAGCTCAATTCAACTAACCTCTCTCTTGCTTTGGATTGTACCTTTAAGAGCTTGGAGAGAGGACTAAAAAGATGAGCACTTGAAAGCTTGATCTTCATTAATCGCCGTCTAACCTATCCTTAATTAATATTTAATTAATTACTCACAAGGGAGGTTAATTTTCAGCAAGATGGGTTCAAATAATGGCTTAGAAGATCATCAACATACTAAAACCCCTTAACCATTTATGCGGAGAAGATTTCAAATGGCTAGTAAAAACTGCTTTAGAATTGTCTTTTATCGATCAAACAAATAGTCATTGGATCCTCAATGTTGCATTTTAGATAGCTTTGAATCAAAGGTTTTTGATCGATCAAACAACTTGGTCTATCAGCTGATCTATCAAAGATAGCATATCTGCAAACCTAAGTATTTGTGGGTTCACTCAATTCAACTTGATTCATAACTATCTTACTTATGATCTAAAAATAATTTTTCAATAGTTCTACTAGAATACAAATAATAAATAATAAAATCGATCTTCAATTAAGTCTTATCAACTTTCAGTATTTGCACTTGAGTCTTGATTTTTTCAATGCTTCATAAGTTAAGCACAGATTCACTCCCAATAGCATTAAAACTTAAGCCTATACCATCTAGCTTAATATATCATTAGTTACCAACTAATTTACCGATGACAGCAAACCTCAAAATACATGATCTTTACAATAATCACAATGAAGGAACCAACAGAAAAGATATGACCCTGTGTTGGGAGTCGTGCAGATTCTTAAAGGTCTAGGTCTCTTGTTGTTGTTGGTTTACATGTGGATGGTTTTGATACAGTAGGGATCCCATGTGTAGGCAATTGGGTTTTGCAAAAAATATGAACAATAGAAACGATTGAAATAGTTGGTCTTATAGTAATAGGCTTTCTGTGAACCACCTGAGTTTGGGTCCATTTGGAATCAAGTCATCAGATTTGATCTAAAACCATGTTCTTTTTTCAAGGGACAACCTGCTTCATCATGTTGGCCCAACAGGTTTTTACAGCCCACCAAATTACCCAATAAATCCTGTGAGGAGTAGGTCTATTTGAACCATTTTGGTTCAAAATCATTAACGTATAAAAGCCCAATATTCCTGCAAAGTCCAAATTACCTGAATAAACTATATATTTACCTTATGAATTTCAAATGTTTAGGTTAGTTAAGTTCGAATTAGAATTGTTATCATTTATATTTTTTGATTGCTCATCTGAGCAAACCTTATAAAGTACAAATCTTAAGTGAATTACTGTTAGTGTTTAAATTTGAGAATGGCCCAATATAACTTCCAAAAGCTGTCTAATTTGTTGAAATCGATTGCTCGAATTTAATGCGATAAATTCTTATTTATGAGAATTTATTTAAATTATAAAATTGCTTAATTTGTGGGAGCTTGTGTTTTTGTGATCAATCACATAATAACATTTTAAATATATTTACGCTTAATTGGGGTTATTTGCTATTTAAAATTTTTTAATCTCAAATCGTATATCATCCTATTTTTCCCCAGCATGACATTTGATCATTGGAATGGAGTGCTTTGAATGACCATGTAAAGTATTGTTTATTTTTGTTTATTGGAACGAAATGTGCATATCTTGTTATTTAATTATTCAACTTGGACATTTATGTTCTTTATTCAATTACTGATAAGTCACCCCCAGCATTTTACAAGAACTCATCGTTAGTAAAAGTTTTGACTCATAGTTTCAATGATTTGTTAATTTTTGCACATTGTCTTAATAGGGAAATGTGTTCGTTGCTGTTCTTTTAAACTACATGGTGGACATTGACTGGTTGAAGATTGGTAATTTCAAATATCTCCATAGATCTTGCTGTTTCTATAGCATGTGATGGTAACTTAGTGTAATTTACTTTAGGAAATGTCGTCGTTGTGAGAGCATGTAGTTTAAATTTTTGCATTTTTTGGTTAGAGCGATTGGTTTAGAATCTATTTTCTACAATGTTGATCATAGAATTAAGGATGGATTGAAAAATGGAGCACAACAAGATTCTAGGCAATAGGAATATGCCTATCAACTTGAAGTGAAAACTTATAATTGGATTGCTATCTGAGCAACTGCATTTTGTTTTATGGGTGAGAAAAAAACCATTATATTTTATAGGTCGTGTAGGTGCAAAACATCTATGATTAGTATAGCTGAAATGTTAATGCTTAGATGACAAAATAATCATGTAATATTTCAGATGACAAAACAGTCGTGTTACGGTGGACTACATATGTTTTACTAAGAAGATGGTTATTCTTAGAATATTTGTATATCTTCTAGATATGAAGAGATGTTAGGAGTATCTTTTATATATAATGCAAAGTTCGCTTGATATGATGGCAATTGCAATCAATCCACATGATTTTATATTGAAATATTTTAAGCACAAAGTGATGAATATATGTAATGATTTAAATTTAAAATTACTTTATTCTTGTGTTAGAATGTTCCTAGTTTACTTTTTAGGCAAGGAAATTATTTTTATTTTCTTTTATTTGTTTCCTTCAATGCACGGATAAAAGTTCTATATTAGAAGCCCAATTTGCTTTTTGTAATTTTCAATTTATGGCAAAATGAATTAAAAAACATTTTCCTCTTAATTTCTAATTTCCGTCTCTTTTTCATCTTTCGCCTTCTTTCTTTGGTTCTTTTCTTCCTCCTTGTCTTTTCTCTGACTCAATCTCTTGCCCTTACATAGTTTCATCCTATTCTTCATCTCCTATTTGCTCTCCCCTTTCAGTTCATCGAAATGAGCACAACCTACTATTTGTGTGACCAACTTGATCCTCTCTGATTGGTTGGTGCCACCAAAGAAAGCCTTAGCGTCCACATCCGCGTTGCCTTGTTCTACCAAAATTAAGTATCGTTAACTTCATTACGTCGCACTGATTACTAATCATATGCACACTTCTTGTCAATGTTCTTTGAGCAGTCTAATTTGTTGACAATATCATGCACTTTCATTACACTGCTTATATTCAAGTTATTAAAGACATGTATGAAGGAGCTGTTACCTCTGTTCGGACACAAGGAGGTTTGACTAAGGATTTTCCTATTACAGTTGGATTACACTCTCAGCTTTAAGTCCGTATCGTTTTGCTTTGATTATGGAAGTCATGACTGGACATATCCAAGATGAAGTGTCTTGGTGTATGCTCTTCGCAGATGATATTGTCCTTATTGAGAAAACTAAAGAGTGAGTTAAAGCGAAACTAGAGCTTTGGAGGAATGCTCTAGAATCTAAAGATTTTCATTTCAGTAGATCAAAAACTGAATATATGGAGTGCACATTTAGTTAAGAAAGAAATACTTATATTGAAGATGTGACAATTGGTGATCAAATTGTCAAGAAGAGTGGGTGCTTTAGATACCTTGGATCAATTATACAAAATGATGACGAAATAGATAATGACGTTATTAGCAGGATTCAAGCAGGATGGGTAAAATGGAGAAATGCTTTTGGTGTGTTGTGCGATAGAAAAATTCCATCCAAAATTAAGAGTAAATTTTATAAAACCATAGTAAGACCAGCGATGATATATAGTGCTGAATGCTGGCCTGCAAAGAGAAAACATACAAATAAAATAAATGTTGCAGAAATGAGGATGTTAAGGTGAATGTGTGAATATACACGAAAGGATAGAATGAGAAATGAGTATATCCGAAAGAAAGTTGATGTTGCACCAATTGAGAATAAACTTAGAGAAAATCGGCTTAGATGGTTTGGACATCTAAATCGTAGGCCAATTGAAGCTCCAGTTAAAAAAATTGAGTTACTGGATTTTGCCCATGTACAAAGGGGAAGAGGGAGATCAAAAAAGACATGACAAGAAACTATAAAGAGTGATCTTAGTTACTTAAATTTAGATAAGAATTTAATAACTGATAGAGTGCAATGGAAACAAAGGATTCATGTAGCCGACCCCACCTAGTGGGATTAAGGCTTGGTTGTTGTTGTTGTTGTTGTATCATGCACTTTCAGCTCTTGTGATCTTTGTCCGTTGTGGTCATTAAAACTAGAGTTCATGCTTCTTCAAATCATATTTACGTGCTTACCCAATGGAGTTGAGTTCTTTTCAATCAAAGGAGAATTGCAAAGATTGGAGACAATCATTTGTTGATCATTGCAGTTTCAAATTAAAATATTTTAGGCATATTTCAACATCTAAATGATAGGATTTATATATTTTATTTTTGATTTTGATTGTTCTTATTTTATACTTCATTGTTTAGGTGAAGAAATTATTTTATTTTATTTATTGCTTTATGTATGTGCTGAAAACTTTATATTAAGAGTTTTATGTAATTATGTAATATTCATTTCATAATGAATCACATTAAAATATTCTTCATGCTTTTATCTTTATCATGATAAATTACTCCATGCATAAAATATCTCATATGTAGTAATTTTGGTGGACTATTATGATACATATGTGATAAAAATTACTACGTATGAGATATATTATGATACATATGTGAGCAAAATTACTACGTATGAGATATATTATAATACATATATGATAAAATTTGCTACGTATGAGATATTTTATGATACATATGTGATAAAAATTGCTACGTATGCCGAGCCGGTGTCGCACGCAGGTGTCGCACGCCAAATGACTGCCACAAAATCTACATGTTAGGCTGTCCGGCTGCAATAAGTTCTCTTTCACGTGAGCATGATTATAGGCTTAATGATTTTTTGAAGGTTGTCATTGATGCTCCTTTTTTTGTTATTTCATTTTGTAGCACATGGAGTTAATCTATGATGAATTTCGCACCATTTATTTGTTTTAATTTATTTTTTCAATCTCTGTTTGGTTTAATTGATGTCGTTATTTTTTCTTTTTTTTGTGATAACAGATGTTGTTATTAATAATTCTATAAACCTCTTTAGAGCTGATCTTTTCTTTTGAAGCTTGCCCAAAATTATGGGAAGTTCCAAATGTGCTTGTTATTCATGGAGAAAGTGGCATTCGTGTCGATCACTTACAGGTTACATATGCATATATTACCTACGTCAACTCTATTATTTATATGTATCTTACATTTTGTGTTGTACGACATTTAACAGAAAAAGAAGCCTGATAATTGGACTCTACACAGGCCTCCACTTCCAATATCATATGGAACACATCATTCTAAGGCCATGCTTCTTATATATCAAAATGGATTACGTGTCATTGTGCATACAGCAAATCTAATTCATGTTGATTGGAACAACAAAACTCAAGGTTTGTGGACGCAAGATTTCCCTTGGAAAGATGAAATAAACTTGTCAAACAGCTCTCCATTTGAGATGGACTTAATTGACTATCTTAAAACTTTGAAGGTGTGTTTTTTCTATAGTAGTGTGAAATTTGCATTTGTTATTACTGTCTCTCCTTTTTTTTGCATCTTTTTTATTACAGTTTGGTGAAAATTACTTCCTGGCATCTAGATATAAATTTCTCTTAAATTCTTTCTGAGTTATGATTTGCAGCTGTCCATAATGGTCAAATGTGTAAACATGTAGGTAACAAGTAAAAAAAGTTTGTTTTTGCAATTACTCTTTCTTTATCATTTTTTTGTGTTAGTTTCATTAGCTAACTAATTAGCAGACTGTTTATCAGACTATAAAATGAGTTATTTCATTAGCTCTATTATTTTCTTCATGCTTTTGTCTTTATCATGGTAAGATTCATCAGTAAATATATTATGCCAGTTATTGTTGGACTAACTTGAGGTTTAACAAATGTCATTGTCAAAGTTTAAGGAGCAATGTTCTTGTTATGTGCTTAATCTTTTAGCTTAAAACCCAGGGTTAATATCAAATAGATCTTTCTAGCTTGGGCTTATGTGCTGTTGGGTCCCTCTAGTTTACAACTTTATCAAATAGGTCCTTTAGTTTGAGATTATGTGCAGATATATCTTCAAGCCGTTACAAACTTGCATAGATAGACATAGTTGCCCTTAGTAAACATTTCTAATCACCTGTTTATTTCATTTCTCACTGTGCCCTAAATAATATGGTCACCTCCCTCTCTCCCCCTTCTCTCTCTTTTTCTCTCCCCTTCTTTATTTCATTCCTCATTAATTCTTTAAACTGGAATCTAAAGGGACCCCAGGTGCAAATAGACCCAAACTAGTTGGATCTAGTTATTATTTATCCTAAAACCCATAAGTGAGTTTATATTATGCAATACATAAAATACCATCTTATGTGAATTCCATAATTCGTGTGCAATGCAGTGGCCTGATTTAAGTGTCAAGTTGCCTAAGTTCGGTGATGTGAATATTAATGCATCATTCTTCAAGAAGTTTGATTTTAGCAGTTCAAAGGTATCAATTGTTGGGCTTTTCTAATCTTTTATAGTATTCTGATGAAGGCAAGATTGTGCTTTTATTTGTGATTCTTATTTTCAAATCCTACCATTCATCAGGTTCGGTTGATTGCATCTGTTCCTGGATATCATGCAGGCCTAAACCTTAAAAAATGGGGACATATGAAAATGAGAACTGTTCTTCAAGATTGTGTATTTGATAAAGAATTTTGTAAATCTCCACTAACTTACCAGGTAATTTCTCTCCTTTGACAACTATCACTATTTTTTATTTATCTCCAAAGTTTGTTTATCCTTTTTTTTGTATTTTAAACATATATTTTCCCCCCCTTAATTGTCTTTTTCAATTTCTTTGTGGATTAGTTTTTCGTATTTGTTTCTTCAAAATCTAGATGTCGGTAATGGAATTGGATTATTTCCCTTGCACAAATATGATGATTGTTTTTTTTTGTTCGTTTGTTAACAACAATTATGATGTTAAAATCAACATCTTGGACTTTTTGCAACAACTATTAATAAAAGGCATCCTCTTGCCAAATGCTCTCCACAAGGATAACGGAGGGTAGTCTACAGCCTTCTCTTAAAATTTTTAAGTTGTTTCAAAGACTCAAACTTGATACCATGCGATCACAAAAAAGCAACCTTTACAATTGCCCCAATGTTGGCTTTCTTTTGCATCAATTACTTATGCCTACAAATCAAAACTTTCTTGGTGTTTTCTTGTTCTTCCTGTTTTTTACCAGCATTTCCAACTAGAGAATTGTTGGCACAGTACATTTGGAACAAGCTGTTACCTTTTTTTATAATTTAATTGGGCCATAAAATCTGCAATGTGTTAGGTTTCTTATAATTATGAGGGGCCCATTAGCAGTGCATTAGTAAGGTTTTACATCAAGTATATTGGCCTTACACTCCTTGGAGACAAGAACTTTTTAATAATTCACCGGTTCATGCCCTGCACCACAACCCGATTCCCACAATAGAATGGACAAGAGGTAGTATGGTCACGATGGTGGGAGAGGAAAGGTTAGATTATTACTAACTATACATTGATTTCAAAATAATTCAATATGGAAAGCAGAAGCTTATAATTTCAAATTATACAAGTAAATGTGTATTCCATTATAAAAACTCATTTCAAAAGTATGTATTATAAAAGTCGGACTCTATGCTGTAGAACTACTGTCATGAGATACAAAGAAAACCTTTTTTTCCATATTAGCACCATGAAAGACTCTCAACTTATACATAGAGTTCAACACTACAAGCATGTTCATTTCAAGTTCTAGCATACTAATGTAAATTAAATGCCATCAATCTAAAACCATAAAAAAACTTGTAATACATTTCCATAACCTAACCACGCTCGATATGAAAACCACAAAGGAAAAACATTGATGAAACTTCAAGGCACTTACCTGATTCAACATCCTATTTCTCGTGCACATCCGTCGGAATGATACTTGCACCATAGTAGGCATGAGTCATTTGACCTCAGACTCAGTAAACAGTAGCCCCAACAAGCTATCTAAAATAGTTGCTTACAAGCATGCCATCATTTTATGTACAAATGAAGAATGCTCAATTTTAATGATAGATACTCATCATGCACAAAGCATGCATTGCAAGCATGCAAGTTTAAAACACATTTCGTGTAAGTTTCATATCTGTAAATCAATATAGCATTTTAGTCTGAGCCTCTCAGGCTTCTCAAATTGTGCCTCAACTTCCTTTCCAATATTTTAGAGGTCATCACCTCTCATGAATAGTCCTCCATAGGCAATAAACACTGGACATTATATGTCAAAAATCAATCACGAGGACCTTATCATGTGATCCATAGTCACAGTGAATTGCATTCACTTTTTGGGGCCGTCGCCTCACGTGGCACTCGGAAATTGTCACTGGATACTATCGCACTAAAGATCATAATCAATATCAAGCTAAGGCAACTCTTTTTAATGACTGTTGTCTTTAAAATCATGAATGCAAATTCAATTCTTAATTTATTTCACAAGCTCTTATGCTTGTCCTTTCTTATTTACCAATCCCTTTCCCTTTAGGCTTTAACTTTCATCTTTATAACATGTTTCTTAAACAAGTCATGTGCATATCAAGCTATACATCTAATTAGTATCAAATTAAATGCCTTAAGGCTTCAAATTTAAGGATAGCTTACCTCAATTCCACAAATGTGCTTGGTTTTATTATATATACATAATATATATATATATATATATATAAGGCTCTTAATGATCCGATCTCGAGTTGAGCCGACCTCGACTCAGGATTAAATTGAAATATTTCAATTGGATCTCAATCAAATCCAAAATATATGTGAGAAGAGTTCAATTTGATCTTAATTTAATCTCGACTTGGCTCGTTTGTTATCGATTTAAGCTCGATTTGAGTCAAAGTTGATTTGACTTTCGATTAATTTTGATTTTCACCCAAATTTTAAGTAAAAATGTATTTGTTCATTAACCAGCTTAGATTATAACCGTCCATTTTGATCGATTAGTTAGCAATAAACAAAAAAAAAAATCTATAGCCAACAAAGTTTGAATAAATATCATAGAGGAATTTCTGATGTAGTTATCCATCAAAGCTATTGCTAAAAAATTAATACACTGAAGCTAGTTGTATGTTTAAATATATATATATATGAATAATATCTTTTGTTTTTTTAATCAATCAAATTCTATGCCGGCTCAAAATTAGATTGATATAAATGTCGAGATATAAAAAAGGCTCATTAGCTTGCTTGTTTGAATTGAGCTGATCTTGACTCAATCTAAAATTTGATTCAACTTTTGATCAATTTTCGATCTTCATGCAAAGTTAACAACCTTATCTATACATACATATACATATATATGTAATCATTAAACTTGGGACAGATTTTCAACCCTAACTTCATCCAGTTGAAACGTAGGTTTATAGTTTTAATCAAGAAAAACACTGAAAATTAAAATTGTATTAAAATGAATGAACTAGCTGTTTGGAAAGTTTCACATTCATTGCACTTCATTTGACAGGGCAAATTCCCAATAAAGCAACAAGTGTATAAAACACATTTAATTGTCAAATTCTATGCTAACTTCGACTCAATGGAACATGGGTAAAATGTCTTTTTTAAAGCAAACAATAGTATGAAAGGTGTAATATGATAAGAGAACTAACATTTTGGAAAGTTTCACACTTACTAGATTCCATTTGACAAGGTTTGAATACGAAACCTGTCAAAATTTCAGGGTTTTGTCGGCTTAGAGTAATAGCCTCCAAATCCAGTTTTTTCTTAGAATAGATAAGGTGTTTGAATACGAAAGTTGTAGCTAACTAGTTGAATTAAGCTTGTGCCAAATTTCATGGAATTTGCGGGTCATTAGACATGCGAAAATTATGCTGCAATTTTCATATCAAGGTTTAGTTAAATTCAACTGCATGCAGTTCAACATCCCAAAGGCTGTATCTTTACCACCCAACAAATGCAAACTTAACAATAGGCTTTCTGCATAAGATGGGTACCAAAGGATACAAAGTTATTTCGGGGAGTGTACCTTTTTTACCTGTGAATGTGGATACCAAGTTATTCCATCTACTTGGCCAATGCATATCTTCACATAATTGTGTGAACAACCAATATCATGTTACAGTGCAAGCCAAATAATAAAATGAACTACTATAAAAGAAAGATAAAATGAACTTAAAAGTTACAAAGCCTATGGGCCTGTTTGGCATCAACCCAAAAATGAGCAAAAAAATAAAATAATAATATTTTAAATTTATTATAAATTTTAACAACTTTATTTCACATCCAACACAAATTTCAAACTTAAAAATCAATTTTATTTCACATCCAACACAAATTCCAACCTTAAAATCAATTTTATTTCACATCCTACACACCTCCCAATATTAAAATAAATTTCTTTCCCATCAATTCTATAAAATAAAATATTTTCTCTTTCCTTACCTAAATTTATTCTCTTTTATAAATGTTGAAATTTGTGTAGGATATGAAACAAATATAAAAATTAGTGGGGGTAATTTAGGATGGTTTTGGGATGCTTTGTGGACCAAAGCAAATAGAAGATCATTCAATCATGCCATCTTTAGCCAAGCAATCCAAGTACTTGGTATAAATCAAAGTAGATGGTTTGTATATAAACTTAATAGTGCTTGCTAGAGTTTACTACTTACCTTGTATTGGCCATGTTAATGCAAAAGGCCCTTTCTTCAAGCCACTAAGATGAAGACAATGAAGAGTAATGCAAGACAGGAAGCCTAATTGTAATGGTTGAAGCCAAGCTTGCCTCCTCTCAATTTTACCCTCATTCCATCTTCCCACACAAGCTCACCCCCTTCTCCCAATTTCATGGTATGTGGCTAGACCTGTCAACGGATCAGATCTGGATCGGGTTGACCCTGACCTGGATTCGATTTTGATATATCCGGATCGGATTAAAAATCGAATCGGATCGAAGTCAACCCATATCCGTTTCATGACCCGCCACGGTTCGGATTTTTGGATCAGATTTCGGGTCGATCCGGAACTTTTTTTACATAATTTAATACTATTTTTTTTGAGTTTTTTTAGACATAAAAAAATATTTTATTTTTTAAGTTTAATAGGAGAAATTTATTCTACTATTAGAAAGTGTGTAAAATGTGAAATACTTTCAATTCTAATATTCGTATTTATATTGGATGTGAAATAAAGTTCTAATAAACGAGGCCCTAGGTTAAACCTTAGTTAGTTAGGTTAACTTAGGTATTGGGTTTAACACATGGTTAGTTCATTCTAAACTAGGCCACTCTTATACAATAACAACAATAAGCCTTATCTCACTAGGTGGAATTGGCTACATGAATTTTTTATTTTCATTACACTATCAAATAATATCGCCTCATTTAGCTCCAAGTATGTAAGGTCATTTCTTATAGTTTTTTGCTATGTCTTTATTGATCATCATTCCTCAAATAATTTAATTTTCTTTATTAGAATTTCTATTGGCCAATGATTTATATATTAAAATCATCTTGGATGACTGTCTCTAAGCCTATCCTCAGTTGAGGCTACTTCAATCTTCTCATAAATATACTCAATTTTTTATCTTATCTTTTTGTGTATATCCACTCATCCACCTTAGTATATTTATCTCTCTGATTTTTATTTTATTTATATGTTATTACTTTCTAGATCAACATTTATCCCTATACAATATCGTTGGTTTATTATCGTATAAAATTTATCCTTAAGTATAAGTGAGATTTTTTTATCACACAATACACCAGATGCATTTCCCTACTTAATCCATTCGGTTGGATTCTGAAACTTATATCGCCATCTATGTCACTGTCATTTTATATGATGAACCTAGATATTTTAACCGCTTACTCTTATTGATAACTTGATCACCACTTTTAACTTCTCCAATACTAGTGCTTTTATCTTAACTAAATATTCAATTTTAGATCTGTTAAGAAGAATCCTTTAGGCTCTATTGTATTCCACCATAACTCAAGCTTTGCTTTGTCGTTATTTTTAGTTTTATCAATAAGAAGAATATCATATTCAAAAGCATACCCCAATGGTCCTCTTGAATGTGTAGAGTTAGAGGAAATTGCTTCCAAGTTCCTACAAAATGGGCTTCCTTCCACGTAGTTTTTCTAAGGACTCATGTTGAATCCTTTTAAGAATTAGGTGAAAGCCCCTCTTTTCCACTTGGTTTCAATGAACCACCCCAACTCCTTTGTAGCAACCCAAACTCGTGTTGGAAACATCAACTCTTGTTGCACACTCATATCGGTTTTTACATCTCATTTTTTGGTTTGTAAGATGGTTACAACTCAAACTTTTCAATCATTCTTTTTTTTGCTTTTTTGATATAACTAATCATTCACCAATTCGTGAAGAGGCAAATTACAAGGATTTAAGAATCATATGCTATAATCCTAGTACTGATTCATGATTATACCAATTTTCTTTCTTGGTCTTTTCCTCATCTTCAATACTTAAGACGGTATGTCTAAATTCTCTGCTATAATAGTTTGCTAAGATAAGAAAAGACTGATGTTCACTACTTTCTTTATCTAATTTGTTTCTTCATATGTTGGATATATGTGAATACTCTGTTGCCTCATTTGATTACTCATTATCTTGGTATAGAAGTAGAATATGACCAGAAAGATTAAAGAAGACTGTATTTGTCATACTTATAAGTGGCATGAAATCCTATGTTTCTGGACTTATTTGAATGTTGATCCAGTGTAAAACACTATGTTTTTGGACTTATTTGAATGTTGTCCACCTTACTTTGCCGTTCTGCTTCCAACACTCATTTGTACTTCATGTATATGAACTTAATTCAGATATGAAATTTGGAGTATGAGAAAAAGCTTATTCATCTTTCTTTAGGTTTTTATGAAACTTTTCTGTGAATGTTCTGTTATGTAGTAATTGCCTCGCTTTCTATGTTTGTAGTACTGGTGAAAATTCAATGTTTCTCATGGCAGTTTTCTTCCCTGGGTTCATTAGACGAGAAGTGGATGTCTGAGTTTGGAGCTTCCTTGTCATCAGGAATTTTGGATGACAATTCATTATTAGGCACAGGGACATCATGCATCATTTGGCCAACTGTGCAGGATGTTAGATGCTCTCTAGAGGTGCGTTTCTATTAAATTCTGCTAGAAGATGCATATGGAGCCATATAAATTGGTTGTTTTCCACAAATCTTGCAATAATTACATTAATTATTGTGATGGATCTGGCAGATGGAGCCATGAAATTCGATTTAGTTTCTTCTCTTAATGGGTGGCATCGAGTTCTATTCTTTGTATGATTTTTATTTACAACTACATTTGAATTTGACATTCAGATAGGCCTGTGTACTTTTGTCACTAACTTTTATATGTTCCAACCATCTTTTCAAATTCCTTATTATTGTCAACATTAACAATGCATTTGTTTCACTTCATCTATCTTTTCTGAGTGATATTTCCTTTACACTGTCAGTTACTTGTTTTAGTAACTGTGATTTTAATCTCCAATAAAATTTGAATTGGCTTGGCCTTGACATGATATTTAAAGCACTTTCCTGGCTGACTGATGATATTTGAAAATCCTTTAGAAGGAATGCTAGGTTTCACACTTTGTTTCATGGTCTTTTTATATCATTTTGTGGTTGCTGCAATTTCTCGTATCATGGGATGGTCGCATAATCTGCTGTTATAATAGTTTTTTTGCTTCATTTATGTTTTTTTTTGTTGTGCCTTTATTTGCTGCAGCATCTTTGCTTGACGTTACTGTTTGTTTGTTTTTTTGAAAATGACACTGGGTGGTCATAGTAAGCCAGGGTGCGTAACTTTGATTGTTTTTAACATGTTAGATATCCATAACTTGTTAAGTGGCTCATTTCCTAGTAAACAGTTGATGCAGATGTGCCAAACTTATTGGCTTAATGGTCACCAGTATGGATATGACATAGGACTTCCATGTTTCTTTGATAATTTACCCACCCTAGTTGTGAAGTATCGTCTTTTCAAAAAAAAAAAGTTGAAAGGATTGTTTGATAGCCGTGTATGATAAACAGGGATATGCTGCTGGTAATGCTATTCCGAGCCCACAAAAGAATGTGGAGAAAGAATTTTTGAGGAAATATTGGGCAAGGTGGAAGGCAGAACATGTGGGTAGATGGTACGTTTATCACTACTTAATGAGATGCCATGCATTTTCTAAAATATATTGTTCTATAGTAGTCGTATCTGATCTGATTAGACTTTTTGTTTTCTCTGTTGTATATTTTCCATTCATTTAAATTATTGTGCTTCTTTATGGAGATGAATGTCGTATAATAGGACATGCTGTCTTGCATCTGATAATAGTTAGATGCACTGTGTTAAAGAATAATACCTTTCTAAATGCTTAGGTTCTACGAAAGACTTCTTGCTCTTCTCTGCCTCGTTCAATCTCTTACTAATTATGTAGTGTGTAAATGAATCAATGTATGTTAGCATAATAACATACTTAGAAAACATTGTTTTCACTGGCCTTGGAATTTTAATTTAAGACAGATACGACACGTTTCTTTTGCATTTATGGTATTCTTGGATGAACTTTGGCTCCTTGAGGTTGGACGCCACTCGAATGCAAGTCCCAACTTTTAAATTTGGGATAACAGTTCACAATTTGCAATTGGGCCCTTCCATCATTATAATCATCAATTTTGTATGCATTTACTGAAATGCCCTTTACTTTCAACCCTATTCCTTTTTTATTTCAAAAAATTATGATTTAAATGGGTAAATATCATGCAGGTTTTCGAAGTTTGAGAGTAATAGCAAGTAATTCCACGATTTTAAAATCCTTTCAACAAGGCCTTTAAGGATGGCATTTAGGTTTCAATGAGGTCTTTTTTTACTTAATTTATATTTTTTTATCTTTTAATTAAAATTTAAATTCATGTTAAATATATAAATATAAAATAACTAATATACCTCTCTCACCTCAGTGCGTTCCTAAACACAGGGCTATGCAAGCGACGCGGCGTGCACGATGGCATGCGAGCGGCTACCCTTCGCACGGCTGCCTCCCTATGCGGATGTAGGCTCGCGCGTGTAGCGCACCTGCACCGACCCTTAGCACGTGGCGTACCGGGCATGCAGGGCCTGTGTAGGCGTGTGTAAATCCGACGCGTGTGTAGGGCAGCAAGCTCTACGTCCCTACTCGACCGCGATCGTCTGTACACATGGCATTGAGATGGTGGAGACGTGGAGTGGGGGGAGTTCTCGAGGTAAAGGAATCATATCAAAGGATTTGGAGTTTTGTGCCTATGAGAACAGTTACACCGCGTACTTGTGTTGAGTTGGTGGAGAGGCGAAGTAGGGGGGGCAAGGTAGAGAATCCATGCCGATGGGCTTGGAGGTTTAGAGAACTTGGTGGTTTGTGCTTGAGGGAATACTCTGCACACTTGCACTAGGAAACTCATGCCCTAGGAAACGCTCTCACCATGCACTTGCACTGAGTTGATTTAGAGGCGAAGTCATGAAGTTCCCATGGCAGAAAACCCGTGTCAGAGGACTTGGAGATTTGTGCATGAGGGAACACTCACACTGCATGCTTGCACCGAGTTGCTGGAAAGGTGAAGTAGGGGGAGTGCCCAAGGCATGGGAACTATGTCAGAGGCATGGAGGTTCTGCGAGAGGGAACACTCGCATCGTACACTTACATTGAGTCAGTTGAGAGGCAAAGTAGGGGGAGTGCCCAACGCTGAGGAATCATGTTTAAGGACTGGAGGTTCATGCCCGAAAGAACACTTGCACCATGCACTAACATTTAGTCGGTAGAAAGGTGACGGGGGAGTGCCCAAGGCAAAGAAATCGTGTTAAAGGACTTGATCTTTGTACCTAAGCGAACACTGGCACCACGCACTTGGACTTGGTCAGTGGAGAGGCGAAGTGGGGGGAGTGCCCAAGGCAAAGGAACTGTGTCATAAGACTTGAAGGTTCGTGCCCTAGGGTACACTCGAATCGTGAACTTGCATTGAGTCAATGGAGTGGCAAAGTAATGGAGTACTTGAGGCAGAGGAATCATGTCAAAGGACTTGGAGTTTCATGCCTGTCACCTCACTTTACCCTCCCGCCAACTCATTACATATATGCGATGCGAGTGTTCCGTTGGGCATGAACCTCCAAGTCCTCACACGATTCCCCTGCTTCAGGCACTCCCTAACTTTGCCACTCCGTCGACTCAATGCAAGTATGTAGTGCGAGTGTTCCTTTGAGCATGAATCTTCAAGTCTTCTGACACAGTTCCTTTCTTCTAGCACTCCCCCACTTTGCTGATTTAGTGCAAGTGCGATATGTAAGTGTTTCCTTAACGCTCGCACTGCACACTTGCACTGAGTTTCAGAGATGGCAGTTAAGGGAGTATTCGATGTAGAGGAACTATGTCAGCGTACTTGGACGTTCAATACTATAGGAACACTCACACCGTGAACTTTCACTAAGTCAGTGGAGAGGTGAAGTCAGGGAGCCCCCGAGGCAGAGGAACAGTGTGAAAGGAATTGGAGATTCGTGCTCGAGGGAAAAGTCACACTGCACGCTTGAACTAAGTCAGTGGAGACGCGAAGTAGGGGAGTGCTCATGGTAGAGAAATTGTGTCAAAGGACTTGGAGGTTCGTGCCCTAGGGAACACTTGCACTGCACGTTTCCAGTGTGTTGACAAATAGGCGAAGTAGGTGGGGGCATAGGAACTGTGTTAGAGAACTTATAAGTTCGTGCTTGAACACTCAGACCATGCGTTGGCATTGAGATGGTGATGAAGCAAAGTGGAGGGAGCTCCCGTGGTAGAGGAACTGTGTCAGAGAACTTGGAGGTTTGTGTGCGAGGGACCACCTGCACCGCATACTTACACTGAGTCGGTGGAGAGGCAATGTGGTGAGAGTGCCCAAAGCATAGGAATTGTATCAAGGGACTCTTTCGTATCCAAGGGAACACTCACATCGTGCGATTCCACTGAGTTTGTGGAGAAGAGAGGTAGGGAGAGTTTCTGAGGCAGAGGAACTATGTCGAAGAACTTGCAGATTTGTGCTCGAGGGAACACTTACACCATAAATTGGCATTGGGATGGTGGAGAGGCAAAGTTGGCGGAGTTCTCGTGGCAGAGGAACCTTATCAAAGGACTTAGAGGTTCGTGCCCGAAGAAACAACTGCACCATGCATTGAGTCTGCTAAGAGGTGAAGTGGAGGGAGTTACGAAGCAGTGGAACTGTGTTAGAGGACTTGGAGATTCGGGCCCGAGGGAACACTCGCACAGCGTACTTGCACTAACTTAGCGGAGTGAAGTTGGGGGAGTGCCCAAAGCAGAGGAATTGTGTCGGACGATTGGGAGGTTTGCGCTAAGGGAACACTCGCCCTTATAGTCGATGGAGAGGCAGAGTGAGGGTTGTGCCTAAGGCAGAGGAACCGAGTTAAAGGACTCAGAAGTTTGTGCCCAAGGGTGGAAAGAGGATTGTGTTCTAGGAGAAGGAACTGTGCCATGGAGACTCTTGCACTATCATCGAGTTAATGGTGAAGCGAGGTGAGGGGGTGCTCGATGTAGAAAAACTACATCAGAGGACATAGAGGTTCGAGCCCGAGGGAACACTAGCACCACGTACTTGCACTAGGTCCTCAGAGATGCGAATTGGGGAGAGTGCTTGAGGCAAAGGAATTGTGTCAAGAGGATTTGGATGTTCGTTCTCGTGGGAACACTTGCATCTAGGCCTGTCAACGGATCGGATTCGGGTCGGGTTGACTCTGACCCGGATCCAAATCCATATATGTCGGATCAAGGTTATACATCGGATCGGGTCATGGTCGATCCATATTCTCTCGGGTCGAAAATTGAATTGGTTCGAAACTCGGGTTTTTGGATTTAATCCATTTACAATAAAAGTAGTTATTTTTAAGTAATTTTCATAATCAAATTTAAAATAATGTTAAATTTATTGGAAATAAAATAAGAGAAGAATATTATATTTTTATAATTAATTAAATATTTTAATATAAATATCAATATTTATAATATATATACATATATATTGTGAATAATCTACTAATATAATATGTGAGAATTTTTTATTAATTAATTATAGTGACACTCTTTACTTGAGCCTTCCAACAAAAAAATTATTAGCAACAATGTATCCCTGTATGAACTACAAATTATATTGCATAAACGGATCAGATTTTAAACGGGTCGGGTCAATGGTGATCCATATCCAATCCATTTATTTGTAAATGGATCGGGTCTGTAAACGGGGCAGATTGACAGGTAAAAAAAAAAATTCATTTGGAGGTTTAATCGGATCGGAACTCGGATCAGATCGGGTCATGATCTGATCCATTGACAGGCCTACTTGCCTCACACACTTGCGCTAAGTTCGCGAACTGGCGAAGTTGGGGGAGTGCCTGAGGCTAAGGAATCGTGTTAGAGGACGTAGTTGTTCATGCTCGAAGAAACACTCGCACGATGCACTAACTTTGAGTCATTACAGAGGCGAAGTGTGGTGAGTTCCTGAGGCAGTGGAAGTGGAACTAGGCCTGTCAATGGATCAGATCATGACCCGATTCGATCCAAGTTCCGATCCGATTAAACCCCAAATGGATTCTTTTTTTGACCCGTCAACTCGACCCGTTTACTGACCCGATCTGTTTACAAATAAATGGATCATATATGAATCACCATTGACCCGATCTGTTTAAGATCCGATCCGTTTATATAATCTAATTTGTAGTTCATACAAGAATACATTGTGGCTAATAATCTTTTTGTTGGAAGGCTCAAGTAAAGAGTATCACTATAATTAATTAATAAAAGATTCTCGCAAATTATATTAGTAGATTATAGTATATAGTATTCAGTTTACATTTCACAATATACATGTATATATATTACAAATATTAATTTTTATATTAAAATATTTAATTAATTCATAAAACAATAATATTTTTCTCTTATTTTATTTCCAATAAATTTAATATTATTTTTAAATTTGACTATGAAAAATATTTAAAAATAACTACTTTTATTGTAAATGGATTAAATCCGAAACTAGAGTTCCGACCCGAGAGGATTTGGATCGACTATGACCCTATCCGATATATAACCTGATCCGATATATATGGATTTGGATCCGAGTCAGGGTCAATCCGACCCGAACCCGATTCGTTGACAGGCCTAAGTGGAACCGTGTTAGAGGACTTGGAGGTTTGTGCCATAGGGAACACACGCACTGCATAGTAGCATTAAGTCAGTGGAGAGGCAATGTTGGGAAAATGCCCGAGGAAAAGCACCATGTTAATTGACATGTAGGTTTGTGCCTGAGGGTACATTTGCATCGCGACTTGCATTGGGTTGACAGAGAGGTGAAGTTGGGGAGTGCCCGATGCAGAGGAACCTTGTTAGAGGACTTAGAGGATTGTGCCCGTGGGAACACTTGCACTGTGTGTTTGCATTGAGTTGGTAGAAAGGCGAAGCGGGGGAGTTCCCGAGGCACAGGAATCATGTTAGAGGACTTCGAGGTTCGTGCTCGAGAGAACACTCGCATTGGCGATAGCACTGAGTTTGCGAAGAGGCTAATGGGCGGGTGCTCGAGGCAAAGTATTCGTTTCATTTGACTTAGGGGATTTGTGCCCGTGGTTACACTCGTACTTTGCACTTGCACTAAGTTGGCGATGCGAAGTGGGGGCAGTGCTCGAAGCCGAAGAACCATGTCAGAGGACTTGGAGGTTCATTTCTGAGGGAACACTCGCAAGTCGCATTATCACTGAGGTAAAGGAACCGTGTCAGGTGACTTTGTAGTTCGTTCTTAAGCGAACACTCACACCGCAAACTTGCACTGAGTCTATGTAGAGGTGAACTGGCGGGAGTGCTCGAAGTAGAGGAACTGTGTTAGAGGACTTGTACATTGGTGCCCTGGGAACACTTGCACCACACACTTGCACTGAGATGACAGAGAGGCAAAGTAGGGGGATTGCCCGAGGCGGAGGAACCATGTTAGAGGACTTGGTGGTTCATGCCTGAGAAAACACTCGCACAACTTGCTGCTCTAAGTTGGCAAAGAAGCGAAGTGTGGGCAATGCCCGAGGCACTTGAACTGTGTCATAGAACTTGGTGGTTTGTGCCTGATGGTACACTCACATGTGCATTTGCACTGTGTCAGCAGAGATGCAAGGTAGGCCCAAGGCAAAGGATCTATGTCAGAGGACTTTTAGGTTCATGCCTGAGGGGACACTCGCTTAATGCGTTTGCACCTAGTCAGTAGAAAGTCGAAGTGGGGGGAATTGCTGAGACAGGGGGACCGTGGCAAAGGATTTGGAGGTTCATTCCCGAGTGAACATTGGCATTGCACACTTGCACTAAGTTGTCAAGGGGTGAAGTGGGGGAGTGCCCGAAGCTGAGGAATCGTGTCAGAGGACTTGGAGGCTCGTGCCTGAGGGAATAGTTGTACCGTCCACTTACACTGTATATGAATAGTAGCGAAGTAGGGGGAGTGCTCAGGGCAAAGGAATCATGTCAGAGGACTTGAAGGTTAATGCTCAAAGGAACCTCTTACCACCTGCTTGGACTGAGTCGATGGAAAGGTGGAAATGGGGAGTGCCCTAAGCATAGGAATCGTCTAAGAGGACTTGGACGTTCGTGCCTGAGCGAAAACTCGCACAGTGTACTTGCACTGCGTCGGTGGAGAGGCGATGTTAGGGAAGTGGTCGAGGCAGAGGAACCATGTGAGAGGACTCAAATGTTCATGCTCGACAGAATACTCACACCTCACTCTTCCACTGAGTTAGAGGAGAGATGAAGTAATGGGAATGCCCAAATCAGGGGACTTGAAGATTCATGCCCAAGTGAACACTAGCACCACACGCTTGCCTTGAGTCAGTGGAGAGGCGAGAGGGAGAGAGTGCCTGAGGCATATGAACCATGTCAGAGGACTTGGAGGTTCATTTCTGAGAGAACACCCGCACTGCGCACACACTGAGTCGACAAAGAGGCAAAGTTGCAGGAGTGACCAAGGCTTAGGAACCATGTCAAACAACTTAAAGTTTCATGCGTAAGGCTACACGTACCGCTGATATGCATCTTGTCAGCAGAGCGATGAAGTTAAAGGAGTGATCGAGGTAGAAGAATCATGTCAAACAAGGTAGAGTTTTGTGCTCGAGGAAACCCTCACACCGTGCGCTTCTATTGAGTCTATGGAAAGGTGAAGTGAGGAAATGCTTGCGGTAGAGTAACTATGTCAAAGGATTTTGAGATTCATGCTTGAGGGAACACTCGCATCTCGCGCTTGTACTAATGTGACGGAGATGCGAAGTAGTGCGATTGCCTGAGGCTATGAAGTATGGACACTTCAAAACATCATGTCGACACACGCACGGGGGGAGACGCGGAGACACGCGGGAACATTTTGTCGGACACGCCACATGGCTTATCATAATAAAATAATATTAAAAAATTTTAAAAGACTTTTTGGATACGTGAAGGCACTTCAAGACACCTTAGGATACTTCTGAGATACTTTTAGAACATTGTTGAAATGCATGACACTTTTGAGATATAAGACACCTTTGGGACACATATTAGATAGAATTGGATATATTTAATATTAATATTAAATTTTTAATAATATTAAACGTAAGATTAAAACTTATTGACACATCTACCTTATCTTTGGTCTTTTTATTAATATTTAAAATATTTTACTATTGTTAAAATTTTATATTTAATAAAACTAAAAATTTATTTTTTATTATTATTATTAAATTTTACTTAAATATAAATCAATTTTAAGCTAGCCAACCTAAATAAAAAAAATCTCCATCGCTACCCTCGAACCTCGTGAAAATGAACTAATTACAAAAAAATTGGAATTCTAGCGTCACCTGTCCTTCTCTCATCTTCAATGCTAAGAGCTTTTACATTCTCTTATTATCATTCTCGTCGTGGTTGTCTTAGCTAATAATAAAATTTATATTTTTTTAGGAGTTTTTACCCGTATTACATAAAATTTCAATATTTACTTATTAGACACCCTAGACTTAAATATTACATAACACACTCATTTATTTTAATTTTACAACTAACACACTCTAGTTAAAAACTCCTATATTTTATTTGAGTAAACCACACCTAAATTATGTTTTAACTTAAATAAGGTTATCAGAATAAAATCTAATCCTCAGTCCATCTTAAATCAAATCATACATGTTAAAAACTATTTAAATCTGTTAATGATGTAGAATATTTCATTAGATGCTCATTTTAATAATGAGGAATTGGATGAACGATCAGATTTGATTTAAGATGCACTGAGGGTTAGATTTTATTCCTATGAACTTTATTTAAGTTAAAACATAACTCAAGTATAGTTTACTCAAATAAAATGTAGGGATTTTTTAACTGAAGTTTGTTGGTTATAAAATTAAAATACATGAGTGTGTGCCTTGTAATATTTAACTTTAGGGTGTCTAATAAATAAATATTGAAGTTTTTTGTGTCATACGGATAAAAATCCTCTCACTCACTTTATAAAGTAAATCATAAATCTACATCCCAAATCCTTTCAATATAGACATCTTTTTTCAATTTTGTATCTTAATTTTATGAGATTTTTGTGCTACTTATAAGTTATTTATACTTAAAAACTTTAATTTATTCTATGTTTTATGTATTATTTTAAGTATTAATTATTAATTTTATTATTATTGTATTTAACATGTCATATCATATTCATGTCTTATGTTTTGAAAAATTATTGTATTGTATTGCATTGTATCGTGTTCCCATGTTCTTGTGCCTCGTGTCATGTCCATGCTTCATAGGCTTGAGGCAAAGGAACGGTGTCGAAGGACTTTGTGGTTGTGCCAAAGCTAACACTCGCACTGCACACTTGCATTGAGTCAGCGTAGAGGCGAAGTGGTCGGAGTGCCTGAGGCAGAGGACTATGTTAAAGGACTTGGACTTTGGTTCCCTTGGGAATTCTTACACCACTCACTTGCATTAAGTCGACAGAGAGGCAAAGTAGGGGGAGTGCCTAAGCAGAGGAACTATGTCAGAGGACTTAGAAGTTCATGCCTGAGGGATCACTCGCACCATGCGATTACACTGAGTTGGCAAAGAAGCGAAAAAGGGAATGTGCCCAAGGTATAGGAACCGTGTCAAAGGACTTGGAGGTTTGTGTCCGAGGGAACACTCGCATCGAGTATTTGCACTTTATAGTTCATGCCCGAGGCAACACTAATATCGCGCGCTTTGATTGAATCAACGCAGAGGCGAAGTGGAGGAGTGCCCAAGGCAGACGAACCATACCAAAGGACTTGGAGATTCATTCGTGAGGGAACACTTGGACCATGTGCTTGCACTGAGTCAGCGGAGAGGTGAAGTAGTGAGAGTGCTTGAGGTAAAGGAACTGTGTGAGAGGACTTGTATTGTAACATCTCAAAATTTGATTAGTGGATTTAAAAATTAGTGCTGATTTGGACCCAAAGAGAATGATTTTGGACTTAAAAATAACACTTGCACTGAGTTAGCGGAGAGGTGATGTTGGGGGAATTCCTGAGGCAGAGGAACTGTATTGGACAACTTGGAGTTTCATTCCCAAGGGAACACACCACATTCTTGCATCGTGTCAATCGAGAGTCAAAGTTTGGGGGGTGCCCAAGGCAAAGGAACCGTGTTAGAGGACTAAGGTTTGTGTTTAAGGGAACACTCACACCACGCACTTGCATTGAGTCAACAGAGAGGCGAAGTGGAGGACTTCGTGGTTAGTGCCCGAGGGGAACATTAGCACCACGTACTTGCACTGAGTTGCTAGAGAGGCGATGTGGGGGGGTCTCGAGGCAGAGAAACCTTGATAGAGGACTTAGAGGTTCATGCTTGAGAGAACACTTGCACCACACACGTGCATTGAGTCGACAAAGAGGCAAAGTTGGGGGAAGTGCCCAAAGCTGAGGTATCATGTCAGAGGACTTTGAGGTCGGTGCCTAGTGAACACTCGCACCACATGTTAGCGCTAAGTCGTTGAAGAGGCGAAGTGTAAGGAATTCCCGAGGAAGAGGAATCGTGTCAAAGAATTTGGATGAACACTCGCACCGCGCACTTGCATTCAATCAGCGAAGATGTGAAGTTGGGGAGTGCTCGAGGCAGAGGAACCTTGTGAGTGGACATGAAGGTTCGTGCTCAAGAGAACACTTGCATCGCACAATTGCGCAAAGTGTAGTGCAGAAATTTGGGGAGTGCCCGAGGCAGAGGTACCATGTCAGAGTACTTAGAGATTCGTGCCCAAGAGAACACTGGCACTGCGTATTTTGGAGAGGCGAAGTTGGGCTCAAGGTAGAGGAACCATATCTGAGGATTTGGTATTCATGCTTGAGGGAATACTCGCACCTCGCACTAGCACTGAGTTGGCAGAAAAGCGAACTAGGGGGTAGTCACCAAAGCTGAGGAACTGTGTCAGAGAATTTGGAGGTTCTTGTCCGTGGGAACACTTTCTAGCACTGAGTTGACAGAAAAGCGAACTAGGGGGTAGTCACCAAAGCTGAGGAACTGTGTCAGAGAATTTGGAGGTTCTTGTCCGTGGGAACACTTTCACCATGCACTACGCACTAGCACTGAGTCATATGAGAGGCAAAGTGGGCGGATTCCCCAAAGCATAGCAACCGTGTCAAAGGACTTTGTAGTTTGTGCCCAAGTGAACACTTGCGTCGCCCACTTGCACTAAGTGGGTAGAGAGGCGAAGTGCGCGGAGTTCCCAAAGCAGAGTGATATTGTTAGAGAACTTGGAGGTTCGTGCCTGTGGGAACACTTACACTATGTATTTGCACTGAGTTGGCAGAGAGGCGAAATAGAGGGAGTGCTCGACTCACAGAGGAACCATGTCAAAGGACTTAAAGAGTCATACATGAGGGAATGCTTGAACAACGCCCTTATACTATGTCAGCAGAGAGGTGAAGTGGGGGCAATGCTCGAGGCAGGGAAATGTATCACAGGACTTGGACGTTTGTGCCTGAGGGAATACTCGCACTTGCACTAATTCGACGATGTGGCAAAGTAGTAGTAGTGGCTGAGGGAAAGGAACCATGTTAGAAGATTTGGAGGTTCATGCCTAAGGGAACACTTGCACAACAAGAACAAGGAGGCGAAATGGGGGAGTGCTAAAGGCATAAGAACTGTGTCAGTAGACTTGGAGGTTCGTTTCTATAGGAATACTTACACCGCGCACTTGAACTAAGTTGAGAGAGAGGTGAAGTTGGGGTGGGGGAGTACCCAAGGTAAAGGAACCATGTTAGAGGACATGGAAATTCATGCCGGGGGAAAACTTGCTTCGCACGCTTCCACTAGTTGGTGAATAAGCGAAATAGGGGGAATGCTTGAGGCAGAGGAACCGAGTCATAAAACTTGCAAGTTCATCCCTGTGAACACTCGTATTATGCGCTGGCATTGTGTCGGCTATGCGACGATGTGGAGGAGTGTCCGTGGCATATTAATTGTGTCAGAGGACTTGGAGGTTCATGCTCGAGGAAACACTCACATCGCATACTTGCACTGAGTTGGCGGAGAGGCGAAGTGGAGGGTGTTCTGAAGGAGAGCAACCGTATTAGAGGACTTGGAGCTTCATACTGGAGGGAACACTCTCACCACGTACTTGCACTAAGTCAGCGAAGAGGTGAAGTTGGGGGAGTGCCTGAGGTAGAGGAACCATGTTGGACGACTTGGATGTTCATGCCCGAGGGAACACTTGCACCACGTACTTACACCGAATTAGCAAAACAGTGGAGTGGGTGGACTGCCCTAGGCAGAGGAACCGTATAAGAGGACTTAGATGTTTGTACCCAAAGGAACACGTCTCGCGCACTTGCATCTAATCGGCGGAGAAACAAAGTGGGAGGGATGCCCGATGCAAAGGAATCATGTGAGAGGAATTAGAGGTTCGTGCCCAAGGGAACACTAGTACCACGTACTTGCACATGGTCACCGGAGAGGCGATGTAGGGGGGTGAGGGTGCTCGTAGCAGAGGAACCGTGACAAAGGACTTGAAGATTCATCCCAGAGGGCACACTTGCATCGTGCACTTCACGGAGTCGGTGAAGAGGCAAAGTTAGGGGAATGTTCGAAGTTGTCATCGAAGCCATCAACAGGAGGCAATGACATCGACATTGCAACTGTCATTAAAGCCACTAGTAAAATCTTTATTGTTCCTTCCTTTAGCAGAGAATGCTCCTCCACCCTCACCCTCTTCAGCTCCGACTAAGCGATGGATGATGAAGCCTCCTTTCTGTTGAATTGGGAAAGAAACTTCATCATCGTGAAGTTCCTTTTCGGCGCCATGTGCCTGGCAATTCTCAAGCAATCGCTCAACAGAATGGTTTTTGCAGTCTCTCGATAGCTCAAGAGCTGCAAAAGCAAAAATGTAAACCCCTCTACGGTGAAATCGCTTCGTATTCCCCTATTTCTGCCCATGTATTATGCATTGACTGGTCAATTGCCTTGCACACATTCATGTTTGCGCCCAGTGATCGAAGGGGCTGATGTTTGCATGGAAAATTCGGAAGCATCTCAGTTGTCCACGTAGTTATCACGGCAGCCGATCAGAACCTTCCTTTGCCAAGCCAATCAAGTGACGGTGCATAAACCAACTGTCGGAGCAAAGGTTCATTTCACCATCGCTCTAATCTTAGGAGAGTCCAGGCAACCATAAAAGGTTTAGTCTATGCTATATTTGCTCCTTCCGTACTTGTAGAACCCAGCCAGTTGTCGCAGGGCAATACAACACCTATCTCCCTAACATGGCTTGTCAGTGGCATCAGTCTACCTTGTTTGTCCCCACTCTTTTCGGCAGATAGCATGTAGGAGCAGTGCCACATTAGCATTGTTTGCCACAATTAGGTAAGGAGCGCATTGACAGTACAGAGTAGAGACACTTTATATCACCGGGCTGACTGTTTAGTCGCCCCTCTAGCTTCATGGACTACTGAGCCTGTCCTTTGCTGAATGCCAGCCCCAGAGATCTGCGTGGCAAGAATTGGACTGTCCCGGAGTCCAACTTGCCTCATGCAAGCCTCCCTCTTATCTTCCTATGATGACTATAAATAGCGAGACTTGACCCCTGAAAAATGATCTTTTCTCTCCTTCAGCTCACAACTATTTTTTTATTTTTTAAATCAATTTGAGTTCAAACTAGCTCGATTTGATCTTATGCAAGCTCAAGATTAAATTGATAAAAATCTCAAGCCATAAAAATGACATTAGTCAGCTTGCTTGGATCGAGTTGATTCAATTTAATTCAAGATTTGATTCAACTTTCAGTCGTTATTCGACCTTTGAGCCAAGTTCACAACCATATTGATGAGCCGGGAGATTGTGGTGGGATCAATAGCCGTGGGTTTCCTTTACGTTTTGGTAACTAAGCTTTACAAGTCTCATGCTTGAATGAAAGATATATTAGTCCTCCATCAGGCATGGTAAGTTTTATTTAGTTTCACTGATATGATTTGCAGGAGAGATTCTTGTCGATTCCAACCTTACTTTCATTAGTCAATCTCCTTTTCATCTTGCCATCAGTGAATATTCTAGGAAGTGCGGTACAGTTGATCGCTAGTCAGCTCAAGATTCTTCATAATTGATATGTAAACCATATAATAAGAGCTGTACAATCAGCAGCGACGAAAAAGAACTCTATGTAGACTGCAAGCTTGGTTTTATGATAGAGTTTTATATTGATGGTCAAAGTCACTGAACAAATTAAAACTAATATCTAGCAATGAAAATATCACTATTTCAAAATAGAGGAGTCCTAATACCACATTGATTGTGAGATCCAACAGTGAGAGGAAGATAAATCTTTAGTATCATACATATGAAAAATCTAAAATAGGTAGGAAACTCACAATAATAAAGTGCTAAAACTAGTCTTGAAATTTGTTCTTAAATAGCAAAAAACACATTGCCTTCTAAAATTATTCTGGATACCACCAATCAACAAATGCATTACAAACAGTGACATACAAGTGTGTGTAGTGCCTTACCTTGTGCTTTTGAATCACTGCATGGAATTAATTGATGATGTGCACGTTAGTTTTTGAATTAGTGTTAGCCTTTTGTCCTTACGCTGGTATGGACGACTATATCATCTTTGTTGAGAGAAGCATTAATAAAGCAAGCTGAAATATGTATCATTTGATATTGTGGTCTGCTTTGCTGAACTTCCATAATCTTGACAACTAGTGTGAAACTTGCCACTTCTTATGCTAAATTTCTCTCATATTAAATTGTTTCTTGAGTTGTACAAATCATGTATTACCTTTATTTGTGTTAGTAATAGATTCTTCTTTCACGGTTCTTATATTTGGATGTTTTAGCCGGGCAATGCCTCACATAAAGTCCTACACTCGGCACAATGGTCAAAAACTTGCGTAATCCCTCGACATACATTTCTCTTTATGTTGATCACTTCTCATTCCTCTAGCAGTGCAATTAACATGGCATTTCAAAACTTTTGTGATAGATGGTTCCTTCTTACATCAGCAAATTTAAGCAAAGCAGCATGGGGTGCATTGCAAAAGAACAACTCACAACTTATGATTCGCTCCTATGAGGTGAAATAATTTGTTATATATTCCTCTTTTGTTGTGTCATTTAGGCATCTCATGACAGCTCTGTGAAATCATCCTGTATTATTGAATTTAAATCCTCATGAATTGATCTGACATTTTTCTTGTTTGTCTATTTGTCAAGTTTAGCATTTTTATTTCAAACATCTGATAGTTATGGTGAGTAATGGTAGTCATTACTAATTAGTCCAAGGAAATAGATGTCTTTGTCCGCTAATATAGCGTGTATTACAAAAGTAATTTCTCTCATTCTTAAGGTTGATATGGAAAATTTATTGATTGTTACTCAGTGATTTCATTACGACGTTTGTTTCTTCCCATTCTTTTCCTATATTCACATGCTACTGCTAACCCGCTTTTTTTCATGAGAAAGGTCGTACGTGATGGTATAACCACCTCTTTTCACTATCCCAAGTCTATTTGATATTTTAGTAATTTGTATTTTTGTTCATTGATTGATTTTTCCACGACTTTTATACATTGCTGAAATATGCGAATAATGTGAGGAAAGTGCATATAAGGAGGTTTGGCTGTTGTCCATCGTCATTCTATAAAGGCTCTTGTATATTAGTGCGAGGGGATCTTAGTCATTATGTTAAAGTGAGGAAGGATTACACTTAAAATTAATCACTTGGTTAAGGTCATGGAAGGTAATCTTGAATCATTTGTGCTTTCCTAAAGCCCTAGAGTTAAATGGAGAAGAAATATCCATATAGCCCTCCCCGACTAATTTCGGATTAAGGCTTCGTTGTTGTTGTTGTTACTCTTTTTTTATTTTGATAAAAGGTTACTCTAATTGTTGATGTATACCATATACTGTAATTGAAATATCTCAAATTTTTTTTTGGCTTTTTTCCTCTTTGTTTAAAGCTGGGTATACTTTTCTTGCCATCAACCGTAGATTCTAGTTCTATGTTTTCATGCACTGAGAGCTCCTTCTCAGAACAGGTTAGTATGCTAGTCACTTGATCTATTTGAGCATTTCCTCCAAGATGATTTGGGTCATAAATTGCAATTTTCTTTTACCAAGAGCAACTCTAACTCGATGAAATCTGCTACGAATATGAAAACAAAGTTGGTGACTCTCTGCTGGAATGGCCAAAAGACGGATTCATCGTCATTGGCTATCCCGTTACCCATTCCATACCAACTCCCACCGGAGCCTTACTCTCCTGAAGGTGATCATCTTTCAATGTTTTATAGTAAAATACTTCAAATCTGAGATACAGATTTTTGTTTTTTGTGTGATGTAGTTCGTTTTTGTGATTCTCCAGATGTTCCTTGGTCTTGGGATCGACAGTATACGGAGAAAGATGTGTATGGTCGAGTATGGCCTCAAATGTGAATCGAGTTTTGTTGGCCTCCAAGCCGAAGCTGAGAGTTGAGGGAATTCAAGCTCATGGAAGATAACTTTTGCAGCACTGAGAATCAAAGCTCAGGAAGCTTCTCGCTCTTTCGGCTTTGAGTTTCATATATATGTTAAAATGTTATGCTAGAGAAGAGTCTCTCTTGAGTTATGCTAATGCTTTATTTTATGGTTTTTGTGCGGGTTGAAATTCGTCAGGAAAAAGAGGACTACTCGTTAGCCGTCATTCTTAATTAGGGCTGTTATCGATCTGATTTCGAGCCGAGCCAATACCGGCTCGAAATCAGATCGATCACATTTCGATCGACTTGAAATCGATTGGGTTCGACTTCGAGCCATTTCGAGTCAATTCCAATCGACTTCGAGCCGATTTTGATTCATTTTCAAACCGGCTCGAAAATGAATCGAATCTCAATTTTTTTTCGAGCTGGGTAACCTTGACTCAATCTGGCTCGAGATTGGCTTAGTTTATATAATATATATATATAAATTTTAATTTAAGTTGATTTCAAGTTGGATCGAGCCAAGCCTATCCGGCTCAAAATCGGCTCGAAATCATTACCGATCTAAACTTTTGCTTGTTAGTCGGCTCATTTAGATCGACTCAATAGTTGAGCCAAGCCTACCTGGCTTAAATTTGGCTCATTTATATAAAAGAAATTTACTTTAGAAATATTTACTTACTATTTAAAATTCTTAATATTATTTAGATATTATTTTTATAGAATTTAAATTATAATTGACATGTATTTAAAAAATAGTATGATGTCTAAATTTTTTTTTACGTGTATAAATACCTCTTTATTTTGACAAAGCAGTAAAGTTGATTATACCTAACAAATTTAATAACAACTTTATTATGTAAATATTTGTCTGATTGACAACCTTAGATATTTAAAAATTTTCTTAAAGTTTGAAATGGCATAACCGATTTTACACTTATATTAATTCAGATAAAAGATTTGTATTTATATTTTATCCAGTAAGTTAAAATATTCAAAAGATGATTTTTCAAATATTTAGGATAATTATCTACATGTTACTTAATTTAATTTTATTTATATCTTATTGATTTATTTTTAGTTAATTATATTATGCAAACTTAAAATATTATAAAATTTTATATGCACATATTTTAATTTATTTTTATTATAATAAATAATTATAATTTTTCAATAATTTAATTATATTTAAATTATAAAAAAATTTGAGTCGTTCATTATATTATTTTAAAGATATTTAAATATAAATTTTAATGTTTAGGTGGCGGCAAAGGAAGGAGACGTCTACGGCGTGAATTAATTTTAGGATATTTTTAATGATTTACTAACAGAATATTTTTTTTTAAATAGATTTTTTTCAAATAGATTTTGATTAAGTTTTAATTCAAATGTGTGTTTGTAAGATTTTGTAATGTTTTGAGTGTGCAGAGCATGATTAACTAAGAATGGATGAGTAAGGTATAAATAAAATTAAATTGTGTGGCATGTAGGTAATTATCTCAAATATTTATTGTTATTTGATTTCTTCATCCCATCGAGTGTTGCATGCCGTCCAACGTAATGAAAATCACGTAATTAATGGTAAAGAAAACTATTTTTTCCCTTTGACAAAACTTCATAGCTCGCGTTTTCGTTTGGTTTAAGTTTTTTTTAAATAAATATTTTATTTTTTAAATTTAATAAAAAAATTATTTTAATATTAAAAAGTGTAAAATGTGTAATAAAATTATGCTTAATATTCATATTTGTATTGGATGTGAAATAAAGATGATTTTTATACTTAAAATTTATATTAGATCAAAAAAATAATTCGAATTAAATAAAGTTGTAATGTTGCCCTTCATTTGGATGTTGCTATCGGCATTGTTGTAGTTCAAATCTTGTGTCGCTCGACACCTTGCTATTTTTCCCTAGCCGGTCTTTATGCAAAGAAAACATCTCTGAGGTTATCATCACTAACCTCGATGACCACCAAAAATTGAATATACAAAGTACAGATTTAGTCAAGATAGAAGCACTTATATTAGTGAAATAGCAATTAATGATCAAGTGTCAAGAAGAGTGAGTGATTTAAATACATTGAATTAATTATACATTAGTTCAAAAGAAAAAAAATTATTTATACGAAATAATGGTGAAATAAATAGAGATATTATCAATAGAATTCAAGCAGGATAGATAAACTGGAGAAATATTTTTAGTGTGTTATGATTAAAAAAATTACTTAAATTTAAAAGTAAATCCTTCAGAATAATTAGCAATGTTAGATAATGCAGAATGCTGACCCATAGTGCGAAAATACATAAATAAAATAAGTGTCGTAGAAAGCCATGAGGATGCCACTGTCACCTACAAGCATCAAATAAAGTTGTCGCCTCTAAGCCTTATTCGATAAGCCCTCCAATCAGCGTGCTTCGTGTCCTTATCACCTTCTTTGATACCTGATTTTACATGAACTTTAATATAAATGAGCAATGTAAACGAGTTGAGTTCATGCGAGTTACTGACAGCTCAAACTCAACTTGAACCATTCAAGCTTGAGCTAACTCAAAAAGGATTTCGAGCTAGCTCAAAATGAATATATTTATACTTTTTAAAAAATAAGTACATCACAAATATATGTGAAATACATTTAAATATTTACAAATTATAAATATGTAAGCATTTATTTATTTAATTATTTATTTTGAGATAGTTTCAAGTTTATATTGGCCAAGCAAGCCCTAGCTCGAACTCAACTCAAAATAAATCTCGAGCTAGCTTGACTAAATTAGTTTGAGTCAAGCTTAAATTGATTCAAATCCGAAAGAGTATAGCTTCAAGTTTAAGCTATTTTATGTTTTTAACATCCCTATAAATGACAGTAAAATTGGCAATCAAGGAGGATTTAATGCAGAAATTGACAGATGGACCAAAAGATAATAATCCTTAAAACTCAAAGACCTTCCTAAAATTATTTATGGATTAATATGACAGAATGTTGTTTCTAGGACACCTATAATCAATTTACCCAAGTTCCGCACGCGAATTCCTGCAAACTACCTCTGTGCGAAACTCCGCATAAACTAATTTATGCGACATCGAAAATCGCCCAAAATCCCTGATCTATAGATCAGGGATTTTGAGCAAAAATGGGTCGATTAGAATCACCTGCTTCGCATGGAAACTACTATGCGGAACGTCGTACGAAAAAAGCCGCATCACACTTATGCGGCCAATTGAGAAATTACAACGCCCTCATCGCCGGTGACGATGGCCCCCTCCTCCCATACCTCCCTCGCCAGCGCCCAGCGGCCAGTTTTCCGGCGACCATTCACCAAAAAATCTACTTCCCTGATCTTCGACTCCACTCGCCTCGCCGGCCAATCTCTTCCGTTGCCTCCGATCGACAGATTTGCGAACGACCAGCTACAGAATTACAAATTAAGGCTTCAGCTTCCATAGATATTCCAACATGGAAGGAGTGACTCTAGCGAGCTTTAAGTTTTTACCTCTGCACTTCTCCATCCATTCTAATTCCATAAGCAGAGTTACAGTGTATGTGGGAGAGGAAGACAAAAAAAATTATTAAAATCTTTAGTACTACCGATTCTCCGAAAAGTTTAAGCCAGTAAAAAATGCATAGTTAATTCACTTATTATATTATGCACTCAACACTGATAGGTCGAATCCAGCCTATTTTCGACAATAATAAACTACTCAAAGTTATGTCATGCAGAGTAATAGTGCTAAGCAATTGGTGACTAAGGCCCTATTTGGCGCGAGGACCAAAACAGGACTAAAATAGTATTAATTTAAAAAACAACGAAATAATAAAAAATAAATTTTTTAAATCATTTTACACAAATTCAAATATAAAAAATATTATTTTACTTTACATACTCAATAATTTAAAATAAAAATATCAACTTTATTTCACATTCTAGACCAAAATATTTAAATCGAGTATTTTGATCTAAGATGTGAAATAAAATTTATATTTCTAAGAGATCTGGAGCACGCTGGGAGACCGTTTGAGTGAGATCAGGCGGGTAGAGGAGAAGATCTTGGAGAACACCTCTGAGGCCCTGGAGGTGGTAAAGACTCTGAAGGGCAAGGAGGATGTGGAGGCCCGTTACCTTCGGGAGGTAAGGGAGTTGGAGGGCGCTTTGTCTCAAGCTTCAAAGTGCTCTCTGACTGATCAGAGGGAGCAGTTGGGGAAGGTATACCACTTGGAGGATAGGTTAGCTTCCCTATCCCAGGCCAATGCGGAGTGGGCTAATAAAAGTGAGATTGCGAGGGGGGAGTTTAACTGCAATCTGGCGGGCGTGAATCAGGCCCACTCCGCCCACGTCAAAGACCTCCAAAAAAGAATAAAGAATTTGGACGATGATAGGGAGGTTTTGAGGGAGGAGAGAAGGAGGTTAATGGAGACAGGGAGGCTGCAGTCGCTAATAGCTCAGCGGCGGTTGTTCAAGCCTATAAAACAAGCTTACCCTGCAGGAAGGAGCGGTTAGACGGGATCAGGCGGGCCTGGGAAGGATTGACCTCCACTTTGATCCAAGAAGGCAAGGTTACTCCTGCCGATCTTGGAGAAGAAGATCCTTTTCCTTGCATGGCCGCAGATCCTATTTATAAGGAAGAAGGTTTCGACTTGGCCGACGATACCATCCAACAGTTTTTTGACCTCTTGGATGGAGTCAGTGAAGGCTAACCCATTTTCCTTATAAAATGATGTAATCCTTCTTGTAAATTTTGAGAAATGAATAAAAAGAAAGTTAATCATATACTTGTTCGTTCTGTTGTGTATGAGATATATAAGTACCTTGGTTTAATTTTGAGATGTTCTGAGTGGTTTCTGAAAAACCCATTAATAAGGTAGAGCTTTTAAACCAGGCAGAAATAGCCTAAGCTTAATTCTGAGATGGGCCTGACTTGAAAACTCCCCGAAATCCATATAGAATAACATAAATTTGATTTGAAAATTCTGAAATCTGTATAGAAATAGGAGGATATTGATAGCCAGGGTGGATCCCGCCCGAAAAGGTATCTTCGACCCAGTGCCAAAAGGACTTGTGCGTCTGAAACGTTGTGTATGACGTTTGTACTTAAGGCAAGGGCTAACCTCGGGGATCCCCTTTAGCAGAATTTATAGATATTCCTTTGTGAACCTGCACAGGAGAGAAGTAATGATAGTAGTGGAGATCCTGCCTGAAGGGAGTTTATCTGACCCCATGCCAAAAGGACTTGTTCGTCTGAAACATCTTGTACAATGTTTGTACTTGAGGCAAGGGCTGATCCTCTTGGAATGACAGTTATCCTAGTGGGAAGCAAAGGCACCCTGCTTAGGGGGGACCTGTATCTTTATTCGATATCAAGGACAGCCCTAAGGTTACGAGCAAGCCTTCAGACCTTCCGCTGGCCAGATGGGCTTATGGAAGGGTCCCAGATGTTTGTAGGAAACCCCGCCCGCCAGGCACTACTAGGCTCGATGATCACCGTATTAGAGGAGGTTAGTGAGTACCATCGTGCGTGAGGTTTGCAACCTCGGACACGATGGTTTGAGTTTTGAGTTTTGAGGTCATACCTGAGCGACACTATGGTCGATCCATATATATATTTCTTGGTATACAAAGATCGTTCGCCATAAGGATGTTGGAAATATGAAATCTTCCAAAATATAAAGAAACCCAGATTGAGAGTAAAGCCAAGATTTGGCGTTTGCATTCTTTATAAACGAATCCCATAGTTGAATCTGTACAAATGAATGAGCACAGTGCACCTGGATGAACTGTAGTGGGAGGTTATGCGTAAAACCTTTTCAGGTCATCCCCACTCCAGCTTCTGGGGATCTGAGCACCTTCGAAAGTCATGAGGTAGTAAGCGTTAGGTCTAGCGACCTCGCGCACGACGTAAGGGCCTTCCAAATTAGGCTCAAGCTTAGGAACCCCCAAATTGCTGCCGGCGAGGAGTCGCCGCATGAGAACTAAATCACCCTGATTGAGAGTTCTAGGGCTGACCTTTCGGTTGTAATATCGTTCTACCCGACGTTTATGCTCAAGGCGCTTCAGTGCAGCTAGCTCTCTTTTTTGTTCCAGGAGGTCTAGGTCGACCCTTCGTGAGTCATCGTTCTCGTCTACCTAAGTTTGTAAAGCCTCGGGTTCGAAGCTGGCAGCAGCTTCTACTCTGGGGGAGAGGTGCTCCAGTACAATTGGTATGACAACGTCCATTCCAAATGAGAGGGAGAAGGGAGACTCTTGGGTAACCTCGGAAGGAGCTGTGTTGTAAGCCCAAAGAGCTCCTGGTAATTCTTCTGGCCAGCGGGTTCTCGCGCCATCTAGGCGTTTCTTCAAGATGTTCAAGATGTTTTTGTTGGCGGCTTCCGCCTGTCCGTTGGTATGCGGATGCTAAACAGAGGCGTATTTGAGGTTGATCTGGTGTTCTCCGCATAAATCATGGATCCTTTAATTGGCGAATGGAGTGCCGTTATCTGTGATAACCACCATTGGGACGTCATACCTGCATATGATGTTGGTCCAGAGGAAGCTTTCGGCGTTTTGAGCAGTGGACTAAGTAAGTGGCTTGACCTCAATCCACTTTGTGAAGTAGTCGACTGCAACTAGTATCCACTTATAGCCCCTCATGGCCGTAGGCATTGGCCCTAAGAAGTCCAGCCCCCAAATGGCGAAGGGCCACGAAGAGTTGATGGGTTTGAGGTAGCCCGCAGGTTGCCTCTGCATGTTTGCGTAGTACTAGCACTGAAGACACTTCTCCACGAATACCTGAGCATCTTTGTGGATGTTGGGCCAGAAGAAACCTTGGCGTAGGATTCGCATGACGAGGCTCCTACCTCGTGCATGTGTTCCACATTCTCCTCAATGTATTGCTTCCATCACTTTTAAAGCCTCGTCTGGTCTCAGACATTTGGTGAGGGGTTTAGCATAAGATCTTCTGTAAAGTTCCCCATCGATGACGGTATATTTGGCGCACGTGAGTTTCATTCTCTGCGCCTCTTGTCGGTTGTCAGGTTGAGTCCCATTCTTCAGATAATCCAGGATCTCATCCATCCAGCAGGGTGGTTGCTCCTGAGAAGAGACTTCGGTGCATTCGAAACTGGGCCTTTCGAACACCTGAGTCCGGCAGAGGTCGGGGAGCCCTTCCTTCGCGAGCCGGTCTGCCACCTAGTTCTCTTTGCGGGGTATATGTGTCAGGGAGAAATCTTTGAATAGAGAAATCAGGGACTTGGTCAGTTGCAGATATTTCTTCAAAACCTCGTCTTTTGTCTTAAACATCTGGTTCACCTGATTGATGACCAGTAGGGAATCACTGAACACCTGTATGCGCTTCACGGCAAGGCTGAGCGCGAAGTTCAATCCTGCTATGAGGGCTTCATACTCTGCTTAGTTGTTGGTTGCCTTGAACCGGAGCGTCACAGCCTGATGAAGCACAGCCCCCAATGGGCTGGTTAGGAGGATCCCATCCCCCTGAGATTGTGACCCTGACGCACCGTCAACATGAAGTGACCAAAGGTTTGCCAAGGTTTTGGTGAGTGGTGGCTCCGACGTGGAAAACTCAGCGACGAAGTCGGCCAAGGCCTGGGCCTTGATAGCTGTTCGCAGAATAAATCTGATGTCATACTCTCCCAACTCGATAGACCACTTGAGTAATCTTCCTGAAACCTCGGGAGTATGCAATATCTTTAGGAGCGGTTGATCCGTGACGACCTGAATAGTATGGGATTGAAAGTAAGGTCGTAGCTTCCTGGCTGTCATCAGAAGGGCCAGAGCGGCAGACTTTGTAGCTTTCTTTTCTTGTTTCGATGACACAGAGTGGCGTAGGGGCATGTCCCTCCCACTCGATTTTGTGCGATCCTCAACGAAAATCGAACCTTTTGTACCTGATGTATCTTTTTACTGTTATAATATTATAGGCTACGGCCGAATTTCAGAGAAGGGCCAGAGCGAGCTTCTCCAAAGTGGATACCGACTTTCGGTGTTTAGGAGTATGTGACTGGTGTAAAAGATAAGATGCTGAACCCCCTTTTCGCTGTCTAGGAGTACCGCTGAGACCGCAGTGTCGGACACTCCTAGATAAAGAGATAGGACCGTTCCCTCCCTCGGCGCCACTAATATCGGGGTTGAGGTTAGGTACTTCTTCAGTTCTGTGAATGCAGCTTCACACTCGTTGTCCCAGAGTCCTTTCTTGCTGTTGCGCAGACATCGAAAGAAAGGGGAACAACGATCACCAGCTTTCGAGATAAATCTGCCTAAGCTATTGATCCGCCCTGCTAGCTTCTGGACCTCCCTCGCCGTCTTCGGGGAGGGCATGCTCAGAATGGCTGATATTTTATCGGGATTGGCTTCTATCCCTCTGACAGAGACTAGATACCCCAAAAATTTTCCTGAAGCAGCGCCGAAGGTACATTTAGCAGGGTTGAGCTTGAGGTTGTACCTTCGGAGAGTGTCGAGCGTTTCCCGGAGATCACCAAGGTGCTTTGTTAGAGTTTTGCTTTTGACCAGGACGTCGTCTACATAAGCTTCGAGATTCCTCCCCCTTTGATTCTTAAAGACTGCGTCAATCATGCGTTGATAGGTGGCACCGGCATTTTTGAGACCGAAGGGCATGACTTTGTAGCAGTAAGTGCCATAGTCTGTGATAAAGGCTGTCTTCTCTTCATCCCCCTTGGCCATCTAGATTTGG
>KZ451960.1:1434681-1556950 GCA_002786265.1 Apostasia shenzhenica
ATAAAGACTTAATTGTTATTATTGTAACTCATTTCAATAGGACGGTAAATATTCAAGTTTAACACATGTTGCAACAAAGAAAATCGAGAAGATCACAGCCATACACACGGAAGGCAAAAGAAGGGTGACGATCAAAGTCAAAGTCATGTGAATGGTATCATCGAATAGATAAGCCACATAGATAAAGCAAATAAATGAGCTGAAAAGGTCAAACAATTTTATCAGATGTGCTACATTAGCTCCAAGCACTGGTGAAGCACACCACGCCAACCACATATTCTCAAACAAACCCATATGAAAGCAGCAGTAGAGTTAGGGCTACATTTCAAGGGATGCCTAATATGATCGGTACTCGTGATTAACCCTCTTCAGTGCTTTGCCATAAATAGAAAAGTTGAGGACAAAAAAGCTAGGATCTTCCACCGCACTCTAGCTTTTTGACTCCACTTTTTGGCTTAGTTTCTAGGCAATAATTGACATATCATCTGCAGATCTTCAGGACGCTAGGCTAACTACTACAGTTTTTTTATAAACCCACCACTTGGTGGGCCAAGCAAGGCCTCATAACCTCTTTTTGTATAATGGATTTTAAACCACAGATTTTGACTCCATAGTTTTCTCCCAATACTCAAGTTCCACGTAGAAATCCGTTTTTCAATTTTCTTTCTTTTGATATTGATTGGTTCTCTATCTTGCCCATCTACTCTCTCTTCTTTTCCAATTCATTTGTTGGCCGACATTTTCCATCTACAGAGCTCGTGCGCCCACACAGGACACATAATCCTTGCTAAAACCCTTCACTTTTGCCATTTCACCATGGTTGAGCCACCGTAGAACTACAAAACCTCCTTAACAACCATTAATTCTTCAAGCTCTACCCCTATACCTCCAACTGACAATACCAGCAACAATATGGCCAACCAATCGATAATGTTACTCAAATGTCCCAAAATGTCAACCTCCTTCTCCAACATCTCCCCTCTCTAGTCAACCAAACAACCACACAGGCACCTAATCCTACCCCCATTTGACAACCTGAGACAATCCCCCCATACTCCTCAACCAAGACTACAAAAGAAAACTCTAATTTGGTCACCCTCTATAGCTACATTTCCCTTAATCTCTCACCATCTTTCCCCTCCCTTGCCAGGGAATAGTCCAAGAGACAATAGGGGAAAATACTGCCTCTAAAGAAGCCAGCTCAGAATTCGAGAGCAAGCATCAACGTGAGACCTTCAACCCAACAAACCACCAAATTGCTTCTCACCACACCCCAACCGTCATGATGATTCCAGTTCCTCGAAGATTCAAGGCCACAAGCTTCAGCATCTATGATGCCCCTCAAACTTAGGGGTGGCAATATATGACCCGATCCGTGAACCCGACCCGTAAATTTCGAGTATGGGTTATGAATTTTGACCCATTTATTAAACGGGTCGGGTTCGGGTTGGGCATAATCGGGTCGGGTAGGGTTCGAGTTGGTCATTTATCAAAAAATACTCTATAAACGAGTCGGGTTGACCCGCCAACCCGACCCATTTATTAATCAGGTCGGGTTCGGGTCAGAATTTTGACCCATTTAATAAATGGGTCGGGTTCGGGAAGAAGCTATTTGGGTCGGGTCGGATTCGGATTCGACCCGAACCCGACCTGCCGACACATTTTGTCACCCCCTACTCAAACCTAGTGGCACATTTCAGCCATTTTGGAAATGTTCGTCCAAGTCCTGGAGCATCTTTGAACTTCAAAGCATCAAACAAGTCGAACCCGAACCCGACCTGCCGACCCATTTTGCCACCCCTACTCAAACCTAGTGGCACATTTCAGCCATTTTGGAAATGCTCGTCCAAGTCCTGGAGCATCTTTGAGCTTCAAAGCATCAAACAAGTGACAAACGAGCTCCTGCAGAACTACATCAATCACTTCTGCCACCTTACAAGGAATACCACAAATCACAGAAGATTGTTCCATGGTGAGTTTCATCAATGGCCTTCAAAAGAGTAGACTTTAAGTTTCCTTCGACAAAAGGAAGTCTAAGATGACAAAGTACTAGACAAAGCTGAAAATCATATTCACCTTGAAGATTCTATAGTTGCATCTTTGACCCCACAAAAGACGAAGCAAATGAATCCGCTAAAGGAGAACCCTTCATCATTCTCAAAAAAGGCCAAGTACTTCAAAGGCAATTATAAACAGCTCCCAGGTCTAGCACTACAAACCACTTTATGCTACCCTATCATACAAAAAATGCAATATTGTTGCTGCCTCAGTAGAGGACATCTTCACCGCACTTAAGACAAAAGGCTTCATCAACCCACCTCCCAGCCATACACCTGAGTTGAACCAAGAACCTTCTAAACACTGCAACCTTCAAAGTAAGTTTTGCCATGACTCCACGAGTGTTGCAAGCTTAAGGTATTGATTGGCCAACTCAATGTGGGCAAATTCATTCAAATCCCACTCCACTTAGAAGCTTAGTAGAAGTTGCCTTTTATCTAAGTGATTCTAATTCAAGCATATGAACATCACCTCGACAATCAATATCCACCCTCTTTAATCATGGGAGCCACAGGCTAACCAGTTTCCTCCTGCTTCGTCCTTAAATATTGTACTATGAAAAGTTAGCTCTGATACCATATTATAATATTTCGTGATCCAAATGTAGATGATGCAGAATATGATGCGCGAGATTATTTATTATTTGATGATCTTCTTTGCTTGCAATTAACATTAAGAGAAAATTAAGGAAAAGCCGATCTAAGCTGAACGCTCGAAGCTTATCAATCTACAATAGTGCTTAGCGAGGTTCGAGACAGCATAAAAGCTATCACTTTAGACTAGACTAGCAATAGTTTTAATGAATAAGAAAAAGAGCACTTAGAAGATTACAAATAATTGTTATTTAAACAAAAATTCACCAAAAAGTAGAAAGATAACATGGGGGTTGAACAACCAGATTTAGAAATTATATACCATATAACCATCCATTACAAAAACCAAAAGCAAAAGCTATGAGAGAATGAGACAATTGAGAAAAAAAATGTAAAAACCCCGGATAGAAGAGAAGACGTGCACCTGAAACCTTTATAACTTAGCAACGACATCTTGCCGCCTGAGTATCATCACCTCTCTTCCCGGAGCCCAATCAAATCAACCTAATGCAACAAAATTTATTTTTATACTCGCACCAATATAAAGCCAACTCAAGTTATGATGATGCCCAAGTGTAGAAATGACCATTCAAATCCTAGTCTTTTTAGTTAGTGTAGAAAACAGCCATGCAAATCCCATCATGAATTGGACACATGCCACCTTAATCCTCAGGACAAACTTGGTAGAACTGATAGGTTAGGTCAAAGCGACCCTCACAAAATCGGGAAACTCTTTTAACACTGCAACCAACAACTATCACATCAAAGATTCCATTATTATGCCTCGTAAGACTATCAAGCTCAACCACAAAAAAATTTAATTCAATTTCACAACCACAAATGCAATATAAAACTTTTTATTTTTTACTGACCTATAAGAACTCAAAGATTTTCTTGCCAACAAAACATCTATTTGATGATAATGATGGACGAAAATAAAAAATAATATTTAAATTTATAATCAACAAAATTAATTAACAAATTATTTTAATTAAGAGCAAAATACTTTCTAAATAAATTATATAATAAATGCAATTCTTAAATCCCACAAATTAAAAATAATTTGAAATTAAAATTAAACTGGATCGTCTGATAAATAAGAATTTATCAAATTAAATTAGGGTGTTAATTTAAATTCAATAAATCAAATCCGACATTCAGAAATTTAAGACAGATATCTCACACTTAAATCTAATAGTAATTATCACTCAAATAAATACGGCCCGCACAATTAGAGCCAAATGAATAATTCAAGTCAAGAAATTAATTTTATATTAAAATCGAATAATTAGATTAATTTGACTTAAAAAAAATTATACCTTAGTGAAAGAAATTCAAGTAATAAATGATAAGTTCAAGTAATAGCGACGCAGATGAAGCAGACAATTTGGGTTCGCGCGCTTGAGTGGCAAGCTCCTTGGGCGAAGTAACAAGCCGAGCAGCGAAGAAAGTGACGAGTAGCCTAGTGCTGGTCGGCAAGACAGTGAGCAACGAAGGTGCCCAGTATGTCAGAGGCGAAGAACGAAGAGGCAGCGCTTCAAAGGTGGGTGAGTGCGCAAAGTGCTGAAGGCGCACAGAGATAATATAGAGAAAGAGAGAGGGAGAGCATGGGAGGAAGAGATTTTTTTAAAAAAAGTAAGTAACTGAGATAATTTAAGGATTCTCACCAAAGGCTAATCCTACATTTTCCTTCATCGGAATACCAATCTCTTAACCCGGATCTAGATTTTGAGAAAACTCAAACATAATTTCATTTATCAAATGTTACTTCCTATTACAAGGCAAGGCAACCTCTTTATATAGAGAGATTTCATGAAAAATTTTAAAATATAACATTAAATACAAAAAATAAAATGTTAAATAAATAAAAATAAATATGAAACTAATTATATTATAATAAAATAAAATCAGTTCTAAGTATGACGAGTCTTCAAATCTCTCAAAGCTCTGAATCAAGTCAAATCTAAATAAAGCTAATATGAAAAACTCCAATAGCCCATGGTATCAATTTGGCCATCCAATTCAGTACTGGTCGATGTCCCCACCAGATGAAGAATAAGGGAGAACACTAAAGTGACATAAATTATTATTCAAAAACTTTTAGAAAAGTCTGTACACAGAAACCAAGAGATGGAAGGCTAATGCTACAAAAGGGCAATATATTGGAGTCCATACTCTCTGATATTTGGACTTCCATATGATCCTTCAAGCTATACTGCTAGTGGAGATATTGCCAATCATATTCAGAAAGCCACTGAATTGGTTTGCAGATTTCTCTGACTTCAGCAGTTCTTTGCCTAAAGCAAGAAAACAAAGAGTTAGGGTAATCTTTATTTATATGCAATTTGCCATTTCAAAAGATGCATCTGCAGCATAATTAAAACAAAATTTTTACACATGATGGTAAGCATTCAGATAAAGAAACGAGATTCAAAGAATCATTTCATACAATTAATAGTACCAAAAAGAAAAAAAATGATGACTTTTTCTTAGAATCTTTGCATGATCTCACTAACAGTTTGCAATAAAGATAGTGATTGATGCAGGCAGATTTTTTAAGAACAAGTGCTTCAATGTTTGATCAAACTGTAGACCTTAATACTGCTTCAAATTGCAATTTGCAAAGACCCTTAAATTCATCAGGAATGTGACATGCAAAATATATTAGACAGATGAGAAACAACTACAGGATCAATTATCAAAGCTGCTGACAGTAAAGGGGCTTCACTGGCTCGATCATTTACCTTTGCAAATATTCCAGCAATGCTTGGAAGAACTATACCCTGCAAAACATGTTTGACTGTCAGATGCTGAAATGGAAAAACATACAGTAGGAAAGAACGCTTTCAAGGTGTCTAGAATATCTTTTTACCATGCCTTGCCTGCAAGCTTCTTCATTATTTACAGATACTCTAGCAGCCCGTCTATAAAAGAAATAAGAACCACCAAGAAAAGAGTTAGAAATGGTACTCACGCAACATCATGCATAATCCTACATGTGAGAAAAAGAGTTAGAAATGGTACTCACGCAAAAAAAATACCAGGTAGGGGTTCCATCCAAATAATGCCAGCCAAAGAGATCATGTCAGGTATAGTTTCCCAGATTATATGAGGTTCACATACTAAAATATTGAGGTATTGAAAATCCAAAATAGTAATGAAACATAACAGATATACCAATTGAAAATGTCATATCTCTGGTTACCAACTGACCTAAAAGCTTAAGCTTGTATGTTAGAGCCCAGAAATAATTTTTAATTCTAATGTGTCTTACGTGCAAGTTTATTTGCTTTATAGCATGGAATTCAACATAGGTACTTTTGTCAAATCCTTATGCTACAAATAAAAAGGAGTCATTAGGGTTCAAACTTGAAATTTTTTGGTTCTGATACCATGTTAGATCTCTGACTTAAAAAGCTTAACTTGCATGTTTAATTGTATTTGTGTTCTACTGTTCTTATACAATCGTAAGTTTATTCTTATCATAGTTTTTTAAAAAATAGGAGATACATGTGCCTCTACAACATATTGTTGTTAAACAATTACAGAATCCTTGAATATGATGAGATCGTATTCTCATATGATCCTAACAGACTCCTACAATCCACACAGGCGGTTATATTTTATCTCCACACAAATTGTACCACATGCACATTAGGCACTTAGTTTTGTGGAAATCATAAAAAAAAGGAAATTGATGTTAATAAAAAACACAAGAATACTGTGAAGTTTTCATATAATTAAAAAATATATATACATAATAAATATATATATATATATGTTTTTTTATTTTACGCCACATTTCTCCCACCTTGAAAAATGTAATGCTAGTGTTGTTTTAACCTAAAAACCCCAATACTCATACAAGCTCCTTCTCCACTTGAGAAAGAGAACAGCACAAAATAATTTTATATCCTATATAAATTTTAATATAAATAAAACTTTAACGTAAAAAATTAATTTTATATCACATCTTTCACAATTCTCAAAATATTAATTAATATTATTTTATACCCTACACAATTTTTAACTTAAGTTACTTTATTTTTATCATACATCTACTTCCAAAAAAGAAAACTATTTTCAAAAAAGAGTCATTTTTTCAAGTTTCAGAAAAAAGAAGTCATTTTTTCCAAATGCCAAACAGATAAAATTCTCAAAATTAATGGCACAGGCAAAATTTACAAAATTACAAATAAAATAAGAAACAGGGCAGTGATACCGTCAGAGGAAAAAACCAGCCAGGACATCATGTGCGGTCACGTGACAAGCCGGCAGTCTCCTTCCCCCTCAGCTCCCGCCACACGCAAACCTGCTGATTGACAAGAATCTAATGATCCATCCGAGCCTCATGAAGCAGCCCCACAAGACCCCATTAATCCCTACCGTCCAAAATCTGCAACAGTCATGCAATAAATGTCGACTGTAGGATCCAGACGCAGCACGGTCCACGTGGAGAAGCATCTCCACACAATGTTTTTCGATTTTCGTCCATTTACATATCTGTTTTCACTCATATTTTCATGCCCCGCCACACGTATCAGCGGTCACATCACCCTTTTTTCTAGCTCATCCCCCAAAAATCGAAAAATTACAAATATTAACTAAGAAAATAAAACCTTCAAACATTTTATGAAAATAGAGATGGAGAGAAAAATGACAAGAAGTCGTTAAATATTACAAAAATACCAGAATTTTCGTACAAATTCGGTCAGATAAATCGGGAGAAAAGAGCAATCGAAGATTCCAAACTTTGTAAGTTTTTAACGAAAATAAATAAAAATTTAAAAAAAAAAGGCGATGAAGGAGAGAAGTAAATGAATATTGCTAGCCACCGCCTCTGCGCCGGCCAAACAAGCTACCTAAGACGGAGATTTGGCCGCCCCCGGAGACCGGCCGGAACGCCATAATTGGGCTCGCGAAAGCCCAACCCCAGCTCATTCTCCGGCCTTGAGGTGCGCCGGCCCGCCTCGTCCCCGGCAAGCGGCTTGAAGCGACGAATTCGCCGCCGGCGGCACCGGAGGATAACCAGTAGGCTGATGAAGAAATCATCCCGAGGCCGCCGAAGATGAAACCACACCTCACCGGATCCTGAAGCCGCTGCTCGTCGTCGTCGTTATCACCCCGGCTGTCTCGTCCAATCGAGACTTTCGGTTTAGCCTCCCGTTGGGATTCCACCCGTCGGAGAGTGCAGTCGCCGAACCCATTAGAGATCCGTTCAAGAAAGTCTCCGGAGAAGCTCCGGCTACCGCACCCCACCGATCTGGATCTGGCCACTTTGCGACCGAACGAGAACGACGCCTGACTACCGCTTGGACTGGCATCCCCTTCCGCCGAGTCGGCAGAGAATTCGTGATCATGTTCCTGCCGCCCGATATTCTTCTCGATCTCCTCCATCTCAGGTGGTTTTGGAAGATCTAAGTTATTACCACCGGCGACGGCAGATGAAGCGGTGACGAAAGAGGTGGATCTGCGCTTGGCGCTGGCGGAGGACGCGGTAGCAGCGGAGGAAGTGAAGGTAGAGTAGGAAAGGCTTAGAAAAGACCAGAAGCTCTTCTTTCGCGGGCTCTCGTATGACTCAGCAATCAGCGCCGGTGCCCCAATCGGCCTCGGGGCAACCGATTTGCTTCGTTTGAGGAGAGCGCCGGCTTTGCAGTACTGCGGAGCACCGGTGCAGGCAGGTTTCTTCTTAAGCCGATTGCGCTTGGAAGAGAGGAACGAGATGAGGCCGCCGGTCGAGGAGGAAGCGGACGCGGGGAGATCGCAGGAGGGATGAGAAGTTGGGGAAGAGGAGGAAGACGACAAAGGACGTGGGCCGATGGAGAAAAAGGGTTCGGATGAATTGGAGGAGGACAAGAGCTTGCCAAGCTTCTCCTGCAGGCAGAAAGCGCAGATCCCACCATGGTTTCTCTGGTAGGGATGATCCCTGCACTGCATTCCTTCACCGGCCATGTCTTCCACCATTCCCCTCCTCCGCATCAATGCCTCGCCCTACTGAGACAAGAGAGGAGAGTGATCAGAGAGAGAGAGAGAGAGAGAGAGGGGTTAATGATGGCGATGGCAGAGATGGAAGTGGGAAGGGGTCAGGGACTGCAGGGAAATGGGGAAAGGTCTGCAAGAGAGAAGTATGGCGTCTGATTTATTATCTGTTCGAATTTATTGTCAAATATTTATGGTTTTAAGTCTTATTTAATCAAAAAATCAACTCAAAATTACGAAAAATTCGCTACGTAAAATTAAAAAATTTAATTTAAAATTAAACTTGGCTTGCCATTACTCAACTCAATGCCTAAATTAAAAAACTTTAATACTATTCAGAGATTAAAAAAATTTAAAAAAATTAAAAAATTAAAAAAAAATTAAAAAAAAATTAAAAAAAAATTAAAAAAAAATGCACCAGGCCACTTAAATCATGAAGGAGTTGCAAACTGGCTCCTATTTTTTAAATTCTTGATTTGAAATCGTTAGATTATAAATAATTTAGTTTCAACTAAATATATAATTATAATTAAGATTATTTTTAAACATTAATTTTTAAAATTTGAGAATATAATAATAAATATTATTATTTATATTGTTTTATTTTATATTTTTAGCTTAAAGAAATAAAAATTTAAATGTTTTTTATTAAATTTATATTTAATTTATAAAAAATGTTAGGAAAATGTAGGATCAAATAATCCTTTAAAATGCATAAAATGTTTAAATTAGAAAAAAAAGGTAAATTTTATATTTTCTATTCGTAAAAGCTCATGAAAAATATAAAATTATAATAAAATAATCAAAATACAGTATTTTATAATATCAGGTATTAAAATTAAATTTTTTTAAAAATTAAAATAAATTTTCAATACCCTCTCAAGTCTCAACCTCATGGGCTTAAGGCCTCGTTTAGTTGGAGCTATTTTTTTTACCCAACACAAATTTTAACTATAAAAATCAACTTTATTTCACATTTTATGCAAACACGAATATTAGAATTTAAAGTATTTCACATTTTACATACTTTCTAATATTAAAATAAATTTCTTTCTCATTAAATTTAAAAAATAAAATATTTTTTTCTCTTGTTAAAAAAAAAAGCTCGAACCAAACGAGGTCTAAATATAATATATTTAAAAAAATTTGTGCAACTGCAAAGAGAATAGACAAATTTCAAATAAAAGTAATGCTACATATTTTTATAAATTATCTCAAATATTATAATTAATTATAATTTTTTATATAACAATGTTATCATATAAATAAAAAATATATTATCTTTATTTATATAACATTATTGTCATATAAATTTTTTAATTAGATTTAAAGTTTAAAATTATCAATAAAAGCTTCCTAGCATTTATCTTATGCATAGAACCAAGTGAAGAGAAAAGGATTAGATATGACAATTATCTCAAGCCTATCCATATTTTGAAGGTTAATAATAATTAATTATTTATATAATTTAAAATTGAGAATATTTGGCGAAATCCTCGAAATAAGCCAATCATTTAGAAAAAATTTTAAAAATTATATGATCGAATTATTTGATAACGAATGAATTAAACATTTATTAGTAGACAAGCTTCACTTTCCTCTCTCTGCAACATCTTATTTGGCTAAAGCCCAAAAATAAATAAAATTATATTTTAATAATATTTTAAATTTATTACAAATTTCAACTTTAAAAATTAATTTTATTTCACATCCAACATAAATTATAATTTTAAAATCAACTTTATTTCACATCCTACACACTTCTCAATATTAAAATAAATTTCTTTTCTATCAATTTTATAAAATAAAATATTTTCTTTTTACTTACTTAAATTTAACAACCAACCAAACAAGCCCTTTGTTCTTATATCTCTATTGCTTATTTTTCTTATTTTTATTGAAGTTCAAATATTTTTTCAAATTATATGTTACTTGTGTGTGATAATGTATAATATATATATAGTTTTTAATATTAAAATTTATATATAATATAAAACACAACAAGGCATGGGCTGACTTTCGTTGGAGCAGATCCTAGTGGGAAGCGAAGACACTCTGTTTAGGGAGGACCTGTATTGTATCATGAGTAGATAGCAGAGACTGTCATAAGGTTACGAGCAGACCTTCTGACCTTCTACTAGCCAGATGGGTTTATGAAAGAGTTCTGTATATAGATAAGAGATCCCGCTTGCCAGGCGTAACTAGACTCGGTGACCTCCGTAAGTAGGAGTATGAGTATAATGAATCGTCGTGAACGAGGCGTGGGAACCTCGAGTATGATTTTTGAGAGTTTGAGGTTAGAATCATACCTGTTGCACGATGCTTAAAAAAGATGAGCTAGTCGTGCTTTAGATAATACCTCAGTATAAATATTACATAAGAATATAAATTTCAGAAAACCAGGATGACAAAAATACGAATTTCAAAAATGAATTTCATAATGCCGTGAGTAGAATAAAATTTTTTTTTGGTAAACAAGCACATAAATTTTTAACTTATAGGATTTTAAATGTTTAATGTAGTGCATTTTTATTTGCACAGAGTTTAAAGGTTTTTACTTTTATATGTGAATTATTTAATCTTAATTTAGATATTAAATGTACAACAGATTATTTATTTAAAATATTTTTTTAAGTGTAATGGCTCAACAATATCTTTGTAGAATTTCTTAATTGTCGTCGGATTTTCATTGAAGAAAGAGGCAGCATGGGCTTTTAGTGGGCTTTTGTAGAGCTTAACAATAATCATGGGCTTTTAATTGGGCCTTGGGCCTTGAAATTCATCAACTATTAAATGTTTGTAAGAAAATGCTATATAGACTTAATAACGTACCAATAAATTAATGAATTATAATTTAGAATTTTAATTCACTGAATTATCAAGTAACTTGAAATTTAATTTAGTAAATAATCTAATAAATTAAAATTGATTAATTTATTAGTTAATTTATCATAAATGTGTAGGAAAAATCATATTATGATAGCAAAAAATATGAATAAACTTACACATAATTTAATTATATTTTGTTAATTATTACAATTAAATCCCATCTTACTTGTGCAGTTTTGATGAGTTTAGTTTTGAATTTTGCTACAATTGTAAGCATATGGATAAAAATAATCAATTTTAATTTATGAAATTGAATTAATTCTCACGAATTCCCCAGTCATCATAAACAAGCTGATGTTTTTAAATTGCTTGTATAACTTTTTTAATGATTTTAATTAATAAAAAAATAAAGGGTAATTAACACCCAAATCCTTGAGTTTAAGGCTAAATAACACAAGTTCAGATTTTTAAAATTATAATATCGGAATTCCTGAATTTTAATAATTATTAAATGGGTTCTTCCAACTGCACGACCTCGCGCGTGTGCAGGGATTAGGAGGAGAGAGAGGGGAGGAGGGGTATAATGATAATTTTTTAAAAAATTTAATAATAAAAAATAAAAAATGACTCATTTGATATTTATTAAAATTCAGTAACCCGATGTTAAACATAGACCTGTGTGTTATTAAGCCTTAAACTCAGAGATCTGAATATAATTTACCCAAAAATAAATAATAAAATGGTATTTTAGAATACAATTATCCAGAAAAAAGGGATTTAACATGACACGTGCGACTTGCACGTATCGTCGCTCCGGCTGAATCTCCGGCATCCATCCCCGTCAATTTCTGGAAACCGATCCCTAATTTCTCCACCAGTCCGCCTTCCAACTCCTTGAGGAACGGTAGGAATAGTAATGGCGGCGGCTCTAGCTCGTCTCTCTCGAAGAGCTCTAGGATCTTACCCAGTCACTTGCCAGACACCGCGCCGCCTTCTCTCCGCAGAGGCAGTGGCGGTGCCGGCGTCCCCTCCATCATCGTCTGTCGTGGCTCCTTCGTCGGACGATCGCGTGAAGTGGGATTACCGCGGGCAACGGCAGATCATCCCGCTGGGACAGTGGGTGCCCAAGGTTGCCGTGGATGCGTACGTGGCCCCAAATGTGATACTCGCCGGCCAGGTCACCGTCTGCGATGGGGCGTCCGTGTGGTACGGTTCTGTGCTCCGTGGTGACCTCAATAAGATCACTGTTGGGTTCTGCTCCAGTGTTCAGGAGCGCTGCGTTCTCCACGCCGCCTGGTCATCCCCCACAGGTCTTCACTCCCTGATGTCGCTGATTTCCTCTTTTTTTTTTAATGGACTGAGGCCGTCTTGTCAGTGTTATCTGAGAACCTGCGGAAATTGGTCATTTCTATTAGGCTTTCTTTCATCGAGTATAAGTTCTCCATCAGGCTAGGTGTTTCGGCGTATTTAGCTTGGATGGAGCAAAGATGAGTGTTTTGGACGGCTTATAAAGGAAATTATTTTCTTGTTATCCCCTGTATCCGGAATAGAGTGTCTAGTTTCAAGAAGACAATTCTACAACAATAAGATCCAACGTTTTGTGGCTGGTAAGATCTATTAGGAACTTTTTTTTTACATGAAATTCTTGAGGGAGGGCATAATGCTATGGGAACTACTTCAAATATGTAGAGTTCAGGTTGTGATGTTAATTTTGCCTCCTCTAGTAAAGATTTGGGATGCTTTCTCTACACGTACAACATAATTCTATGCAAACTTATTATTGCATGTTGACGCAAAAATCTGTCACTCTGGAACTAACAAACACGCTAGGGGGAGTTCGTCACTTGCAACACGCTTGAAACCGATGTAAACTATGGCTCTCATGGTGTAGGCGACGTAAGGTTCCAGTTTTACTTTTGTCTTTAAACTAAGGAGTACAATGAGATCTCCCTTTAATGGACTTTCTTGCATAGTGGGAAAGGGTGGAAGAAGAAAAAGAATACAAGTTGCTATTTGGCGTGTTGTATCCTTATATGATGGAGATTCCTTCAAACTTGCAGAGGAAAGCTTGAGGGAGCTGGGATTCTTTGACTGAGAGGTGACGGAGAGCCGCCCTCTCTAGTGGTGAGAAGAAGAACTAATAGGCCTTCTTTTTGGATTTTCTGTTGAAATGCCTAGAAATGTCTCCTGGGTGAGAAGTGTTGTAGTAGTGAGAAAGCTAATCCCCCTTTTCGATGAGAAGTACTCAATCATTGCCACTACCATTTCGAGATGTGGTGATCTTCTAATGATGTGTCGCCCATTCATTAACCTCTGGGGGTGGCACTAATAGTTAAAGAGATCTAGAGATCTTCTCACATATCGCCCATTTATTGGTTTCTAAGGGATCGTAATAAATGAGCAGGCACGTTCATATCCCTAGAAAGTTGGTCGTTGGATACGCAAGTACACTAAATGGTCATACACGAGTCAAGCGACATCCATGGTACAATGACTCGTGATAGTCTTGGAACTTTCATTGGGGGTTAAGGAATCTCTTGGTGATCTGATGAGACATTTCTGGACAAATAGACAAAGTAGAACTAGAAAAAGTCTCGTAGCAAGTTTCATGCTATTGTTCAGTTATTGAAGTCTCGTGTAGTACCCACCAGATAGAGATAAATGAAACAAACATTATAGAATGCTTGTATACCTTGTAAGATGAGCTATTAGATAGGTCTTCATGGACAGCTTGAATAGCATGTAGTTCAAAAGGTAACCTATTTTGTGTTAGAAGCCTCTAATACCTTTGCTTCAACTAAAGGAAGTTTATTGTTTTACCTACTTTTCTGTTAAGACAATTAGGCATTAACTCTTCAACGTACCCATTTATTATATTGTTTGATTCTTTTTAATGATATGTTGCTACTATTATTTTCCGTTGTAAAGTCTATTTTTATTTTATATATCACAATTGATCTGTAGTATTAGGAAAAACAAAAGTTTCAACACCACCACCTAAAAGATTTTAATGTTACGCACAAGTCCCTATAATTACTATTGTCATCATCTACTATCGAATAAGAATATTTTGTTTATACCCCATTTCCTTATTTCCCAACTTCTTTGAATTTACCAAGGCTCATCATTCGACCTTTTGAAACCCCTACTCAACTCAAATGTCCTAACTTCTTTGTGTTGTTTTTTAAACTGTCATAGCATGCCCTAGAACCTTCTTGCCTTTTTTGTGGAGATGGGTGTAAACCACATTCGAGTCATCGTCGAAAGGGGTTGAGTGCCCTCCTTCACTGGTGATGGGAGCAGGTGCCCTACTTGGCCTTTTTCTTGTTCACCGGAACGATGGGATCTGTTCTTGCGTAAGAAGTGACTGTGTGCGGCAATTCATAGGATTAATTACTGTCATGTAATGCTTGAAGCCTTATCTTGAGATGTGGAACAATAACTATCAACATCATGATCAGCAAAACTTTTCTAATATATATAACACTCGTTTCGAGTAATATAGGATGTGAGTTGAACAAGATAGGAAAGAGAAGCACACCTTATATGTGTGGTTTGGTGTATTTTATCTATTTTGATGACCACAACGAGTATTTCTTATTTCAAAGTCCAAATTGTATTGATGGTTCAACCACTTTATTATTTAAAGTAATTTCGTACACACCTTTGAAATCTGACTTCATTACATATTCAGGATTTTTTCTTAAAATTTTACATGGTGGCCTCAAACTGAGAAGTACCACAAAATCACCCTTCCACTACTATATGTTACTAACTTTGATTAAACCCAAGTTATTCTACATTTCTCTCTCCCTTCCTCCCTCCCTCCCCCTAAGCTTGAATCCAACAATCGCTTCTCCCTTCTAATCACTGCTTGTGTTCTTGTTGTTATGCACTAGAACATCGCTCCTGATCATCCCTCACGAAGTTGCCAGTCATCTCTTGTGACCCCTATGACCTCGATTTCATGGTTACCCGCGTCTCTAATCAATTCAACCTCTGCCAACTCCCCAAGCTAGTTGTTCATCTGCTTCCTCAAACACGCTATGCAAATTCTCCTCCTTTTCTACTCTCGTCAAGGACAAATTCATCGAATCCTTGGCCAGGGTAGATTCTTGCTCTGCTGGACCATTAGGTGGTTCCTCACCATTTGCGCTACCTATGAAGGCAAGGCAGCTAGATGGGCTATTTTGTGATACTTAAAAGATCATAGAGACTAGTTTGTAAATTTTAATAGAAGTGCCTGAATATGTAACAAAGTCAGATGCCGTGGTGTGCAGGGAAATTCCCTCTTAAGGCTCTTCATGTTGGACCTAAACAAAGTTCATTATTCCTATGAAGTACCAGAATTCTACCTGTGGTACAGTTGGCCTTTATACAGGTTATTTTAGTAGGTTGTCTGAAGGAGAGTTTGTGTAACTTTTTAAATATTTCTTAGTTACATGTTCTTTGAATGATTTGATATATGGTAGTTAAACATGATCTTGTCTTACTTATGTTTACTGAGAGTTTTGTTATGAATAGACATGAATGGGGAATTACATAAAAAGACTTCCAACTAGTTTGAGAATGAGATTTTTTTTGTTGTATATTTGTATATCATATTTTTTTTATCTCAAAAGCCTTTATTATGATTACATTTTGTCTGTTGGCATTCCCATTGAGGACCAAGCTCTTTTATGTTTAATAAGAGCTTCACCATTTATGATTCCTGCTTTTTTGATCAGGCCTTCCTGCTGAGACATTTGTAGAGCGTTATGTGACAATCGGCGCGTTCAGTCTCTTGCGTTCCTGCACGATCGAGCCAGAATGCATAATCGGACAGCACTCAATTCTCATGGAAGGCTCGCTAGTGGAGACCAACTCCATCCTCGAGGCCGGCTCTGTACTCCCACCTGGTCGCCGGATACCAACCGGAGAACTTTGGGCTGGTAATCCGGCAAGGTTTGTTCGAAAGCTGTCCTACGATGAAATTAAAGAGATTCCCGAGTTAGCTGTGGCTATCAATGATCTGATGCAGAGCCATAGATCTGAGTTTCTCCCTTATTCAACTGTCTATCTCGAGGCGGAGAAGATGAAAAATTCACTGGGGATCCCAATTTAAGTGTGCCACAGAATCCTTCTGGGGAATCTTTGAAGAAGAATAACCGTCTGCAAGATGAGTTCTGTAATATGTGACAGATATTTTGCTTCGATTTAAGCTTACATTGTGATTGAGCTTTGAGCTACTCAGTTTATTCTATAAATGTGTAGACAGGAATTTCTATCAAATTTGCTCATGTTCTCTTACATGGTATTTTACACCTGGGGGTGTGTTTGTTTGTAAGGTTAAATTTAAGAAGGTTAAAATTAAATTTAGATTGAAATATTTTTTTATTGAAAGTTATGAATGAAGTGAAATAAAGTTATTTATTATGTTAAGATATGTGAGGAATGTGATATAAAGTTAGTTATTATGTTGGAATATGTGAGGGATGTGATATAAGTTAGTTATTATTTTAGTAACATATGTAGGATGTGAAATAAATTTAATTTTTAATATTAAATTTTATGTGTGATGTGATATATCTGATTAAAATTAAACCAGGTTAATTTTAAACTACTAGACAAACGGGACCTGAGAGGAACTATCACAACTTCTTTCCCACCATTGGCTTCATATTGTTGATTTCTTGCAATTATGAGAACTAAATTCACCACCTTAGCTGGTGGAACATCACATTTTGAAGACTAGATCTTAGTGATGTTTACATATTAATATTATTTAAATATTTATTATTATTATATTGGATGATAATAATACTATTAATTTATTTTTATTATCTCAAGTTTTACTAATAAATGATGATGTTATCAATAGAATTAAAGCAGGATGGTTAAAATAGTAAAGATAAATTTTATAAAATAGTTGTAAGATTAGTAATGTTATATGGTGCTGAATATTGATTCACAAAATAAAAATATATAAGTAAAATAAGTGTCATAAAAATAATGTTAAAATGAGAAATAAGAATATTCACGAGAAAGTTAGAGTGATCTCAATTGAGGATAAGCTCAAAGAAAGTTAACTTAAATAATTTAAATATATAAACTATAGATCAATGGAAACTCTAGAGAAAAAAAAAATTAAATAAAATATAATAAGAAATTACCAAAAATCTCATATATTTAGAGATAAATAATGACTTATTATTTGATAAAATGTAATAAAAATAATATATTCATGCAGCTGACCTTATCTAGTGAAATAAAAACTTGAATGTTGTATCTCAAATTTTACTAATAGCTTCTCATCTCATATGTTTTCATTACTATATGAGGATTTCATTTTATAGGAATTTTATAATCCTTTATAGTTTTTAAATTTATCATCGAATAAAATAATTTTACTTTTCTAAATAACATAGCATGTCCCAAAAAAAAACAATATATTATAGCATCACAATTATGGCTGTAAATGAACTAGCTTTTAATGAATAATTTAATATTCAATTCAATAAAAACTTATTTGTGGACAAACTTAACAAATAAGTTTGAATATATTTTTAATAAATCAACTCTTAAATGAACATGCTTGAATAGAGTGACATTTGACTGATTTATATTTGAATAATACATACAAAAAATCATAAATGTACTTATTTAAAGCTCAATTAATAACCAATAGATATCTTTTAGTAATTTTTTTAATTGATAATTCAATTTAATTGTTGATGAATTATTCATAATCAAGTTTAATTTATCAACTTGTAAAAGCTCATTCAGATAGCTAGCTCGATAAGAAGCTCAATTACTATTCACGAATACACTTAAATTAAAATCAACCTTGTTTATGTATGAATGAACCGAGTTTGAACATAATAGACAGAAGCTCCGCTCATTTATGAACCGAGTTTGAACATAACCGAGCCAAATTCAGCTCGGTTAATCCGCGCAATTCACAAAAACATGAACCAAAAGCTCCAGGTTCTTTTGTTTAGCACAAATTTAGTTTTGAGTTTTCATACCAGGCTCAATTCCATGTTATTAGAGGATGAACTTCTCAACAAAATCAAGAAAAATTCCATGTTAATCAACTGCATCATCAGACTCAAGCATCCAGAGGCAAAAGCAGTTCTAAATCTTTATGCCTGGAGAAATAACCTCAGAAAGAAGCAATGAAAAAAAAAGAAAAAGAAACTACGATATCCACCACTGAGAACATAAAGACATCCAGCGCACAATAATCTCATCTCCTATTGCCAAGCGAAGGACAGAGCCTGAGAAGCCTCATCAGAAGAACCCTCACCACCAACTTGGAAAATACTCTGGCAATGGATTCCGGAATCAATGCCATCTGAAACAAGAACGGCACCGACACGATTGCCATCGATTCCAGAGCACGAAAAACATGTGGGTGATATGTTATTTGATGCCACTTGGCTGGTGTTATACTGCAGGCTGGTGATGACAGGCTGATGGCTGAGTGGGATCCGATCCACCGGCACCATATGGTTGGTGGATGACAGAAGAGAGAGAGCACAATCAGAACCGAGAACCGGAGGTAATCGGTCTGAGAACATCGCCTTGCCGGCCCGGCTCTCTGCTGCAGACGATACGGTATTCAGAAGCTGCTGGCAAACAGCAGCTGGCTCCAAGACAGTTGTGGAGTCGGGGCCGCATTCGTGGAGGAAGGGGAGCTGCTTGCTTTCTTTGAAGGTCAGGTCCAACGAATCGGTGAAATGTGGCATGCGCGGTGAATGCGGTCCGTCGAAAATATGGAGAGGTGGCTGCCGGTGGGCGTACAGTGCATCTTCCTCAGTTTTGATAGCGGTGTTCCAGGCGGTTGTTCCTGTTGCAGCAGCTGGAAACATTGGAGGGCAGGATGTAAACCTGCTTCCTGCTAAGATTATTGGAATAAACTTGTAGTAACAAATCATTTAAAATGAGAAAATTTCTTAGGCTATCTTCATACATTATACTTTTAGCTATCAAATTTGCAATTTCGCATGAAATCACCCACTTCCTTTACAGTCCACAAAACAATTCATTAAGTTGTTGCTAGTCCAGAACTTGAAGCTATTGAATACTTCTCTATGGTTATGACACTTATAGATGATTTCTTTTATGATGACTGAATTATGAGAGAAAGAAGAATGAATGAAATAGAAAATGAAATGAAGGGGAAGAAAAGATGATTGGTATCACAAACAAACATTACCATGGAGGTTCAGAAACAAGTTGCTGGAACTGATAGACTCTGGCTGCGGCTTCCTTCGACGTCGATTGTGCCCATCTAACCGTTTTCTGCAGCTTCGTTTAACCTCATCAAACTCAACAAGCAAGTGGAACCTAAGCGGCCAAAAAAATAAAAAGAAACATGAGTTCTTTAAATAGGCATCTTCATCTATATGCAACTATTGGTTTGAACATGGTGAATAATCTATCTGCCGCTGCTCGAGAATGTAGACCTAATGTGAGGCCAGTCTCATTAAAAGTTTTGTGTTTGAATGTGTGCATTGGTCTCATTTTTGCATCCATACCTTAACATCATGCTTCATTTCCAAGTTTCCAATATATATACAAAGGTTGGATTCACACAGTTGAGAGATCAACATATTAGATTACTTACTAGGAGCAAGCTCAGCAGACAGTATTTTAGTGAATCAGTCATATCTAAAAGCAATACATGGCCAATGTATAAGGCAACAACAACAACAAAAATCAAGCCTTTATCTCAATAAATGAGCTCGGCTACATGAATCTTTTGTTTCCACTGCACTTTATCAAATAAGTGCTCATTTAGCTCCAAGCATGCAAAATCCTTCCTTATAATTTCTTGTCATATCTTTTTTGGTCTTCCTCTCTCTCTTTTTACAGGAGCAAGATCTAGTAACCCAACTCTTCTTACTGGAACATGATTCGGCCTACGATATATATATACCCAAACCATCTAAATCGACTCTCTCTGAGTTTATGCTCAATTGAAATGACTCCAACCTTCCTACAGATGTACTCATTTTTTATCTTATCCTTAGCATCCTCATTTTTCCTACAATTATTTTAGTTCATATATTTTTTCATTGTAAGCCAATGCTTAAGACTATCATATAAGTTTTTTCCTCTATTGCCGCATTAAATAAAAAGCCCAAAAAAACATTTTTTTGGTTGTGTCAGACTATAATAGAAATGGAATTAATTCAACAATCTCCTTAAACAAACTATCTAAAAATTGGGCATCCCTCTCCCTATATCAGCAGCTATTTTGAAAGTCGAATTAGCAGTATCTGACTTCAAGTTCAAGCAATCAAATATGTTGTAGCTATTAGGAGTCACCAGCTCTCGAACTTAAACCAAATGAACAATTTGGGACTTAATGGGAAATAGCTGGCTGCATAAATTATCAGGACACAACTGTAAAAATTTTGATTAGCAGTCGAACATCAAAAGCACAAATTAGAGACTAAATAGACGTCTATCAACGGAGAAGTAACGAAGAAAAAGGAAGAGAAGAACAAAAACGAAAGAGTTAAGAGATTTGGCGGAGATTTGTTGTCTGCTAAAGAGCAAAAATTTGTTAAGTGTCAGAAGAGAGCTAGCAACTAAAGCAGTGAAAATGAAAGAATAGCCAAGGTCTTGGCCCACCAAGAAGTCAGCTTTCACCATCAAATTTTAAGGACAAAAGCAATGAAGAAATGTTAGTCACTCTCATCAAAAAAAAAGTTGCTACAATTTCTACATTTATGACAAAATGAATGGCTTATTTAGCCACATAAAAAACTATTGGCAAATCGATGCAAAAGGGAGAACAAAAACACAAATACACACTGAATACAAAAATTTAACAAGGTTCACCCAAATTAGGACTATGTCCTCGAGCAGCGGACAACAAAAATTCACTAGATAAGTAATTTAAATTTTTAAGAAGAGGCAGCCATACCAAAACATAAGAAAATATCTACAACCCAAAACAAGCATAGAATTCCAAAAAAATCTTTGAAGATAAATTTATTCTGGGTTGAGCCCCTGAAAACCCCAAGAACATTTATGGGGTGCAAATGGTCTAGGGCTCAATACTTCTATTTATCCCAACAAGCTTAACAGAAAGACAGCCGAATAATGTTGAGTTGAAAATTGGCCTTATTAGCATTAATATAGATGAGATGTGAATGTTTAGATTGATGAGGGGTCACATTTTGTGTGAATAGCATAAAGAATAAGTCTATCGACACACAGATGTGAAACCTATAAGGCCCCGTTTGTTTTTAAGTTTAGAATTAACCTGGTTTAATTTTAACCTGCATATCACATCACATATAAAATCTAATATTAAAATTAACTTTATTTCACATCATACACATATTACTAAAATAATAACTAACTTATATCACATCTCTCACATATCCCAATATAATAACTAACTTTATATCACATCCCTCACATATCTCAACATAATAACTAACTTTATTTCACATCATTCACAACTTTTAATAAAAAATATCTCTATTCAAATTTAATTTTAACCTTCTTAAATTTAACCCTACAAACAAACAGACTTAAAGGATAAGATCGAGGGAAGCCACTTAATAAGGTCTGACCATGTTGATCGTCGACTTGCATAGGCCTATGCATGTAGTTGTTGGGTTTTTATATCAAACAGGATGAAGGGAAGACCAAAAATGGCTTGACTTGCACACCTAGTTCCTCGAGAGTGTCGCTTTAAATAGAGCTAGATAGTGTAGACAAATCAATGTAGCCGACCCCGACTAGTTTGAGATTAAATCTTTGTTGTGGTTGTCATCGGTAAGGGGCCCTCTCGATAATATAGATAAGAACAAGTAAACAATCATTTTAAAGATTCAACAAACATAATCTCTCATTTTCATTCGAATTTCAGCACAAAAAGCCAACAACATACTAACAGAAGTGAATATATTTTAAGAATTGTGCATTCATATATTCTCAAAAGGTTAACCATTACCTGCTACACTGCTGGCAAAATCGCTGCTCATTGCCTGCAACAAGCACTATGGGAGTCTTAGAGTGAATCTCGCAAACCTTGTGCCTCCGGTGATACTCCCTGCAGTTACTGAGATCGCTTTTGCACCCATCCACAAGACATGAAACGTTATGGCTGCTGCTGGTCGCCACCCGGTGCCTCTTCAACGAGCCCGGGGCCGGAGCCGCCGGCGCCGGTGCAGGCGAAGCTTTGGTCTGCTCCTTCCACACTTCCCCTAAACCCCCAAGCTTGAGGTCAACCGAGCAGTCGAGGGCGCCAGGCTGCCGCCCTGAGACCACTGAGCTCAAGTTTGCCTCATCGGCATTTTGCTCCATTTCAGGCGCTACCCATGGAGGCATCTTAAGATCCCACTCCATGGGATCTGGAGATAAGGCGTCTTCTCTCTGTCTTGCTTCTTCTTCTTCTTCCTTCTCAGTTAGTTTGATTTATGTATTTCCGGCAGTTACATAACACCTCAACTGCCCTGTCTCCTCTTTCAACCACAAATATCTATGCTGCCTTCAACAACCAACAGTCCTCAAGCTCCGTAAGCTTCAACAGAGTTAAGAAAACAGAGTACAAAACAGGGTATTAAAAAAAGTAAGACGATTGATCAAAAAAAAAAAAAAAGTACGACGAAGCCTTTCAGAAAACAAAACTTGGCTTCTTGCAACGGGAGACAGGAAGAATGAAAAGGTACAAGAACTCCAAAGACCCATTCCCGAAGAAACCTTCAAGTTGAAGAAGATTGAAAAGAAGGCATTGCTTTCATAGAGGACAGTAGAAAAGCAAAGAACAGTTGGATCAAAAGAGAGTAAGTGAAAATTTTACAGAGGAGGTAAAATGAAATTATGGAGCAAACCTAAAAGCCTGGGGGAACTGGAGAGCAGTCAGTACTTGCTGAAGGCAACTCGAGCAGCGGTAAGGAGAAGGAATGGAGGGCCGGCCTTCAAAATAAATCTGAAGGTAAAGGCCTTAAAAGGAGAAGGCTGAAGAGCCATCACATCTTCTGTTCACCGTAACAAAGATAGCTGATGGCCACACGTTATGCCATTAAATAAATGCACGTTGGGCCTCTTGGCAGCTGCGCATATAGTTCACAGAGGAGGCAGAGAGAGAGAGAGAGAGAGAGAGGGGGGAGGGGAGGTGTGGCTGGCGGGGTAAAGAGCTTTCGGAATTACTGCAATGAAACTCAGCAACAGTAAAAGCAGGGGAGATAAGTATACTGTAATATTCGACTGCATAATGCACACCGAGAGAAAGATTAAAATGGGGTCTGTCTTGCTTCTCTTTTCAGGGCTCGATGCAAATCTTATGAGAAAAGGAAAGAGAAACTGTAGCATGAGAAAGCAGAGGATCATCAGAGGGAGAGAGAGAGAGAGAGAGAGAGAGAGAGAGAGAGAGGCGAGGACTGGCAAGGAAAGAGACAGGGTCCTGTTGCTTTCAAGCTTTACAAGGCAAGGGAAAGTGCGAGAGAGGGAGAGAGAGAGAGAGGCAAGGGCAATTTTGGCGTTAGTCGCAGCATTTACCGGAGGTGGTGATCGGGCCACGTCTTCTTCTTCCTCATGGAAGCGCACCATGCGCCGCCTCGCGCAGGAATTTTTCTGGTTAGTAGTAGCAGCGGCACTATGCTTCACAGTAACGTGACTGAGATATCTGAAATCAAGATTTTTAAAGACCCATTTCAATTTTAATAGTTTTAATTTTTATGATTTTAATATAATGTTCATTTTTATTTAAAATTTTTAATTTTAATAAATTTTATCCTAAAAATACTAATTTTTATCTAAACAAAATTATTACACTTTTCATCAGTATTAAGCAAACATGAAATAAAATTAATTAATTTTAGTGAAACTTAAAATCAAAATTAATTATGATTTAAATATGTCAACATGCATCACAATGTGATATTGCATCTCCTTTCTCAAAGAAAATTAATTTTAGAAGGCATTTGATTTAATATGAACTTGATGTTACGTTATATTATTTAGAGAAAATAATTATTTGATTTAATGAAATATATAAATAATTTTTAAAAAATTATAAAGTTATATGTAACGACATCTACATTATATAATATAATATTAAAATAACATTGAAGCAAGTGTCTCTTTAATTATATTCATCTCTGCTTAGTATAAATTGATCCCTTTCTGAAATATGGCGATAGTCTTAATCCCTTCATTCTATCATACGCTAATGAGCTTTTTTTAGGTATATTAATGAGTTTGATTTGAATCAGTTACTCAAAACCAAGCAAACTAAGTTCGAATTAATTTCAAACCATAACTCAAAGCTATGATGGTCCCAACCCGAAAGATATGTAAACCCATTACTGCGATATATGCAATAACTCGTTGTATATGCCCGAATTAAATTAAAGATAACATGTTATACACCTAAAATAGAAAAATTATTATATTCTTAATGGATAACGAATAATCAAGCTAGGTCACTAATCATGTTGGGTTAATGGTGATGAAGGACATGATAACAAGTAGGGGTGGCAATATATGATCCGACCCGTGAACCCGACCCGAACCCGACCCGCAAATTTCAGGTACGGGTCATGAATTTTGACCCATTTATTAAACGGGTTGGGTTCAGGTTGGGCATAATCGGGTCGGATAGGATTCGGATTGAGCATTTATCAAAAAATACTCTATAAATGGGTCAGGTCGACCTGCCAACCCGACCCATTTATTAATCGAGTCGGGTTCGGGTCATGAATTTTGACCCATTTAACAAATGGGTAAGGTTCGGGTTGAGGCAATTCGGGTCGGGTCAGATTCGGGTTCGACCCAAATCCGACCCGCCGACCCATTTTGCCACCCATTAACAAGCGCCATTGATAGGTCTCAACTTTGATCATTCAACATTCGTGTAAAGGGTTGGACCAAACTCGATCAAACTACAAAAATTACGTCAATCTCAACTAGACTCCCTTGTATATATAATAACTAGTTTATCTTATGAGTTGAGCGAGCTATATGATTCTCATTTTTGTTTGACATAATAAAATAGAGAGTAAAGAGCTTATAATGTTTGCCTAGTTCTAAAATAAAAAAATATTATATCATTTTTACATAATTTTTTATATAAAATATTTATTTAATTTTATATCGCATATAACTTTAGGTAAAATTGAATTTCATTTTCAACAAAGAGATCTTATAAGCCATGAGATGAAACCTAGTTTGAGAGGCGATTAAATTTGAATTTTATTAAAAAGTTTCCTTATATCTAAATCCCATACAATTGAATAAAAAATAATTAAAGAACTGTAACCTTTCCCACGTCCATATTTTAAATAAAGTAAATTACTTGTTAATATCTAAAGAGTAATTTAATTATAATTTTTATAATTTTTTTTGACAAGTATTTATTTATTTATAAATTTTTTAATTGTTCCGATTTGATTCTTTCACCACTATTTTCATTTTTACTTGTTAACTGCAGTACTGGCTTGCTACATGAAGATTTGAGAGCTAAATCAGAATCGAATAAAATCAATTCAATTTCAAATTAGTCCGATTCTATTTCTAAAATTTTTGAAAAAGAATACTTTAAAATGAAAAAGCCTCGTTTGGTTGGACAAATTTTTTTTGACCAACATAAATTTCAACTATAAAAATTAATTTTATTTCACATCTAATATAAATATACGAATATTAAAATTTAAAGTATTTCACATTTTCACACTTTCTAATATTAAAATAAATTTCTCTCATTAAACTTAAAAAAAAATATTTTTTTTCTTATCTAAAAAAAATGCTTGAATCAAACGAGACCGATTTGAGCGGATAAATATGAATAATTAATTTAGTAATTAATAACTATTATATTTATTCATTTTACAGTAGACAAACTGAAAATTACACTCTTTAGAATGCACACACCTTTTACTGTCCAAATTTTGTGAAGTCAGATGTTCAAAATTTTAAGTGGAATCATATATTTAGGTAAAACACAAACATCACAATCTATTATATTTTTATAATATAATTAAAAAAATTAAAAATGAATAAATTAATATAATAAATATTTTATTCAAATGTAGTTCAATGATTATTATAGATTAAGAGGGTTTAAATTCTATTACATATAAGTTAAAATCTAGAAATATCATTTTAATCTCTTGCTGAATAACCACTTGAAAACTAGATCCCAACCCTTTTTTTTTGTCTGGTTCCAATTAAATAATTGCGAAATAGATTTTGAACTATTTCTATCCAAGTATTTCATAAAAATTATTTGAATTTTAATTTCTCAAATCAGATCAATATAATTCCGGCACATAAAAAATGCGTTGCTGCCCAGATGTAAGGCTGATAGGTGCGTGAAAAATAGTTCCTTGAAATGAAGTACTGTATTCAAATAGTTTGGCTCTGTTTCAAACTAATATCTCTGTTTCGCTGAAAGCATGCTAATTATTATTGTTCAAAATGACTAATTATTTTAAAATTTGAAATTTAAAATTTAATCACAACTAATCCAAATTTAGTTTTATTTAATAAGATCAGCATTTTTATCTAAGGTTTCATTTTTAAACAATTCACGTACAAACATGTAAAATCGGGCTCTAATCCAATCTGTTCGGCCATAAATCAGGGACATTGTAATAATCTAGTTTTTTATTATTACTTTTAAAATAATATATATTTTACATTATATTAAAAAAAAGAGAATGTGAACTAATATATTTATGAGATTTTTACATACAAGACATGAAATTTATACAAAATTACACATTTCATCATCAATTCATAAATATTACCATCACACCATATTCATTTAAATTTTACACATTTCACATATTTCACACCATATTTTTTAATAGTGAACTTCACATTTCTAAATTGGCCTTGATCTTAACTATATTATTAATATATTAATTAAATACTATAAATAAATTAATTTATATAAATAACAATTTAAATATTTATGAATTAATATATTTTAATTTATTTATTCTATTTAAAATTTTCAATGCCGAATTTAAATTATAATTTTTAATTGAAATAAAAAAATTAATGTGTTTACAATAAAAAAATAAAAATATATATTAGAATATAAATATTAATGAATTTATACATTTTAATTTACATATAATATTATAAAATATATAAAATATATGAAATATGTAAAATAAGTAAAATTTAAATGAATATGATGTGATAATAGTAATATTTACGAATTAATGATAAAATGAATAATTTCGTGTAAATTTCATGTTATGTATGTAAAAACTCTTATATTTATTTATAATACACCAGAAGTCATTTTGAGTATGAAATGTGTCATTTTAAAACACATAATATTTCAAAAATAAAATATTTTATACGCAAATCCTTTATGATAATAATAATAATAACTCAAAGATGAAGGATCGAATTATCATTGTGAAACATCAATTAATTCTCTAGTGGTCCTGGAGCCCAGGTGGCAAGTCCCGTTCTAGATATGACGCCTTTTAGGTTTAGCTTCTTAGAAAGCGCAGAGAGAGAGAGAGAGAGAGAGAGAGAGAGAGAGTCATCGACTCATCTGTATGGGTAAGGGGACACGAGGACGTGGGGCGTTCCTCGGGTTCCGGTCACCGCCATTGAGTTGGACCGCATACAGCAGTCATCCGGGAACGGCGGATCGGCTGATCGGAGGGGACCGCCACCAGTTAAGTTATTAAGCACATGATCTACGTTTTCTGGTGGGGAAATTTTATGAACACACGCACCGTTTTAAGTTTACTCCAACTTTACTCATCAAACTTATTTCTTGATTCACCTATTATATTTTGAAATTTACATATAATATCTGGATTATGTTAGTAAAGTGGATGAATTAGAGCACCAAATTTCTTACTATAAAGAGCGGAAATGCTAATGCTAAGAAGTTCATCGCCACAGGACTCTACACGAGGAAAAATTATTATGTTAGGATGCACTCGTCACGTCACATTTTCGGAGCTGCCTATAACAAGCACTTTTAACTTATAGGTGCTTATTATAGAGATTTTTATAACAAGCACCTATAACAAGCACAATTTTTAGATTCCTATAACAAGCACTTTTAATTCTATAACAAGCAGATTCGAAAATGTGGTTGTTATGGGGTATCCGAACCCAAGTTTTTTTCACGAGAGGCATATGCGAAAATGGCAAAAAGATCATAGCGTAACATGCGTTCAAATAAAGTAGAGCAAGCAAAAAAAAGCATGAATTAAGCATGGCCAACTAATGATATGCAGAAAGCAACAAGCAGTGCTTAGCTAGATGATTAGAAGAAGAAAAAAAAAAAGGCTAGGAATTTTGAACTTACCCAAAGAGACAGTGGGTCGCTGTATTGAATGTGCAAGAGTTGTATCTGCTTCATGCCACGAGGATAGCCAATAAAACATAACCATCACCTCACATTTCCAACATTGTGGTAAACAGAGGAGCCAGGGTGAGATAATCAAGCAAAGCAAAAAAAAAAAAAATCCAGAATATGTATCCTCAAATCAATTTGTAAATATGTAATTTTTCATGCTAACGAAATAAATATATAACATCAGGTTAATTGCTGAAAAGTGACTATAACCTCACAATATTTATACATTTGAAGAGTGTGTGTGTGTGTGGTACAAATCCAATCATTGAGATATACACACTTGTACTTGGCACGTTGTCTGTGAGCAGCTCTAAGCCACAAGCACACAACAATATAATATAAACATATATATATATATATATATATATGTATATATTAAAGAAGTAAAATGCTTTATAACTCTAATAAATGAGCCCAACTTTGAAGTTGTATATGAAAAAGTTGGAACATAGTCAAAACCAACTTTTACTGTGGTTGTATACGCTGGAAAGCAGTTTAAAATAAGCTGCAGGAAATAAAAGGAGATAGCGAGGAAACAAATACAAGGAATAAGACAAAAATACAGCTAGCTTTCAGATGACCAATTCAGATAAAGAAAGTATGATCACCAAACTTGAGATAGATGACAATTTCTAAGGAAATGAAACCTTGTTTGTTTATTCTTATTAAAGTAGTTCAATTCTCAAACAAAGAAAATGTCATAATTATTTTTTAAAAATTTATACATAAATTACAGGATAAAACTTTCCAAGAAAAGAAACTACTGAGATTACATTAAGTTGACGTTTGATTCAATGTTATCTTGATGATATGTCATGTTATCTAAAGAAGAAATTATTTAATTTGATATTTTAAAAATTATAGAATTGTAAATCAAAAAATGACATCCAGATAATATGAAGAGATCGTTTCGTTCAATGTAATCTTGGTATTATCTTATATAAAAAAAAGCAATTGTTTAATTTAATAATATGTATAGATAATCTTTTAAAAATTTATGAAATTATCGCTCAAAATAAGATATCTAGATATTATAACATTTAAATTATACAACACTAAGATAAAATTGACCCAAACACTCCCAGAATAACATCAAGATAGCATCGAACCAAACATCACCCAAAGCAAGTCCAAACTCAAATGAGTAATCAAACAAAACCTTAATAAGTTGGGAAGAAAACAGATGGTCAGAGAACTGGCTACCGTTAATCAAACATGGCCTGCGCATTGAGCATACTGCGAAGCCGAAACTGTTCTGCAAAACAAGGGACTCTCTCCAATGTTAACTGCAATTTTTAAGTCAACAATAGAAAGAAAAGCATCTGGAGGTCAGAGAAAAGACCAACAGCCATGTGATGTAACAAACAAATGGGCCCGAGTTCATAATGGCGGCCAAATTGAACTGTTTGAGTTGTTCAACTGCCATGATGCCAAAGGAAATAAATAATAATAAAAAAACCCACTTACATGAGTGGCAACTGGATCCCTTTTGCAGACTAACGTAGAGATAATGGTGGCATTATAAGTATGGAAAGATGAAGAGGGGATTGCACCAGGCCATGATGCAGGAAGGAGAAAATAGGACCTAGGAAGTCAGCACCTGGAATAAAGTAATAAAAGAAGATATTACAAAACGTGAATAAAAAATTTCTAAATCAGCTAGTATGATTACCTTCGGTGCAAGTAATTTTTGACTTTCAGTGAAATACTGGTTTGGATGGTTGATCCCGGTATCACAAGGTGTACTATGAATAGCTTCAAAGGTCATTGTGCAAGCTAGCTGAAAATGAAAGAAATACCATTTGCAACATTCCCACCATAACAAAATTGAAACAGAGTTAATTGCACCATACTTGATAATGATGATGTTTAACTTTATCTATAACATCATCCAAAGCACGTCCCCCGACCCCCGTTTGAGCAAGAGCAGCCCTCAAGCTCTCCTCGCTAAAAAATAACAACAGCATCAGTTCCAAAACTATTGCATGTGTGTAACTTGCAAATGTGATCATAGGTTTAATCTATTTCATAGGTTACATATGTATTTTATTTTTCATACTTGTAAGATATCCATTAATAAGTTACTCTTTATGTATACGTGGCATCATAATAACAAAATTGCACACGATTATAATCATATGTTATAAGTATTGGGAATCGAAACTCGCTTGGCAAACAAAGTCAAGGATAATTCCCCCAAAACAAAGAAAAATCAACCAAAATCACAAGTCATACAAGAAAACACGATGCAATTCATAGAAGAATGACTAAACATAGGAATTTACGTAAAAAATTCCAAATCCAATGAAAAACCAATCTCACCCTATTAAACCATAGAATATCTAAATAATCAAAACTGTGTCCATAAGGTATTTATAAGAGAATTCGTAACAAACTTAGACCCAACAAATTGATTGAACAGTTCACTGCATGAGAACTGCTCGATTGATCTACCAGATGGTTCGTACTTTAGCACTCTTTTCCCACCAATCTATATTACTTCCATCCTTAATGTATATGTTACAAAAAATTCACGCTCCACACTCCTATCAATAAGTACACAATAATTATTCTAAATGCAATTAACAAAAAGATAGAAAACAAGATTTGAAGTTTCTAATTATTCTTTTCATGAAGTCTGTTAATAATCTACTAAAATTATAATTCAAAAGGGTTTTTCTAGCAACCAAAGAATTCAAAAAATATAGGCACATTTGAAAGCATGTGTTTAACATGAGTTTGACCATGTATTTATCATGGTCAAATTAAGATGACAATCTTGGATTTGATTATATAAGCCGCCCTAGATTATGAGACTTTTTGGTTGAAAATAATTCTACACTATTGCCACTGGCAAGGCGAAAAGAGGAATATGACCACCTCAGAGGTATATAAATTTTGTAACTTATGCACTTTTAGTTACATGTAAGCAGGATGAGCCTTCTAATTTTTCTAAAAAAATATCTGACATAAATATTGAAAAGTATACATTATTAATGCTAGAAAAAAATAAAATTTCTTCAAAAACATCAAACTTAGAGTCTTGTGAAGCTTCCTAACAGTAAGAAAGTAACAAAAATCTCTATCATTTATTTTATTGTTATTATTTCCATTGATTCTATTTCAGCTACACTCTCATTGGTTATATGAGATTAATTCCTAACAAAAGTCTTTACGAAAAATAGGCTTATGAAGATTTTACATGAGAAGTGTGTGTTCTATCATTTACAAGGCTCAACTAAGGCTCTTATGTGACAATAATAACACAAAACTAAAATTGATTTTGTCTATATGGCAATAGTGCCACATAGAAAAACCTATTTGACTTCATTGTTAATTATTTTTTGAGGCTACATAGCATTACTCAATACACAAAAAACCAGGCCTGTCATACCCATGCTTCGACAAGTCCATTCTACTTTTATGGCTGCTTATCAACAACAAAAAAAGCCATAATTTACTAATAGGCAGGCAAAACTGTCACATGGTGCTAGGAAGACTAAATTTGTTGCACGAGCTTGTACATCAAAATAGAAGCAGCCCATTCAGCTGCCAAAAGTTTTTCCACCATGTTAGTCACAGTATCAATACGTGCACCACACCATAGGAGCTTTCACGACAGCTATCAAAATGCAAAAAGCAATTCTAAATTATGCACAAAAAGGTACCTCGTTTGCAGGGAAATATTAAAGCTACCATCAAGCTTGATTGAACTGAATAAAGCTACAAGGACAATCTCACTATATTAAAGCCAATACTGGATTTTCAAAACAATTTTCAGACAACCTTGTTGGTATAAAATTTAATGTAGATTTTGTTTAATAATGTATAATTTCAGTGAAAGAATTCATGAGATCAAGAATAATTATAAGTGGTTATACAGTCTGATAACTCAATTAATAAATGTTCAAACATTTTATTTATATATAAATAAGATAATAAGTGAAAAAATGTAAATCTGGCACTAATAAATCTTTCTTGACATTACTTGCAGCATCATAATTTTGTTCATGTAATCAGATAAAAAGAGGAAAATAAAATGACAAAACAAGCATGACTAAGGGCAAAGATGAACAAATATCAAAAAGAGGCAAAGAAAACTTCTTTTGTTTGGCAAAATAATACTGACAGCATGCCAAGAATAAAATTCCTAACAAAAAATCAATAGATATGGTATGAAACAGCAGATACTTGAAAAGACACTTCAAAGAAAAAATTGAGTATAAAATCAAATGAGTCAAAAAATCCTTAATGAACTGCATTATCATCAGCATTATTCATGTTATTCTAACTATTTGGCGATTACTTTAAGAATTATTCTTTATAAATCAAATTCTATTCCATGTAAAAATGGGGTTAGCTCTAGGTGCATAAACATTATTTACAATCTCCAGTCAAGTTATTTTTGGCTCACCCTTTTGTACATTCTGTTCCAATGACTATATCTAACCAAAAAAGCATACTTAAAAAGCACAAGATTACCCAATAGGTGCATAACAATAGGCAATGAACTTAAGGAGCAACCTCTTGCAAGAGTCTGATAGAAGAAATAGATTAATTAAGCTAAGCCTGATAGAATTAAAAGCTAAACAAGTCAAGAGAGCTTAAAACACATCACTTCAAAACAGTTATCTCTTACATGTAAATTCATCATTAAAATAAAGGGAAAGCATGATTATTAAGCAATTAGTCAAACCTGAAATGCCGATAAGGGCAACCATGGTGATCACCAACACTAGCAGTACTGGATATAATCTTTTGACAAGAGTAGGGGGTATAATCCTGAGGCCAATGAACAGCAACAATTCTAAGTACGATGCATATCAATAGTGCAACAGAAAAGTTCTCACCGTCCTCTTTCCTTCTTTGCCATAGTTATGCCTTATACTGTATGCATATTCTTTGTCAAATCGATCATTTCCGACCTAAGTAAAAACAACCACCACTATGAATATATTGCCCGACAACATTAAGGAAACAGTATTATAGACACGATTATGATTGCACAGTAAAGAGAAGCATTAAAATTCATGGTCCATTCTCAATTGTTCAATCATCACCATTGCCAAAGTCATATGGAATCAAAAAGCACAGAACATACTGAAGAACTGTTTGATCCAGCAAGGAATTTAATATGCACCATAAACTAGTAACCCTCACCCACAATAGATTGAAAATTTAAGTAATGCAACGGTTTCATCCTAATACACAAATATGAAATTTTGATTTCTTCAAGGATAATGAGAACCTATTTAGCTCTTAAAGAACTAATTAAGAAAAGTGCCAAAGATGACTGTCAGAACCTCTAGACTATTTTAAGCTTTTTTTCACATTTAGTCATGTTTACATTTAAAATAACTCTTGGCCAAAAAAGAAATGGATTCATTTTCTCCAAATCCTTAAAAATTCCCAAAAGACTCAGTTTTTATTAAACATAACCAAATTTTGTTTTAAGTTTTTCACCATCTCTACATGCAATTCAACCAAGAAAATTTAGAGATAAGAAAAAGGAACCTTCTGCGAAAACTCGGTTCTCCAAAAAGCAAGGGCATCATCTAGTTTCAACCCTACTCCCTGCATAAGAAAAAATGTCCTCAGAGTTATGAACGCACAAAGTTGTGAAATTTGCAAATCATCCCTGGTAAATTACATCATTTTCTCAAGATATTCAGCTAATCTTAAATAGCTTTTTTAAGAACGATTTCAACACAATGTCAGGTGAAATTTTTTAACACCAATCAATGAGATATCTCCAAAATCAGCAATACGCAATCATAGATTGAAAAATAAAATAATAGAGTTTCTACTAGGCTCAAACTGGATATATTAGCATAGGTTTACAAGTCACAAGTTACAAAACTTTCGTTTGATCACGCAGAAACCTCCAAGAGACAAATCTTCAAATAAAACGTTTTTAAAGATCACACTTGTTAGAGAACTCCATGAATTTTTGATAATATTTCCAACTACACCACACTTCGAAGAAAACTCTCCGACTAAGATTTCATACAACTTGAAAAGAAAACTATAACGAACCACACCTTGCAAAATTTTAACGTGAGAAAACCTCTCATGGTTACCATTGTTATTACTAATAGCTAGCAATATCTTGTGTGTTTGATGATAACAAACTACAAAATGGTACTACTAATTGTACTACTTGTAAGACAAGTTAATACAGGATGATCTGACACAGGAGATGAAAGAAAGAAAACAGCGAAGATACGGAATAAACAAAGCTTGGTAAAGCAAGGAATAATAAACCAAATTGAAGAACACATGAAGACTTTTTGAAATAGGACCTCATAGAACATTTTACAAAGGTAGATGGAAACATACACTTAGTTGCTCTAAGTAATTAACCAAACCAACAAAATCTAATATTTAAAATAAATGATTCACCCAATGATGGTTTAATATCATACACATCTATCATTTTAATGGGCATAAACACCTAGGAGTATTTTACTGAAAGTAAAGGAGAAGTTTAACGGTAAATAAAAACCAAAATCATGAGCAAATGATAGAAAAATTTTCAAGAGAAGGGTGATAAGATACATGCCTTTAGGAAGAGTCCTAACTGCATCCTGCCTCTGTGCTTTAAATGATGATCTTCCCTCAACTAAACACACAGAGAATCACAAAGACAAAGTTAGGAGTCAATAAAATAAATGAAATAAACAGGAAAAATTAAATATGGCACATGGATATGAAAAAAAGTAGAAACTTATATTACCTTATAAAATAAATGACGCATACAAAGAGGAAATGAACTATTGGCCAATTGATCAATGTCCTTTAAGGTTATAGCAGCAAATTCATTTGGCTGAAGTGAACCAGCAGATACTTTAAATTAAAAGCAAAAATTAACAATTATAGAGCACATTGGTGAACCATGCATGAAAAGAAACGTATAGTACACCATATAGATTAGTGTACCAGTGAGTAGTCAGGCCCCAGATAGCTTGAACTCAGAGCTTCAACAATCTACAAAGCAAAGGGGGAAAAAAATTAAACGGAACAAACATCTTCAGTACAGTTTCATACACCTGAAAAGAATCATAGTTGAACACAAGTACTCACAGGCGTTAATCTATCCTTCTCTTGTTCTCTAATAGTGGAAGTCCATTTTCTGCCAGAAGAAGCCACTAAGTTTACATTTCTTTTTATAACATATAATTTTGAAAAATTTTGCAGTTGAGGTGTTGTGTACGTGTGATCTGTGAACATTTGGTAAGGTATACAAACCAAATCTAAACAATCCAGGTTACTAATAATATTAGCAAAGACAGCAAATCTAGTGACAACTTTCTGAAGTAAAACATCAACACATCAATCCTATCTGTTTATAGAATATGGCTCCACCCTAAGTGCAAAAACCAAAAAGTCACTTCACTATTTCAGGATATAATTGAAAGGAAGCAAAAGGTATTCTATACGAAGGATCTATGTTTTCACAAATTAAATAACAGTTAGAAAAACAAGTGAAACTTGTTAGTGCACAAGAACCGCTACAAAGTTTTGATCATTCAATAGTAACCAACAGGTTAAGAAGCAAAAGCTATATAGCTCATGCTGCTTCATAACACAAAATAGCTACATGAGTGAAAGCAATATCACAATAAAAATGCATCCATCAAAAATAAATCACAATAAAAATGTAACAATTAGAGAGAACATAAACCTGTTGGTCAACACAAGAGCTTTAGAAAGGTTGCTGCGAAAATGAGAAACAACAATAGATACAGCCTAAGTCAAGGAGAAAGGAGTCTCCAATGTTAACAAACATCTTTAACAATAACGCAAAATGTTAACAGGAAACTATCATAAGACAGATCCACCTGATTCATGGCAACATATGCATTACCCTTAAGCAGGAAAACTCTTCGACTGCCAACTAGTTCTGGCACTTCTTCAAATGGCACCTTAATAAAATACATGTCAAACTCATAATAGTTCGACAGTCACAAAAATGAAAAACAAAATAGAATTGTACCTTGAAGAAGGTTGTATCAACTGCAACATATTAATTGAAGGAAAATATGTCAGCAAACAGAAAGAATCTTTCTCAAAATAAAAAGGCTACACTATCATGCTTAGAATTGTCAAACAATTCAAGGGAATAAAGAATGCTATATTGTTTTCATGGAAAAAGAAGCTTAAATAAAATTGCAAGCTGCTACTTAAGAGTTAAAGTTCTCCAAAGAATGAGTAAGAAAGTTGTTGGAATCTATCTGCAAAATCATTTCATTTCTATAAGCAACAATGGTAAATGGAATCTATCTCAGCATAGATTCCATTTACCATTGTTGCTTACAGAAATGAAATGCTTTTGCAACTAGGATATCTATAAAATAAATGTTTATGATACAATTTTCATCATCTGAAATCATCCTTTATTGATACAAAACTGTGCTTCCCATAATAGACTAAAATTTCCCTCACAAACAATGCCTTTATATATTTTGTTCTTTCAAACATTAAGATATCATAATACAGCATCATTTGGAAAGATAGTTTTAAGCAATAAATCTCTTAACTTTTGTGGTATAGAATAGAATCAAGTCTTGCCCCATGCTACTATGATGTGAGGATATCCTTGACAATGATAATCATTATTTGGATATCATGCAACACAAATTACGTTACATTTTTTTTTGGACATTAGATGAGAATTTTATTACAACACATCTAGCAATTTAACATTTTCATTTTTTTTTAGTTTTCCACAATGCAATCTATTGTGTTACACAATCTTTAGAATTTCTACCCCCATCGCTTAAATTAATATCAAGTTTGGTGACATTTAAGAGTTGACACACATTTAGAATTGATATGCAACAAATTTGTCAGAACAAGATGGCTCCAGACAATATCAAGAAATGAGAAACTGCATCTGAGATGCCAAGAAAATAAATCCATATATTTTCTGGTTGGATGCATTGAATGCACGACTATTTTGACTGAAAAATTGCGTATCTGCACTATTCAAAGCATTCATATCTTAAACCTCTAAAGCATCTGAAATAACAGATTATCATTGTCAAGCAGCTTGGATTGTTCTAGGTTTAGTTGCCCCAAGTTTAGCACTAAAGGAAGAAATTATTTGTTGAAAAAGGATAAAGTACTCATTGTCAATGAGGTGCCATTGAAACCCAAAGTTGGTTTTAGCTAAACCCAGTGTTTAACCCACCCCTAACGGCCAACTCAAATTGCCTCTAGAGGATTTAATGAACTTGCAATTGAAAATCATGAATGTTCTAATCGTAATTGAATATGTCAACACACTAAAAATATCTCAAGTTGTTAAAATAAAGTTCAAGATGAATAACATAGGACACGCATTATGAGCATGTATGGTGAAAAGTCATGTTGCTAGAGATTAAAAGCTCAGCTTTAACCAAAATTAAACACAGTATGGTTTGAGACAAATCATCCTATTACCCACAAAAAAAGTCATGCTGCAGGCCAAATTAGTTTGCTAAGTAGTGTCACCAGACAAAAGGAAAGTTGTACAGGCAAGCCATACAGGTACGTGCTGATCAGGCATGCAAAAGCTTTGATTTCCCGTAAGTTCTTACCGTTTGAATATTGGCCCATAGACCGAGACACCTGGAACAATTTATCTTTCACACCCTACAAAGTTCACATAAGAAAGAGTTTCCCAACAAAAAAGGAAATCTAAAAGCTCCGAGTATTCTTCAAATTTGGCCCAAATTACAGATGGGGCCTGCATACCTCATATTCTGCAAGATTAAGTGCTTTATATGGAAGCTGAAACTCATTCATAAGCAGCCTCTACAAAAATAAAGTTATGTTAAAGCATATGCAACTAAGAGAAGCCCACACCTTCAAAACAGAACCAAGCCTGACCTGGGATTCAGAACTTTCAAAACGAAAGCGGTAGCGGAAAAGAGTGGTCTCCATGGAAAGAAACCATTTCCTCAATTCTTCCCTATAAAACATCATAATGGAAAATTAAATAGCAAAAACATAACGTATTAGCTGATTCCCCAGGGGATAGGATCTCAAGGCAGAGGGCTCACGTTCTACAGTACACAAGACGGAGCACAAAGTGCGAGATTATATCCTTATTCATCATCTGCGACGGGTCTGGATGCCTCATGTTTGCTTTCCACAACTCACTAACCTGATTTCCAGCAATAATTCAAGACAACTGCCAGTATTAAATGGGAAAACAAAAGAACGAGCCAACAATTCTTCATACCACATTTTCCATCTCGTCCGGCTTCCTACCGCGGGATAGACCATCGGAAATCCCTTTGAGAACTGCGGAAAGCCAGTCGGCCGTTGTAAATTAGATCAGTATTAGCCATAATGTCCTTTACGTTGTAGAATATCATAAATCAGGCATTCGTTTCCAAAACCCTAGAAACTGGAACATGGAAACCAGAGGGAGAAGGTCCGAACCACGAAGTCGATCGATGGCATAGAGCTCGAATTCGTCTAGCCGGACCTCTAGATGTGGAGCGCAGCGGTAAAGGGAAAGGCTCGATCCGACCTCCAGTGCAGTCTTCTTGTGAGATCGGATGATCTCCATCTCTTCGATCAATGATGCCCCCTAGGCTGCGAACGAGGATCGTGGGGAAGGAGTGGAGGAGAACAGATCGGCGATTCTTCCAATTATTATATTGCCTTGGAGATTTGGCGGGAAACGATTCATAAGACCGATCCGGCGACACAGTCATCGCCATTGTTAGATTTAGTATAGGGCAAATTACACCCAGGTCCTTGAGTTTAACTCTTAATATCACACAGATCTATATTTTAAAATTATAACATCGTATCCCTCAGTTTTCATAAATTATCAAATGAGTTCTTTTTTATTTTTTTTATTAATTTTTTTTTAAATTATCATTTTACCCATGTCATTCTCTCTCTCCTTCCAATCGGCGCCCACGCTAGCGCGACCCGTCGCCGGCGGCCGCGCGACCCACCTGTGGCTGCCCGGCCGGCGCGTGTGCGCCGGATTAGGAGGAGAGAGAGAGAGAGAGGCGGCCTCTCTCTCCTCCCGATCCGACGCACTCGCGCGGCGCCAATGGGACCCGTCGGCGGCCGCACGACTCTCCGGCAGCCTCTCTCTCTTCTCCCGGCGCACGTGCGTGGGCAGCGCGACCACCGGAGGGTCACACGGCCACCGACATGTCGAGCAGCCACCGGCGATCGTGCAGTCGTCTGCGGGTCGTGCTAGCGCTGCGCGCGTGCATCGGATTGTTATGGCAGGGGTAAAATGGTAATTTTAAAAAATTTTAATAATAAAAAATAAATAAATGACTCATTTGATATTTTATTAAAATTTAGGGACGCGATATTATAATTTTAAAAATATGAACCTATACGATATTAAATATTAAACTCAAGAACCTGGACGTAATTGCCCATTAGGATATTATGAACTTTATAAATTACAATAAAAAAAACTTTATAACTTTTTTCCATTAATTATTATTTTTATTAGTTACTGTGTTTTTACCGTAAAATACAGAAACCCAAAGATATATGAATTAAATTAAACGGAACCACAATATTATATCGTTTAAATTATAGGAATCATAATGAAATTTTTTAAAAGTAAATAAGTGATTTCACAATGAGTTAATAAAAAATTTGACAAAAAAATCAGTATTGTTATGCTCCATGAACTATAAGAACTTAAATATCTGATCCAGTTTTTTTAACTCTAATGTTTTTTTTTTTTTGTTCACATAAATTTTAGCTATAGAAATTCCTAATTTTTAGATTCTAAATAATTTTATTTCATGTACGATATAAATATCAATATTAAAATAAATTTTATTTAATATGTTACATTCTATTAATATTAAAATAATTTTTATTAATTTTTTTTGTCAAACAAAAGCTCAAATCGAACGTAATTAATTGCCGCAAATTTTGAAATAGTTTTTATTTTGTCAATAAAGAGATGGCAAGAGGCTTCATGTCTTAATAATTTTGTACTATAAGATAAATTTAATTTATATTTAATATTTTTATGAAGTAAATTTAATAATTATATTAAAAAACATTTGTAGTCTATTAAATAAAACCAATTTTTCATATTTTAAGTGCACGTAAAATATTGTAAAATAACATTATTTTAGTTACATAATAATGGCTACTTTTTTAATCCTCATGAGTAAATTGCATATGGGCCCTGAAATCAAAAAATATTGCAAATTAGTCCTAATTTTTAAAAACTTCATTTTGAATCATCGAGATTGTAAAAATGCTATAGTTTTAATTTTTATTTCAAAATCTCATTATTTTCACTATTTTTTCTTAATAAAAAACATAAAATTTGATCTTTTTTGAGTAATTTGACCTAATTACAGATTTTACACGATCATTGCACTATTCTATTCTCATCCTTGTGTAAAACTTTTACAAAAAATTAAAATTTAAATTTTCTTATTTTTTTACACTAAAAATTTTAAATTAAAAATATAAATATTACTTTTTTAAAAATTATATTCTAAGAAGTCATAAAATTGATAAATGAGAAAAATCTTACAGCATATTAGTAGAAAACAAGAAATTATCTCTTAATCGTGACTAAAACTACAGAGTTTTTGTAACCTCGAGGGCTTAAATTGATGTTTTTAAAAAGGTGAGAGTTTGAAACCAATTTTCAACGCCTTTCAAACCTCAGGGATCCAAATGCAATTTACCTTTTTTTTTAAACAGGTGCCCGTAGAGGCCTAATAATCATAAAATCATCCAAAAAAAAAACATATAAAATCAGCCACGTTATTATTATTTCCACACAGCAAATTCAAAAGCTTTTCCTGCCCCAATTTATTCATAATCAGAAGTGCCAGAAATATCAAGAAATTAAAACTCCCTCTTTTTTATCCCAAAAGCGCCGCAGAAAACGGTCGCGGCGGCGGTGGGAGAAGCGCCGCCCTTTTCTTGCAGGTGGTGATGAGGTAGTCGATGGCGTTCGGCTTGGCGTACCACCACACTTTGAACATATGCGGGAAGCAGGCGTCGTTCACCTTGCTGATGCCGAGGCAGATGTTGTCGTCGGGAAAAGTTCCGTTGATGAAGAAGAGATGGATCCACGGGATCGCCTCCTTCCGGCCGAGGTAGCCCCAGCACCTGAAGACCCGCAGATCCAGCTGTTCCGGCATCGGAACGTCGACGGGGACATCCGGTCTGAACTTCGGCTCCTTGTCAGTGCCGTTCACGAGCGCATCAGCGACGGCGTCCTTCTTCGGGACTATGAAGGAGTTGGGCGGTGCCGGCGGGACTTGGGCGAACACGGCGGCTACGGCCACGGCAAGGAGGAAGAAGAAGGCGGCTGTGGGTGCAGAGATCCCCATGGTTCGTCGTGCTATGAAGGGAAGGCAGGGGAGGGGGGTTTATTTATAATCTGGGAAGGTTACCGTAACTCCCCTTTTACTCATCTGACTGTTTCCTTAAACGAAGGGAGAATTACATTTAGGTACCAAACATCAAATTAATTGCACAATTCTTTAAGCACAAATTTAATCGCACGGGTAATAACATAAAGAGAAAATGAAAGATTCATAAAAATAATAAAAGAATAATAATTTTCATAAACAGACTCATGAAACTTATATCTAAATAATCTTAATTTTAGGAACTCAAATAAGAATTTCTAATAAATTGATCATAAATTTATGAAGTGTATTTAATGCTCTTTGGGAAGTTAAATAAATCTATTAAACACTATTAAATAGTATATTAATAAAATAGAGCTTCTCTTTAACATTAATTTATTAGAAATTTTAATATATATATATATATATATTATTTTATAAAGTTATATTTATCTATACATACATCACTCAAATTTTTTAATTTACATATGTACCACTTTTTTCATTTTTTATAACCAACATTTTTATTTTAAATTATAAGTTTATCATTTTGTGAATATTTTAATATTTAATTGATATGCATGTAAATAACAAATTTTAAAAATGTATATGCGTAAAAACAAATTGAATGGTATGTAAATAAATATGTTTTTTCAAAATAATATATATGTAAATGCCCTAGTTTATTAATTCCTCAGTTATACTTATTTTCAAAACAGAATGAGGCTTTTAATTTTTAAATAATACGAAAATATTATTAAAATCTATAGTAATAGCTAATTAAAAATTTAACATTAAAATAATAAATTAGAAAAAATAAAAACCACAAAATGTGATTCTAAACCTGAAATATTTTCTAAAAATAATAATAGGTTAATTAACGAGATTTGTAGTAAAAGAATCAAAAACATTAGAATTATAATTTAATTGGATTAGAAACTTAAATAATTAATTAATATTAATTAACATGAAGTTTCATAAATGGCATTAAAAACAGTTTTCGTTGTTTATTTCTCTTATTAAAAGTTAAACAGCAGTTACTATAAAACAAAAAACAGTTAAACAACAGTTTATAATATTTTAAACATTTAATTAAAAAAAGGACAATTCATCAATAGTTTGGTACACATTTTTTTAAATTTTTTTTACTTAATTCATATTGTTTTCAAATTTATTCACTTAAGCTTTTAAATTTTTAAATAAAACTTAAAAGTAAAATAAAATAATAACGTTTATAATTTTAATTAAAATTTTAAGTAAACAATTAGTATTTCAACTCATTCACATAAGGCATTTTGTGATCATAAACGGTTAAATGTTTCATAGAGCAAAATCTAAATTTGCATTTAAATTTGGTAATTTTTTTAAGTTAAAAGCTAAAATCGAATCCTATAAATCAACTAAGTGATGAAAATATAGAAATAAGTTCATATTATCATGAAAATGTAAGCAAATATTTTGCATAATATCATGCAAATATAGAAGTTTTTTTCAATAATTTAATTTATAGAAAAATAAAATGATTTTGAAATGACATTAGCACAGTCATAAAACAATGACTCCCTCAATTATAAATAATTCTATTGATTAATTTTAGTAAAAAAATTATTTAAATTTAATTTTAATTTTATTAAAACTAAGTTTACAAATAAAGCCCTATAGCTTTTTTTGTTTAGGCTTAAAGAATTCTCAAACATTTTTAAATATTTTTTTATCAATATATTATACATATTTATTTTACATTATATCTAAATTTAAATATTAAAATAAAAAATTAATTACAGAAATATTTTCATAATTAAATTTTCATTATATTTTAGTCATAATTAAAAAAATTTAATTTTAATTTTTAAAAAATTTATCATAATTAAATTTTCTGTAAATTATGATTATTTTATTTTATTTTATTTTGATAAAGTAAATTATGATTATTACGTAAACACGTTCAAACTGATTATTTCTAAGAATATTTTATTTTTATTTTTTTAAAAAATTAATATTGCCTTGCTGCACTCTGTCTCTCTTCTCGCTCCGGCAGCTGGCCGCCGGGTTGTGAGTCTCTCTCTCTCTCTCTCTCTCTCTCTCTCTCTCTCTCTCTCTCGTACTCCCTCAAGGTGCTGGCGGAGGAGCGCGCCTCCCTCCCTGGAATCTCTCTCTCTTCCGCGCCTTTCTCTCTCCTCCCGATCGGCACGCACGGGCGACGTTGTGTGGCCATGCGCGTGCGACCCACTAGCGTCCGCTCAACCGCAGGCAGGTCGCGCGGCCATCGCATGTGGGCGAGGATCGGGAGAAGAAAGAGAGAGGCGGGGAGGAGAGAGAGGCCCACGGGTGACGGCCGCGCGACCCACAGGCAGCTGCTCAACCACAAGTGGGACGCACACGCTGCACGGCCGCCAGTGGATTGCACACGTCGCGCGGCCGCCGGTGGGTTGCACACGTCGCACGACCGCCGAACCGGCCGGCGGCCGTGCAGCAACCCCTGCGCATGCCGGAGAGAAAAGCCCATAGGTATAATGTTAATTTTAGAAAATTTTAATAATAAAAAAATTAAAAAAAATTTATTTGATAATTTATTAAAACTGAGTGACCCGGTGGTATAATTTTAAAAATGTGGACCTACACTTTATTAAGCGTTAAACTCAAGACCTGGGTGTAATTATCCCTAGATAATAATATATAATGATATATTTTTAAATTTAAAAAATTATTAAGAATAAAATTAAAATCTCATAAATAACTACACACTAATTTTATTTGTATTAAGTAAATTGTTAAGATCTTTTAGAAATTTTTTTTAAAAATCATAAACCAAAATATAATTAAAACTTACTTAGTAATTAACTCTAAAAATTAATTCTATTTATTTAAAAGTTTAATTTTATTTTATATTTTATATCAAAATAATTATTAATAATTAATTTAATTTTATATTATATATATATATATATATTTAAATAAAAAAATAATTTTATTTTTTTTGATACTCTAACAATAAAATAATCATCACAATTTTGTAAAATAGTAAATTACAGATAAGTACCTACAATTTACATATAATTATATATTAATTTAGATTTTTTAAATTCTGTACTTAGGTTGTTAATATTTTTTTTAAATCATTTACGCCGGTTCTTAGAATTTAAAGAGGACCTAAAATAAAATAAAATAAAACCTTAGGTCTACAGTTTTAATTAGGAATCTTAGTAAAAAAATTTAGAAAATATTTGAATTAAAGTGTAATTATAATTAATTACAAGGACTTTATCGGTAGTCTTTCTCCCGTTCGGAAAATCCAATCCCCTTCCTAGTGGTCGGGAATATCAAGAACACCATGGCGGCGAAGAACCCAGCTCCCAAGTTTAATAAGATTTCATAATCACAAATTTATTATTTTGAGATTTAAGAGAATTATTATTTGCATACAGTAACATTCGTGAATCAATATCAAATGAATAAACAACATGATAGCAATAATAATGATAATTATGTGTACTTAAAATATATAACAGAAGATATCAAATAAGAATTTATAATACGAGTACTATCAAATAAATGAGCATATATGTCATGAGTTTTTTATGAACAATTGAACCGTATAAATACAGGATAGATAATTAGCATAATACGAATACTAAACATAAATAAGTGCAATATGATTGGCCTAATAATTATAATGTACACATAATAACAAAACAAATATAAAAATATAATTAATGAGTAAATTCCTTTTAAATTAATTTTATTTTACTCTTTTGGTCCCGTGATTTCTCGTACTACATCTCAGCTGTCTTTTACATCTTTGGGGATCGTCACCCCTTATGAATAGCCCTCCGTAGGCATATTCATTGAGCGTCGTCGCGCCAAATATCATGTGAGGACCTCTAGTGGACACGTATTCACTGCAGATACGTATCTGCTTTGGGGATCGTCACCCCTCATGACAGTCAGAAATTGTCAATGGACACCGTCATGCCAAATATCATATACTCGAGCTAATGCAGGTGCGCAATTCTATAAAAATTATATTTAATTTTTTAATCCATTATCGCCTTTAAAATCTTGATTATAAATTTATCACATAGCAAGCTCATATACTTGCCTAAATATTATATTATATCTTTGAATGTGACGACAAGTCCATACACTTATCTTCCGTAGGTCTCACAGCTGCGAGTCAATATATTCACATCGAATGTGACGACAAATCTGTACACTTGTCCTCCCGTAGGTGTCACAATCGTAAGTCAATATATTCATATCGAATGTGACGACAAGTCCGTACACTTTCCCTCCCATAGGTGTCACAGTCGTAAGTCAATATATTCACATCGAATGTAACGACAAGTTCGTACACTTGTCCTTTCCTCTTTTTTCATATTATGAAATATATTGATAGACGAAACGAGCAATAAAATGAACAATATGACAATTATTTGGTAGCAAATTTTTTCATTTTTCTAGAAAGTCAAAAGTAGTTAATAATTAATCGACACAACACGCAATTTTAACATACTTTGATAAACGTCGTAGGCTTTCTAATTATGTTTTCACCGTATATACTTTTATCAGTATATGCTCTATTGACGTGTATAATACTCAAATCATCATCAAAGTTCTCGACCATCAAATTTATTTTATTTTTTTAAGTAATTTTGTTTGATTATAGTTCTTTTTATGAGGTCAAGTTCACATTTTTGGGATTCTGTTGGCGTGCAAGAAATTGTATGTGCTGCTCTCGTTTGGTTCGAGGCAAAAATTTTACCCAACACAAATTTCAACTATAAAAATTAACTTTATTTCACATCTAATACAAATACAAAAATTAGAATTTAAAGTATTTCACATTTTACACACTTTCTAATATTAAAATAAATTTTTTTCTCATTAAATTTAAAAAATAAAGTATTTTTTTTCTTGTCCAAAAAAAAAAGCTCGAACCAAAAAATCTAGCACTTTTCACTTCCCTGACGAAGCTATAGCAAGGTTTGCAACTTTGCATGCACGTACACTATAAAAAAAAGAATAAATTACACATAGGTTCTTGAGTTTAAAGTTTAATAATGTACAGGTCCATATTATAACATCGGAGTCCCAAAGTTTTAATAAATTAGCAAATGAATCTTTTTTTATTTCTTATTATTAATTTTTTTAAAATTACCATTATACCCACTGGAAGCCGTGCGACCTCACGCTTGCAAGGGGATCGGAAGGAGAGAGAGAGAGAAGGAGGGGTATAATGGTAATTTAAAAAAAAATTAATCATAAAAAATAAAAATGACCTATTTGATAATTTATTAAAACTCAGGGACCTAGGTGTTAATAATTTTAAAAATCTGGACATATGTGCTATTAAGTCTTAAACTTAGAGACCTAGGTATAATTTACCAAAAAAAAGGTTTGCATACACTGCTATATAATCTTTGTTACGTTTGGCGTCTGTACGTAAAACACTTGGCTTTTTAGGGTAAATTTCATAAAAGTCACTAAGGTTTGGAGAGCATCACAATTAATTTTAACTTTTAAAAGATTTTAATTTTAGTCAGATTATAAAAAGATTACAGTTTTAATAATTTTTTATTGTCTCACCTTTTTTATTAGTCTTTCCTAATTTAAAAAAAAACATAAAATTTGATATTTCTTGACTAATTTAAACTATTTATCTATTTTAAAAAATCATTATACTTCTTTATCCTTATCTATCTTTAATAATTTTACTAAAATCTCTAAAATTTAATTTCCCTCATCTTTTACTTTTTTTTTTCAAAAACTTTAATAGTATAAAATATAAATATTAATATTTCAAAAATTATATTATACAAAACTATTTAAAATAATAATAATTGAAATTAATTTTATGACATAATAGTAAAAACAAATAGGGACATTTACATATATAACACTTCACATCACTATAATTACATGTCAAATATTTTTTTTTTAAAATTACACACCACACACCTAAAAATTACACTCCATACACTTTTATTACCCCACATATTTTTTTAAAGTTGCAATATAATTTTTTGAAAATAGATGTGATACACATAATTATAGTAATATGGAGTGTTATATACGTAATTAAATTATATTTTAATTAGGACCGAATAACAATGGTTTTATAATATTAAGTACTCAATTCAAAACTTTTTAAAAAATTAAAACTAATTTGCAATTCTCCTGAGCACGAATGTAATTTATCTTTTTTTTATTTTCTGTCTCAAGTATACCACAATTTTACCCATCTTATTTAAAACTTTCCCCGTTTGTTTTGAAGTTAAAAATTAACCTAGTTTAATTTTAACCTGGCATATCACATCACACATAAAATTTTATATTAAAAATTAACTTTATTTCACATCATACACACATTACTAAAATAATAACTAACTTATATCACATCCCTCACATATCCCAACATAATAACTAACTTTATATCACATCCCTTACATATTACAACATAATAATTAATTTTATTTCACATAATTCACAACTTTTAAGAAAAAAATATCTCTATCCAAGTTTAATTTTAACCTTATTAAATTTAACCTTGCAAACAAACAGACTTTATAGTGGCATTATTTGATACTAAGACATTGTTGATACTTAGCTAAGTTCTTTCCTTATCGAGCTAGAAATGCTGCAATATTTAAATGATCCGTTGTTTTCTCGACACAATTAATTACAAATGGGTTCTTAGAATTATTATCTCATTATAAAAGAGGATATTTATGTTTTTAGTTCAACCAGGGTGAGGAAATTTTGTAGTCTTGCAACAAGTGGAAAAAAATGAAGACAAATGTTATGCTGACTCAGTAGCTGATCATCAAAAGTAATTCTAAAGTTGTATTCTATCAGTCAATTCAATTATTAAATAAGTTAGGGTAAATTACATCTAGGATTTTAATTTAAAACGTTATATTATTAAGTCCGTGTTGAATTATATATATATAGGGATAATTACCTACACGCAATACAATTTAGTTTTATTTATGTCTTACCCATCCATTCTTACTTAATTATGCTATGCACACTTAAAATATTATAGGATCTTACATACACATTTGAGTTAAATTTAATGAGAACAAAATTTATTTTAATATTAAAAAATATGTAAATTATAAATTACTTTTAATTTTAATATTCGTATTTATGTTGGATATGAGATAAAATTAATTTTTATAATTAAAATTTATGATAAAAAAATGCTTCGAACTAAATGAGACATAATAGTTGATTCACCGTTGAAAGGGTTCACCCAATCTATCCAGTCTTTTATTGTCTAAAATTCTAAAAACTTGGTCAAAGGTCACTCAAAATGAGTTTTAAATGACAAATTTTGATTAAATAAATAATTAATTAATGTGATTAATAAATTGATTTCAGTTTCAAATTTCAAATTTTTTTTTTAAAAAAACTGAATAACCGGCAACCGTTGAAGATGTCATCCCGCCGCCAATTCACTCATTCAAATCCCCACCAAACGTGGGGGGCGTGCAGTTTCTTCTTCTTCTTCTTCTTCATCTTCTTCCCACAGATCGCCATGGCCGCCATTTCCAGCCCCGAAGCTCGTGACAGCAGCGTCTCTCTCCGGGGCCAGCTCCTTCGCCTCCAGCGCGACTGGGACTCATACAAGCAGTCCCTCTCCGGCCGCCGCCGCTCCTCCGCGGATACCTCCGCGGCCTCTCCAGACCTCCTCCATCTCCTCCGCCGCTCTCCGAGGCAGCTCGTCTCCTCCCTCCAGAAATCCGACGCTCGCCACTCCCCCGGCGATGGCCGCAGGCTTCTGGAGGCGTTCGAGAGGGCGGTCGAGGAGGGGGAGGCCGACTCTTCGTCTCCGTCGACCGTTTCGTGCGCAGCGGAGAGCTGCTCTTCCTCCTCAGGCTCTTTGGGAGGGGATGGGGATGCGATGAGCGGGGAGACGAGAGCCGAGTGGATGCTGAGGATCGGGTGGCTCGCCATTGGAGCTCTGGCGCTGGTTCTGGCTCTCATCTCCATTAGGGTTTTTGCTGCCGAGGAGGCGGCGGAGTGCATGGTGCCTACGTGATCGATTGATAGATTTTTTTTTTCTTTTTTGATAAAAAATTGATAGATATATTTTTGTATGCAGACATTTGCCAGCATTTCGATTAATTAAAATTCTTTTTTATTCGGATTATCAAAAAATTTCTTTTTTATTCTATAAAAAAAATTCTATTCTTTATACATACATACATATATATATATATATATATATATACACACACATATATAAGCTATCATATTGAAATTATTTTAATCCAACAAAACACTCAGCCTAAATATAATTATTTATTTTGAATAATGCAAAATGCTATATATAAATATATAATCAATCATCTTTTCGAGTTTGTTCTTAGTTACCTAAACATTAAAAATGTGAATCAAATCTGATCGAGTTATCTGTATGTAGTCCCGATGAGGAGCAAGATCCAGACTATGACTGTAATATTCAGGTATTATATGAGAAAAATTGAACTTAAAAATAATAATTTTGGACTTATTTATGAGGAGGTGAAACTATGGGGACCAAAATGCAATTATACTAATAAATTTGATAAGAACAGAGCTTCTTCTCCAAGCTTCTGCCATTTTCTGTTCTTTGCCGTGCCTCTGCCGTGGCCTGTGAGGAGGAAGAGGAAGAAAGGGAAGGAGGAGAAGATTAAAAAGGTGAGAAATTATTTTATAAATTTGATTTGTGTGTAATAATAGTTAATTTATTAGGAATATAATTTTGATAAATGGTTATAAATTTATTTTTATCAAAACTCATAATATGTATTCAGTTAAAATTATATTTGTTTAGAGAAATTTATAATATTTGACATATACATATGAGTTGAAATTAACTAAAATAAATAAATTTTAATTTATTTGTGTTATTGTTTTTCAGGTCATACACGTGAAAGATAGATTATCATTCAGCTTAAGAGGTAGGTGGATCTACTCTAATATATTTATAAATTAATTTAACAAAAATAAAATATTATATTTTGAGTAAATATTGTATGCTCTGTGATTATCATGTGTTCTTCATGATTGGATGTTTTATTTACTGATTGACTCTTTTTTAAATATAATGGTTGATTGTGATGGATTAATTAAAATGCTTTAAGTTCAATTACATCATCTATATACAATTAGTACATTACATCATCTTAATATCAATCTGCCTTCAATATACAATTAGTACATTACATCATAAATAAATATAAATTCCTGAACACAAATAATCTAAAATAATCTTCTAACTGTCTCTCACTCATGCCTCTTATGTTTGTGCTAAACCTATAAAAATAGTGTCGAAAACGGCGTCAGTCCACCAACAGGACTCAGTAGGAGATATCAACTAGTTATGAGCTACATAAAATGTTAATAAGGTTTCGTGATCTCAAATTTATTATTTTAAGATTTAAGAGAATTATTACATGCATACACAGCAACATTCATGAACTTATATCAAATGAATAAATAGCATCATAGCAATGACTATGATAATTATGCGTAGTTAAATTGTATAACAGAAGATATTAAACAAGAATTCATAATATGAGTATCATCGAATAAATGAGCATGTATATCATGAGTTTTTTATGAATAATTGAACAGTATAAACGCATGAAAGATAATTAGCACAATACGAATAATAAATATATGATTAGCCTAATAATTATAATGTACACCTGATAACAGAACAAATATAAAAATATAATTAACGAGCAAGTTCTTTTTTAAATTAATTTATTTTACTCTTTTTGGGCTCGTGATTTCTCGTACTACGCCTCAGCTGCCTTTTACACATATGAGAATCGTCATCCCCTGGCCCCGTAGGTTATAGCCCATAATGGCAAAATATAAGGTCCTCAATCAGTTTTGAGAGTTTTCACTCCCTAGCCCAAAATGGCAATGAACGCCGTCGCGCCTATATATCATATGCTCGAGCTAAGGCAGGTGCGTAATCCCATAGAAATCACACTTAAGTTTTAATCCATTGTCGCCTTTAAAATCTTGATTATAAATTTAATCACATCGCAAGCTCATACACTTGCTTAAATATCATATTATATCTTTGAATGTGACGACAAGTCCGTACACTTGCCATCCCGTAGGTGTCACAGTCGCGAGTCAATATATTATCATCGAATGTGACGACAAGTCCGTACACTTATCCTCCCGTAGGTGTCACAGTCGCAAGTCAATATATTCACATTGAATGTGACGACAAATTCATACACTTATCCTCCCGTAGGTGTCACAAACACAAGTCAATATATTCTCATCAAATGTGACGACAAGTCCGTACATAAGTCAATATATTCACATTGAATGTGACGATAAGTCATACATTTGCCCTCCCGTAGGTGTCACAGTCAAGGAATAGACATATCATTGTATTATATATTTTTCTTTATTGAATAAACAAATAGAGCCAGTAATTAATTCATAATAATTTACTTGCACTATATATTATCCAACTTTCACAAATCCTCCTTATACCTCATAATCTCGATAATTTAATTTTTAGTCATCTCTCCTATTTGAATTAAATCTTTACAGTAATATAGCAATTACCAATAAAAATAATCATGATATCTTCAAGGATATTTTAATCTGATTTAATAAAGATCATTAACTTTTTACATATAATTTATGAAATCTCGATCAATGTTTGATGAGAGTATGATTAGAGCTAATAATATAACTATAATCCACATTTGAGCCTCATATTAGAGTGAATCAATTTAAATCATAATCAATTCTAAATTTCACATTTTTGTCACTCTACGATTATAAAAATATCATCACTATTCGAATCAAATCATTTATCAAAAAATCTATTTAGCTTAAGTTTTAAACTCCAAATTATCAAAAATTAATTAAATCATCAATCCTCAATATCTCATAGCATTTGAAATCGATTTCATAAGTTCAATTCTCCTAAATATAATAACAATATCACTGCCAAAGTAACTCAACTGTTTGGACTTCTAATAATAAAATATATATTTCAAGTATTATATAAATATGATAAATAATCAAATAATCTAATAATCTCCAAATTCACATTTAATAGCAATCATTTAACTTAAGAAATCTCCATTTAATTTACATGTGATATTAAACTCTTTCAAAACAGATTTTTATATTAAGTTCCTCCAACAAAATCTCATTCAAAATGAAATTTTTAAAGGAAGATTTCTATATAAAAGTTGTAGTATAATGTGTCATCTATCTTCATATAAAATTTCATATCAATCCGAATTCATTTGGTATACCAAATCTCTTATGAACTAAACTCGGTCAGAAAATTTGAATTTCTGTCAGATTTCACTAATGATACCGAAATCATACTTTGTATTCAGAATTAATCAAAATTTCCTTCATAAAGGTTGTAGTTAACTTCAAGATCTAACTCACCACCAAATTTGATCAAAATCTGAGATCATTTGATACCCCAAACGGATGCTACAAAGGTCAGATCCGAAATAGAAAAATTCTAGCAATATACAATCGTGCGTATATCTAAATAAATTTCTCTAATAAGATATTTTGGGCTTGTTTGGTTGGAGGATGAATTTGGATAAGGAAAGAAAAAATAATTTATTTTATAGAGTTGATGGGAAAGAAATTATATTTAATATTGAGAGGTGTGTAGGATGTGAAATAAAGTTGATTTTAAGGTTGAAATTTGTGTTGGATGTGAAATAAAGTTGATTTTTAAGGTTGAAATTTGTGTTGGATATGAAATAAAGTTATTAAAATTTATAATAAATTTAAAATATTATTAAGATATTTTTTTGCCCATTTTTGGGCTCATGCCAAACAAGGTCTTTAAGTCATAAACGAAATTTATAGCCATAAATATGAAGAAAATATCAGTAATATAATAAAATAAAATTTTACAAATAATTAAATATTAAATTTATTCAATTTTTGTCAAATTATTATAAATCAAATTATGTGAATTTTTATCTTTGATTAATTTAAGCCCTAATAGTTAGAGAAATCTCCTACCTCAAGGAATCATGAAAATATCTCCTTTTTCTTTCTCCTATTCTTCTCACCTTTTCATCCGAATCTTTGAAATCCTTCTTGCATGGTTGCCGATTTGAAGGAGAAAGGTTGTGTCGCTTTGGATCTCTAATTCTCCCTTTTCCTTTCTCTCCCTCTCCTCTCTCTATTCTTTTTCTCTCTCTCCCTCTCATTTTTGGCCAAAGAAGGGCTAGGACCGGGGTTACGAATCGGGAGAGAGATGAATCGATGTGTGAGAGGAGGAAAATATTATTTCCTCTAATAACTCAATCTAAGGGTAAATCTGGTATTTCTCCCAAGGCTAAAATTAAGGGATAATTAATTCTCATAAATTGAAATTTTAAATAATGATAGCAAATTATCCTTTAACTCATAACAATATCCCTTAAATATTTCCAATTTTGATAAATATCCTCGTGAGAATTTTAAATCAATAAATATCCAAATAAATTAGATATTAAATAAATTTAAATTTAAATCAAGAAAATAATTTTCTAATATTTCTCTTAATATTTTCAAATAAATACTAGACCTTATAAAAATTATTTCTATATCCAATATTTCTTTTCTCATTCTTTTTGTCATTTTTAAAGATCAAATAAATCAAAAGTGTCACCCAAAATTTCTTCTATATTTTCTATATCAAAATACCGTAAATATTATTTATCACCCAAATTTGTACATAAAATTCTAATTTATAATACACATCAAAATCTAAATTTTCGGGATGTTACAGGTAGTTTCCGACTATCCGGGGTGATGATGATCACCAAGGATGACCATGTGTGGGTTACTTGTTGTGATGAGGTTCCTATGGATTTGGGTGCGACGGCATCCGAGATAACCTATGGAGGGTTATCTGGTTGAGGTGATGACCTCGTGGTGACCATGGGTGGGTCACCGTGGATGTGGTAGTGTGGCTATGGTTGACTGAGAAATAAGGCTCGGGAATATGATAAAAGATTCAAATAAAGTTTTGACATGTTTTTACTAAGACCATGATGTATGTGACTATTTCATTAAGCATGTTGGATCTGATTCACCTACTGAGTCAATTACTGACTCTAATTTATTTTTACAGGTGCAAATCAAACATAGGGACAGAATTGAGATGGTTTAGCAGAGTTATCTTTATAAATTAAGTGATGCTTATTTAATACAATATATTTTATGGTGTGATACTGTATACATTTTAAAAACTAATTATTGTGTGAATATTTTCCGTAGTTGTTGATGATATATAAATATATATGGGATAGATACTTTCAATGTGTTTAAGTGATATTGTATATGTGCAAATTATATATAACTGTGTGATTTGCTTATTTATTTATTTATAAGGTATTTTAATCTATCACGATCTAATAGTGCAGATGAATTATTATAAAGGATTAGGATGGTTGGGTCGTGACAATGACAGTCTTTTTAGGTCATGCATATCTTCACGAGCTTGATCGGTTTACTGTCAATTGCATCGTCTTTAGAATTTTGCTCAAAAGTTCAACCCGGCCTCGACTTGCCCTCGGTGCTCAAGTGACTCAAAAATTATTCTCGAGTACACTTTTTAGTCACGGCTAAAAAAAGCCTTTGAATTTTCAATTAATCAAATGTTTTTTAATATATATATATATATATATATATAATTTTATTTCATATTTTTTATAAATTATAATATAAAAATTAATTTAATTTTTCATGCTAAATATATCATTTAATAATCAATTAAATTTCACATTTTATCAAATCTAGCTAAATATTTTAAATCTTACATAATAATTATGAAATCATAGCTTAAAAAATAAACTAGAATTCCACCATTCAAAGAACATTATTTTAATTTTTAAATATTTCTCTTGCAATTAAGACCATTAGTTGATGCTTATCAGTGGTCAAACTCTCTCTTTGGATATTGATTATCACAATCTTTGTAATTTATAGAATTTCTTTTCTTATTAGAATTAAATCATTGTGGTGTATACTCTTTTAAATTTTGAATACTTAATTGGGGCACTAAGCGAGTCGGTTTTTCATTTTGAATTTTAGTCTTTCGAGTTTGAGTCTAGTTAAAAATATTATTCAAATCTGTCTATTCTAATAAAATTATATTCAAATATATTTTCTCAATAAATTTCATCGCACTTGTTATCACCTACTCCGGTGAAATCGTATTCGCGCAAATATAATTTTTTCAGAAGCTCTTATCCCACTCGTTATTATCATATTCGATAAAATTATATCCGTATCATTTCCAGCGAAATCGTATTCATGCAAATATAATTTTTTCAGAAGCTTTTATCCCACTCGTTATTATCATATTCGATGAAATTATATCCGTCATTTCCAGCGAAATCGTATTCATGCAAATATAATTTTTTCAGAAGCTTTTATCCCACTCGTTATTATCATATTCGATGAAATTATATCCGTATTATTTCCAGTGAAATCATATTCATGCAAATATAATTTTTTCAGAAGCTCTTATCTCACTCGTTATTGTCATATTCGATGAAATTATATCCGTATCATTTACACAAATTTGTGCACCCAACTTGTGCGCCCTAGAATTTTTCTAAGGTGTGTCCTAAAAAAAGCCAAAGAGAAAAGGGTTATCAATATTCTAGGAGTGTCTCTCTTTTCAGCATCCCCATCTCTTCATTGAATGCTTCTCTTTATCAGCTGAGGGCCCACCTTCCATGTGCTCCCAATTGTGAGTAATTGGTAGCTTGAAATTACATGAAAAACTAAACTTTTGCATAATTATACATTTAACCTTTGGTTCTTATTAGACATATATTATAGCATCGTAATCAAAATATAAAGATATTATTTATTTTACTTTTAAAAATTTACGTAACTTTGAGTATTTCTCAGAAAATCACTCATTTTAGTATTTCTCCAGCTCAAACACACTTAACTATAGAGTTTTTCATTATTAGTTTCATGTTTTTATTTCAAAAAATACATTTATTATTTGAGATCACGCTATTTACGTATACAGCCTTGGAAAATTTTCTTCCTTTTCAAAGTAGGAAGATTTATTTCTATGCCCTTTAACCTAGAAGCTAGTCAAGAGCCGCTCCTTATCCGAATAATTCTGTTTCACTCATATGAATATTATCCCGACAATCACTTCTTACCTTGTTCAGGTTTGAATTGTCATAGCTATGCCCACCAGCTTTCAATTGGTTTGTCTTCAAACAACATCATATAGGAGGTTGATTCTGATACCATATTATAGTTTCTTATGATCCAAATGTAGAAGCATTATTTGCTTTAGTTTTAAAAAAACTGTGTGACTTAAATACCTCTAAGAAGTTCAATCATCTGTGTACTATTCCAATTCAAGCACACTTAATTAGTAAATTTCTCGTCATTAGCCTCAAATTTTTGACTCAAAACGTGCTTTTATTATTTGAGATCATGTTATTTGTTTATAAATAAAAGAAGCGGTTACTTGTTCAAGTGAATTTGATTCACTACTACGGACATTACTCTTGTGATCACTTATAACATCCCGGAATGCAAATATAGAAGTATTATTCGTTTTGATTTTTGGGAACTGTATGGCTTGAGAACTTCCCAGGAGATTACCTATTTTAGTACTACTCCAACCCAAACATATATAAGTACGAAGTTTTTTATCATTTGCTTCACAGTTTTTTCCCAAAAGACGCTTCTAACATGTAAGATTATGCTATGTACTTATACAACTTAGGATTTTCCCTTTTCTGATGTGAGAACTTAGAAGATTCAATTCTATGCCTCTTTCATTATTATTTGTTAACCTAAAAGCCTGTCATGAGTCATACTTTGCTTCAGTAATTTCTTTTTTTTGAAATATTAGCTCGATAATAATTTTTTGCACTCTTAAGTCACAAGCATCACATCTTTATGATTATTTAGTCAATTTGATAATGTTATTTAAGAAAAGTTTGACGAAAAATTAAACTAATACACAAAATTGAACATGACAAAATTAAACATCACAATATTCACTTGGAGAAAAATTAGACATATAATATATTTTTAGTAAGTTCACAATAAATACAATAACATGACTTGGAAGATTCAACTGTTAAGGTAATTTTTTTATAAAATATATTATTTAGTATTATATTTTCATGTTATTTTAAAAATATTTTCTATGTTTTGGAATTACATTTTATTTTAATTCTTGACATCCAATGCTTTTGTTTACTTGATAATTTGCCTCAGTGATTCCTTTCTTTTAGGACATTACTCTCCGTCCTCTTCGACCACGGATGTCACAATAGTTTTTAAATTATTTAAAAAAAAATTACATATATCATCCAAAAAAAATATTTTTTTCTCATTTAATCCTCCAAACAATTCACATATTTTACCCAATCACGTAAAATCTAAGTATGAATTATAATATTATATACTGATGAAGAATTAGATTTTTCTTATTTAAATGAAATAAAATACTAAATCATTCTTTATATGATAAAGACGTTGCATTTGTAAGTATTTATTCAAAAATTTACAATAATATATATAAATATTTAATTTTGATAAATTTTAATTTTAAGAATTAAATGAGAAAAAAACTTTTTTAGGGGCGAGGAAGACATGTAATTCCCCTATTTTAAATTAGTATGTTATTTTATTAAATTAACTTAACAGATGATTATTATAATTAAATGAAGAGTTATTTAATTAAAATCCAAAAATAAAATTTATATATTTAAGAATTAATGTGTATATATAATATATGGAAATATACGGGATAGATATGAAATTATCCCAAATTATATCGGCGTTCAGGCTTTCCCAACACGCCTTGGCTGTTCATTTGGAAGCACAAGCAGAGAGCAGATGATGGAAGCCGAAGCGCCGATGAGGCGTAGCACCAGCTCCTCCTCTTCGCCGGAGTTCGAGTTCTGGATGGGCCAAAACCCCTGCCTTCCTCCGCCGGAACTCCTCTCCGCGGACGAGCTCTTCGTCGACGGCGTCGTCCTCCCCCTCCAGCTCCTCTCCCTCCAGCGCTCCGACTCCGCCGCGCAACCAATCACCACGGATCCCTCGCAGTCTTTGCCACCGGCTTCCATCCGCTCCTCTGTTCGGTTACTGGAGACGCCGTCCTCCGTCTCCCGGCGATGGAGGGATCTGTTCAATCTAATGGCGGATAAGAAAACAGAGGAGGATGAAGATGCAGTTGACAAGAAGCGAAAGAAGGAGCGTAAGAGCGGCGGCAGCCCCGTGGAGCTCAACATCAACATCTGGCCGTTCTCACGGAGCCGCTCGGCAGGGAACGCCACCTGCTCCGGCTGCGGTCGGAGCAGATCGGTCCTCGCCATGGGCGCCGGCCGGAAGGTCTGCAGCGCCCCCTGCTCCCGGAGCAACTCCCGTAGAGAGTCTTCCAAACCCCCGACCGCCGCTGTCAGACTGTCCCATCTCGGCCGGAACAATAACCCAGTCCGGCAGGTCCGGCGCGCCGGACAGGCGAGGAACGATTTGGCCGGAATGTCCGACCCCGCCGCCGGAGTTCGCGTGCTGAACCTGAACGTGAACAGCTGCATCGGGTATGGAAACCAGGTGAGCTGCAGGGTCGAAGATAGCGACGGGGAAGTCGCCGCCGGACTCACCGAGGACGAGAGCGCCGCCAGTGGCGGCCATGGGAGGCTATTCGGTCTCCGAGGTCTCTTTTCCAAGAAGATTTTTTGATTTCGTTAATCTTTCTTCAGTTCTTCCTCAATTTTTGTGTTCTTTTTTTTTTTTCTTTTTAATTTGGTGGAACTTCTTCCTCTTAATTTGCTCTCTTCTATGTAACTTCGTGTCTTTCATTAGTCTTTCAAAGTGCAATGAGCACCACGCTAAATTAATGTCAAAGCATAAAAATGCAATTTGATATTTTAATTTGAGGAATTTGTCTTGTAGAAAGTTATACTTTAGGGAACTAAATTGAGGTTATTTTGTAAATAAGGACATCATTTTACCAAAAATAACGCGTTTCTCTTACCGTCTGTGTAACATTCCGTAATTTCATTGTAAAGGTATTGTCCGTTCTGACTTTAGAAAAACTGCGTGACTTGGGTGCTTCCCAGGAGATCACCCATCCCAGTGCTGCATGCTCACGGTTTTACCCGAAAGGCGCTTTTACTATTTAAGATCACGTTATTTACTTATACAGCTCAGGATCTCCCTCTCTTTTTGATGTGAGATGATTCATTTTTGTGCCCCTCTCACCACTCATTATTCGGCCTAGAAGCCTGCCAAGAGTCGCACTTTGCCTCAGTGATTCCTTTCTTTCAAGACATCACCCGACGTCACTCTCCACCCTCTTCAGCCACGATTGTCACAGTCTGTCCTTCGCGCTATGAGAAATGGGCATAGATCAGCTTCATATCTCTTTCTCTCTTCCCATTTAAAAGTGTTTCTATTTGTTCTGTTTAAAGTTGAATCTAATACATAATTAGTATCGATATCTTCTTAGCTAAAAGTACAGGTCAATGAGTAAACTAATGCCATAATAACAAATCTAATTTCCTAGTTTTGTATGGAATGAATATTTAGAAGTAAAACTAGCTCAGTCAGAGTATAATTTTGAGATATTTTAATTTTTTTAAAAAAATAAAAAATTATTTTTAATATTATGATATGAAATAAAAATATTTTATTATTAAAAATTATATTAGATGTGCAATAAAAATTATTATTATTTATTAAAGTTCGTGTTGCAAGTAAAATAAATTTAATTTTTTATATTTAATTATATATATATATATATATATATATATATGATGTGAAATAAATAAAAAATATTGAAAAAAATATTTTTTAAGAAATTTAAATTTTTGATCTCATAATCAAATAATAATATTTATAAGGGGGTAATTTCACTTATGTTCCTGATGTTTACTCGACTTGTCACGCATGTCCATAATTTTGAAAATATGTCAGACAGGTCCCAAAATTTACTGTATAGGCTATTGTGGTCCTTAATATTTATAAAAATCTTTCAATAATGTCCAATTAAATATCTTCCGTTAAACATTCCGTTAAATAAATTATTGACTGTTAAAATTTTAATTAAGAAATCAGTAATTTTTTTAACGTGAAATCACAATTGTATTCCGGCTGGTCCTCGCACGCGTCGCGCCGCCTGAGATCGGAAATATGGAAGGATAAGAAAACCCTAATGTCGAAGATTGAAAAATATGAAATTTCATAATTTTAACAGCTTTTAATAGATACTATAACAGAAAAATTATAATGATTTATACAGTAAATTTTGGGGATATGTTTGACTTGTTTTTAAAATTATATATCTATGTGGTAAATCGAGTAAATTTTAGAAGCCTAAATGAAATTACTCCTATTTTCAATATTATCTTTTACCCATATTATATTAAACACTTTTAAGTTGAAACCTGAAAAAAAACAATTATTATTATTATTATTTTTTGATAGGAGAAAAAAAATATTATTACTTCATATATTTGAAATGAAAATTCACATGATAATAGTTGGGCTATGGAAGAAGGCAAATTGTATTGAACCATAGTAATTTTATTTGGGACCTTAAAAATAGATAATCAGTCTTACATAAATTTAAAAAACTAAAAATATTTAAATATATTTTTTTTACGTATTTCTTTTTTTAGATTCTGTTAAATTTAATTGTTATATAGATATTTTTAAAAGTTACAATATATATTTAAATATATAAAAAAATTTATTTTTTTATATTTCTTTATTCTCGCTTATTGCTTATCTTATTTTGTTCTGCATATTTGATAATAATATTGAAAAAAATATTTAATTTAATATTATCTGAGTGCTATGTCATGTTATATAGAAAAAATAATTATTTAATTTAATGATATATATAAATAATCTTCTAAAAATTCATAAAATTATCACTCATCGAAATGTTATAATATTTATGTCTCGTTTGATTTGAGAATTGAATTTTGGATAAGAGATAATAATATTTTATCTTATAAATTTAATAGAAATAATTTTTAGTTTAATATTAAAAAATATATAACATGTGAAATAAAATTAATTCTAATATTTTTATTTGTGTTGAATATAACAATAACAACAACTAAGTCTTAATCCTACCGGGTGGGGTCGGCTGCATGAATCATTTGTTTTCATTGTGCTCTATCTATTGACAAATTCTTATATAAGTTTAAGTAACTAAGATCACTCGTTATATTTTATTATCATATTTTCTTTGGTCCCTCTTCCTCTTTGTATATGAACGAGATCTAATAACTCAAATTTTCTAACTGAAGCTTCAATCGTCCTATGATTTATATGTCCAAACTATCTAAGCCGACTTTCTCTAAATTTATTCTCAATTAATGTAACATCATTTTCTTTCGAATATACTCATTTCTCATTCTATTCTTTCATGTTCACACATTCATCTTAGCATCTTTATTTATAAAATATCTATTTTATTTATATATATTTTTTTACAAACCAGCATTCAATATCATGTATCATCTTATTTATATTGGATATAAAATAATATTAATTTTTATAATTGAAAATTTGTATTAGATAAAAATAAAAGCTTAAATCAAAAGGTTCTTTAGATTACATCAAAGAATATCAAAATAATAACGAATTAAATCTCTCTTGATTTAAATAACGGTATTTAAAGTTTTTACTGATCTTGCCGTCAGATCAGCCGTCCAATTAATACTAGATTTGGAACCTGCGGTGTGGACCACATACACGTGAGGCCAGATCAGCCGTCCAACTACTTATATTTTTGAAAAATCATCCTGTGGACAGACGACAAAAAAAAAAAGGAATAATTAACTACACGCCACACAATTAAATTTTATTTATGTTTTATTCATAAACTTATTTCTATTATAATGAGTAATCATAATTATTCAATAGCCTAACTATAATTAAATTATAAAAAATCTGAGCTGTTTATCATATTATTTTAAAAATATTTTAATATATTTTGAGTGAAAATCCTAAAATCTTAATGTTTAGGTGGCGACAAAGGAAGAAAACATCTGCGACGTGTTTAGGAAAAATCAGCGCTTTAGTGTGGTATTGAGGAAGAGAAAAATATATACCATTAAGAGTAAAAATATAATTTTAATGATTTACTAACAGAATAATTTTTTTCAAATAGATTTTGATTAAGTTTAACTCAAATGTGTGTATGTAAGATTTTATAATATTTTGAGTGTGTATAGTGTAATTAATTAAGAATAAATGGATAAGGCATAAATAAAACTAAATTGTGTGGCATGTATGTAATTATCCCAATATATATATATATATATATACATATATTTAACTACGTGGGACACCATTTAGTTTTATTTATTCATTACTCATTCATTCTTAGTTAATTATACTATGTATACTCAAAATATTATAAAACTCATATACATATACTTGAGTTAAATTTTTGTAAAAATCTATTTAAAAAAAATATTTCGTTAGTAAATCATTAAAATTACATTTTTATCCTTAACATTACATTTTTTTCTTTTTCCATGTCACACTAAGACGCTGATTTGTCCTAAAATTAATTCATGTCACGTATGTCTCATTCCCTTGCCATCATCTAAATATTAAGATTTTAAGATTTTCATTCAAAATATATTTAAATATACTTAAAATAATATGATGAATGGTTCAAATTTTTTGTAACTTAACTATATTTAAGTTATTAAAAAATTATGATTACTCATTATAATAAAAACAAATTAAAGTGTGTGTAAGATTTTCTAATATTTTAAGTGTGCATAACGTAATTAACAAAGAATGGATAAGTAATGCATAAATAATGCTAAATGGTGTGGCATGTAGGTAAATATAAAAAAAAAATTACGAGAAATTTAGAGAATTGAACTTGTGGACGACATGCAATGGGCCCGATGCCAGCTGCAAGATTGTGGGCCCAACTACTTAGACGATCAACATTTTTTCAGAGAAACAACCCTTCATTTGAATCTAACTCGAGTTGTACTCGATTCTAAATCAATTTAAATCATCATAACTAAAAAATTATAAATATATTTTACATCTAATTAGATTTGATCTCTAAGTTCGAGAATATATTTCACATTTAATTTGATTTAGTCTCTAAGCTCGAGGCTTTGAGTGCACGGCTTAAATTTAAAATTCTCACGTCTAGCGATTTGTATATACGATTATAACAATAAATAGAAGTCAATATAAAAAAAAATAGTGAAAGTCATGAAGAATACTACTCTTTGCAGTGTATGCACAAAACTCATTTATATGTTTTATAAAAAATAAATGTAACAAATTATTGAGTTCTTATTTTAAGATCTATTCGAAGATTCTAGATGCACTGTAATAAGTGATGGATTGAATGACATATATTCAAGATCATATAATTGATTAATTATTATGTATACAATTCATTTATAAAATTAGTTGTTGCTTCTGATTTTATAGTGTATGAAAAAATTTATTTAAATTATTTGTAACATTATTAAATATGATTGCTCTAAGATATAAATATTTAATTAGTTTTCTTGATTTTTAAAAGAAAGTTTAAGAAATTTTCGGAAGAAATTTTGCTTTCAAAAAACTACTGATAATAATTTAAGTTTTACGTGAAATATGAACTATCACTTTAAGGTCCTGTTTGGCACGAAGACCAAAATATGACCAAAATAGTACTAGTTTAAAAAATAGCAATAATAATAAAAAATAAATTATTTAATTATTCTACACAAATTTTAATATAAAAAAATAATATTTTACTTCATATACTCAATAATTTTTAATAAAAATATAAACTTTATTTCACATCTTAGATCAAAATATTCGATTTGAATATTTTGGTCTAGAATGTAAAATAAAGTTGATATTTTTATTTTAAATTATTGAGTATATAAAATAAAAGAGACGTTTGGTTTACTATTATCTTAATGATATATTATATTATTTAAATTGACGATATCTATTTAGATGACCTTCTAAAATATTATAAAAATATCACTTAAAGGTTGACATTTATATTACATGACATAAAATTATAATAATATCGAACTAAATATTCCTTGAAAAACTTCTTTCCCTGTTTGGCGCGAGGACCAAAATAGGACCAAAATGGTACTAATTTTAAAAACAACAATAATAATAATAAATAAATATTTTAAATTATTTTACACAAATTCAAATATAAAAAATATTATTTTATTTTATATACTCAATAATTTAAAATAAAAAAATCAACTTTATTTCACATTCTAAACCAAAATATTTAAATCGAGTATTTTGATCTAAGATGTGAAATAAAGTTTATATTTTTATTAAAAATTATTGATTTAAATATTTTGGTTTAGAATGTGAAATAAAGTTGATATTTTTATTTTAAATTATTGAGTATATAAAATAAAATAATATTTTTTATATTTGAATTTGTGTAAAATAATTTAAAATATTTATTTATTATTATTATTGCTATTTTTTAAACTAGAACTATTTTGGTCCTGTTTTGGTCCTCGCACCAAATAGGGCCGAATAATCATAATAATTCATAAGGAAGAGGGAGATTAAAGAAGAAAATGGAGGCCCGTATTATGATTACTGTTGCATTAGTTGGGCTTGGCCCATCTTAGGCCCACTATACAAATTTTTTAAATATTAGTCAACCAAACAATTAAATAGATGAAATTTTGAACAAGTTATCAATATCAAAAACATATTCATCAATTTAACAAGATCTGAAAATGCAAAACGAACACATTTGAAATAGTAAATACATTTTTCGAGTATCATAAACTAGATTCAAGTAAAATTTATTACAAGTGATTTTAGCGACTTTCACTTCAAATTATTGTTACATGTTATAGGCTAAATTTGTTTCGCATGTTACACATATATTTCTCATATTTACGAAATTCCAATGCCATTATGGAGATAAATTAAAAAGATTGAGAAATTATATATGTTATGACATAAGAAATAAATTTAATGTAGTATTTTAATATAAAATTTCAAAATGCTTATATTTCTTGCAAGAAATGCGTGCATACACGTGTTTAATAACTAATTTCAAAATGTGATATTTGGGCATCTCAATTATTAGTTAATTATCATATAAGTTGTGTGTGGCAGACCGTTTTATCTTGTAATCAGCTTAATAGTTAAGTCGTGGTACTGCACAACGTATTATATTAGTAAGTTATGCATCCGAACGACATGCATTGTATAGTATAAGTATTTATATGCCCAATTAGCTAAATATCATAATTTTTAAAATTAGATTATATATATGAGGCATTTACATACATATCCCTTAATTCATCTTGAATTACATATTAAACCCCTTGTTTTTTAATTTTACAACTTCACTCCCTAAATCATCCAAAAATAACATATATAGACATTTCTCATAATTTTTAAAAGATTTTTTTGTTGATTATAATTATTTGAATACTGATTACTAATAATAGGTATATACAAAATATTATGAACATATATAAAATATTATGTATATACAAAATATTATTTTTAGATGATTTAAGAAATGTCTATATATGTTATTTTTGGATGATTTATGGGGTGAAGTTGAAAATTAAAAAATAAGAGGTTTAATATATAATTTAAGATGAATTAAGGGTTATGTATGCAAATCTCTCTCTCTCTCTCTCTCTATATATATATATATATATGAGAAATTCATTTTTCATGATTTCCGGCCTCAGGATCTTGGTCATCGTCCATGAAGCTCTTCCAGAACCAGTGCTGCTTCCACACTCTCTCGCTCATGTCATCGATCGGCACCCCATTCGTCTCCGGCAAGAGGAAGAGAACAAAGAGACCCATCACGACCGTCCACCCGGCGAAGAAGAAGAAGGTTCCCGCTCGCATCCGGCAAAGCATGGACAGAAACGCCTGGGCGATGATGAAGGTGCAGATCATGTTGATGCCCATGGAGCAGGAAATCCCGGCCGTCCTCGACTCCAACGGAAATATCTCGCTGGGAATCAGGCAGCAGAACGCCCCCCAAGACCACGCGAAGCTCATCACGTACAGGCAGATCAGCACCACCACCGCCACCGCCGTCCCAGTCTCCAGGCTGCTGCTCGCCGTCAATTTCGCCGCAAGAATCCCTCCGATAGCCGCCTGCGTGACGAACATTTGCACGGAAGCTTCCATTAGCAGAACCCTTCGCCCGGCGCGGTCGACCAAGGCGATGGACACGACGGTGGCGATGGCGTTGATGCCGCCGACGATGACGGTGGAGAGCAGCGACGCGCTGGTTTTGAACCCGATCGTTTCGAAGAGCAGGGGAGCGTAGAACATGATGACATTTATTCCGGTGAACTGGGTGAAGATCTGGACGGCGACGGCAACCGCCAGCGGCGGCCGGCATGAGCGGCTCAAGAGGCTCCGGTATGGATCTTTCACCTGTTAGAATCCAGAACATCAACGGAGGTTATATATAGGGGATAAAATCTACTCTGCTTCTAGCTGTTGATATCAGAACTAATTATTCATGACCTGCCGGGAAGCCTCACCGGCGAGGATGATTTGCTTGTACTCGCAGCGGACGTTGGAGGTTCCTCGGATCTTCTCGAGCACTGCGAGCCCGCGTTGGTGATGCCCGCGTTCGACGAGGCTTGTTGGAGTCTCTGTTATCACCAGGGAGCCGAGGAAGAGGACGATGGCGAGAGCTTCGGCGAGGCCGAGTGAGAGCCGCCAGCCCCAAGGATAGATCTGTGCGGCGAAGTAGTTCACGGTTTTGGCTATGAGAATACCAACGGTGACGTTGAGTTGGAAGAGAATGTTCAGAGACCCTCGAATCTTCGCCGGCGCTAGTTCAGACAAAAACAGAGGAACCGCCTGTGCTATAAAAATGAAATTTTTTCAGATCTCCCAACTTTCTGAAAGATCAAAACTTAAAATTTAGCCAGCAAAAAGGTCTGTTTTTAGATATTTAATGCTTGAAACAGACCTGAAGGACGAATCCATCTCCCATTCCGACGAGAATCCTTCCGAGTATGAGCATGGAGAGGTCGTAGGCAGAGGCATTAGTGGCAGCGCCGACGAGGTAGAAGATCGAGGCTAGTTGAATGGCCAGCTTCCGTCCGTACTTGGAGCAAGTTCTTGAGCCCACGATGCTGCCGACGAGGCAAGCGAGGTATAGAGACGAAGTGAAGAGCTGGAGCTCTTGATCGTCGTACCTGCAGTAGTTGTCTTCTTGATCTTCCTTCACTGCCTGCTGCCTCCGGTGAACTCTGTGGAAGAACTTCTCCAAGAACCCATCCATGGCCGTTACCCCGCCTGCAAAGCGTGGATACGTTGAAGAAAAAGAAGAAGGAGGAGGAGGAGGAGGAGGAGGAGCACGTAAAGCTTTAAACGCTGACCGGAGATTCCAATGTCATAGCCAAACAGTAAGCCACCGGTGGCTGCTAATGTGCTGCAAATCGCGATATAGAAGGTGAATTTAGCATCGTCATCTACGGCGGCGACGGCGGCGCTATCGGTGGCAGCCGTGGCTGAGGCTTCCGCTTGTGAGATGGCAGCTTCAGCCATGGTAGCAGCTTTTTGCTGAATGGAGATGTTCCAGCGTCCTGTCTCCGCCCGTGCCGTTTAGCATAAATAATACTCGCGGCGTTCAATACTAAAAAAAATTCGATAATTAAAACAGCATGCCATAAAATTTAAATATTAATTTATTATTATTTTAAATATATTATAAATTTTTATATTTTTATTTTATGTTAAACACAATTTTTATATTAAAATTTTATTTTATTTTACATCCATTATAATTTATAATATTAAAATTAATAATTTTTTCTTACACTTCTGATTATTAAAAAAAAAAATTATTTCTCATTGAAATAATTAAGAAAAACTCTTACTAAAATATCAAGAATTTATATTGTACTAATAAAGTAAAATTTACATGAAAAATAAAATAAATTTTAAATGTTAAAATTTATATATAATATAAAATAAAAAATAATTTAACATTAAAATTTATGTTATAAATAAATATGGGGGATCCAGGTAGGAAACACCTATTCTTAAAATATTATGTATCTCAAATATTTACACATTATTTTAAAATAATATGAATTTCAAACTTCACAAAATATTTTTAATTGGGATGCAAAACTAAGATTTTATTTAAATACAGTTTACATAGTTGACAAAATATTCAAAAACAATTTATGTAATTAAGTTAAGAATTATATTATTGAAATCATATTTGAATAAAACTTTTTGGCATTATCGACAGATATTTAAATCGAATGAACGGCTATTTAATTTTTTTATAAAAAAAATTATGAATTCATTAGGGATTCAATTTAGCTTGATTAAAACGCAAGCGATGATCTAAATCTAAGTTGTTCTATAAATCATCGAGCTCAATCTTATAGACTACAATGCCAAAAGAGATTTTGTAACATCCTGTAATTTTATTTTAGAAGTATTTCGGCTTAAAAGCCTGCTAAGAGCCCAACTTTGCCTCAGTGATTTTTTTCTCTTAAGATATCACCCATTGATCACTCTGCGCCCTCTTCGGTCATGAGCGTCACAGTCTTATTGCCTAACTCAAACTTAAATTTGTTGCCTGCCACACAAGGAGAGATTATGAATAATAGTAAAAGCACAAAGTAGAAGCTATCAATATAAATGTCAAGTTCCTTACCCCGAACTTACGGGGCACCCCCAATTCATTCCCACTGCATGCACTGTGTGTGCATCTCAGTATCCGAATTAACCTGCTAATGTCTTCAAGATTTGACTTCCATCAACCAATTTGGCATTATGAAGTGAATTAAATTATTTATATTTCCTAAATAACAATAAAATCAACATCAAATTTTGTTAGAAATTTATAATATAGTTTCGATTAGAATTCGTGCAACAAGAAGTCAAAAAGTAGAACTCAACTATAATTTTTGAAAGCAGCACAGTAACTATTAAATAAAGAGTTTGCTGGGAGAAAACGTTTACTTCAGAGATTCCCCATCAATAGCTATTAAAATGTCGTTTCCATTAACTTTGGGGATGTAGTTTTGAAGGTGAAATATACTGAAAGTTTTTATTTTTGATATTATATAAATATATATGTATATAATTTTGATATATCTAATTATTTGTATATATTAAGTCTAAACTTTTTATCATTCACAAGAGAGATCATTAGGTGTGTTAGAATCTTTTCTAACACCCCCAGTCGAATAGCTTTAGTCGAATAACTCTCCTTAAATAGCTCTCCTCGAACAGCTATTCTAGGAGATATCACCAGATCGTACCCTCCTTACTACTATGTCAACTCAGCATTTAAGGCGGTATGAGAGTCCACTGCCTAATCGTCCTTTGTAAGAATAGGTGCCAGATGTGACAAACCGTACCTATTTTGTCCTCTCTTCTCTAAGTTATAAATAAGGAAGAGGAGAAACTTTTTGGGGGGCGGGCCAAACTGCCTCTCCCCCCCTCTCTCTCCTTCTCTCTTGTACTCATTCTGTTATTTGGTCTTCATTTAGATCCAAATCTAAGGGAACATATGGGAATGCAAAAACAGTTCAATTCACAAGAAAAGTTTGTCAAGAACTATCGCTTATATAAAATACATGTAATACCCACTATGCACGAAACTAGATCCTGAGAGAAAAGTATCCTTAGAAAAATTTCACATCCAAAAAATATGAAAGAGATAATTGAGTATATGTGAAAACACACATTTACTTTCATAGACTCATTTTAAAGTTGTGACGCTTATTAGGATGAAGAGGACAATATCTACGATGAGCTAGGTTGTTATATATGGTATAAGAGTCACTCCGCATGACCTCTTGGGCAACAGTGAGAAAAACCTTAGCGAAAGGGGTGGCATACGTAATATGTATAAGTGATGTACCCTTAGGCAAATCCTACATTAACAAAACATAGGAAAGATGTTGAGTATATATGAGAACATATCCTTAATCTTGTAGACGCATTTTAACGAACAATATCTACGATCCCCATCTTATTCTAGTCGAAGGTCCATCAATATGATCTAAATTTTTACGTTCAACACCATCATGCACAAAATGAACAAATTTGATAGTAGCTATTGCAAGTATCAAAATAGCATGTTCTCTAAAGATGTTATCCACATGCACATACTCATCCTATCCATAATTTTAGAAGATGGCAATGCATATTCTATGCAATCCATCATAGAAAATTTTGTTAGGTTTGGCCAACTAACATTGGGATGCCATGTCAGCAATGGACCCCACCCGATGCTGATGTGGGAGGTCCCTATTGGCAGGATGAATAGTTCAGCCGACTGAACCCAATAATTGCTTTCATCGTTTCTTCCTTTACCCTAACCCTTCGAACAGTTTTTTTTCAAACTCTAGGTTAATGTGAACACTTATATGGGAGTTTGCATGGATCTTCCATACAACACTAATTCTGCATCCAGATCTACAGGAGCTTGTAAACCTTGCAAAGAATTACGCATTATATTTATGGGATAGGCCATTGAGAAAGTGATATGTTACCTAAAAAGATAGCGATGGAGGAAGGTAGAGAGAACCAAGTAGAAGAGTAGGTGTTGCAGTGGAGGCCTGCGAGGAGAGCGGGGAAGCCCAGATCACAAAAGTATTTTGTGACAGAAACAAGGAAGAAAAGATAAACCCAAGCCAACGAAGGCTGCAAAACCTTCTGGACTAAGTCTATGGTGATCATTTTACTTTATTCGATTAGAGTACATGTGTCGAGTTGTAATGTCAACGGAGGAGTAGGAAGGAGGTATGTTACTGGTGAAATTTTTTGTGCGAGTATCCTCACTCTTTCATTATTTGGTTCCACACTTCGACCTCTAGAGTTAGGGCAAACTTGAATTGCCTATGATAGTGAGACCTAATATCATTATTTGGTTCCATTACCATCTTTCCAAGTTCTTAGATTGAAAAACCTCTTGGCTACCATTGATTCGAAGGGATTGCTTGGATCAACATCATTGATATGGCGAATGAGCCACAACAAAGGCTATCGATGAATGTTTGGCTAGGTTAGCGAACCATAATGAGCAATTTTGTAACATCTTGTGATCCAAATATAGAAATATTATTTACTTTGGCTTTACAGAACTATGTAACTCGAGTACTCCGGGAGACCACCCATCCCAGTACTACTCCAATCTAAGCACGCTTAATTGCAAAATTTTTCATCATTAGCCTCATGGTCTTGCTCCAAAAGGCGCATTTATTATTTGAGATTACGTTTTCTATTTATACATCTTAGGATTTTCGCACTTTCCAATGTAGAACGATTCATTTTTGTGTCTCTCTCACCACTATTTATCAGTTTAAAAGCCTACCAAGAGCTGCACTTTCCCTCAGTGATTCTTTTCTCTTAGGATATCACCCTACGATCACTCATTGCCCTCTTCGGCTATGGGCATCACAAATTCAATTCTTAGAGCAAAGTCTTACAAGAAATCAATATTAGGGTAGCATTGTTAAATACTATATTAGAGCAATTAAACAAAACCAAGGCAGCATCAGACGAATCAAAAGAAAAGAAAAGAAAAGAAAGATGAAGGGAGAACAGATCATAAACTTAAGAAGTTTATGGGAGAAAATCTTATCAAATCAGTGAAGACAAAACTACCTTGTTTTTTTAGAGGGAATCCTGAAGTATGGATTCACAAGATTGAGCAACTCAATGGGAGAGCACGAGAAATCAAAATCGGGACGGATGTAAGTAGATCACCATGGTGCATTATATTGGATGCAGACCAATAGGTAGATCACCTCATGAGAAGAGTTCATCCGAAGCTTGCGAAGCAGATTTGAACCTTCTAAGCACAGAGATCTCAAAGGCGAATTGGCTAAGCTCGTTCACTACCATGTTAAAAGAGTATCAGCATCAATTCAAGTAGCTATGCAGTCTAATTGTGAGAATGGATGAGAGATTCTTACAGAACTGTTATGAATCTAGTTTGCGTGCAGATATCAAAAAAAAGATAAGGATGCATTGCCCAAAATCTCTGTTACAAGCTATTGATTTAGCTAAACTAGTAGAAGAAAAAAAATCTTGATTCAAGAAAAGTATATACTAACACTAAGTCACTAACAATAGTGACACCAAGATCACACAAAAGTCCATTATCTGTCAAGAAGTTAGCTGTAGCAGAAAGGATGAAAAATGTGAGGACATTTGTTAACATTGTGATGAAAAATTTCATGCGTGCAAAGCAAAGATGTTGTATAGTGTTAAAATATGATTTGAATAATAATTAAATAATCCTAATTATAAGGATTATTTGTTAAGCTGTTGAGATTTTTATGGAAATCAGATACATGATTTGTTATAAGCTACCATTATAAATATGAGATGATCAGGTAAGCTGAAAAAAATGGGAGAGAGAGAAATAGAGATCAAGGGGGATTATCAGGATTTCTGGTCGAAGGCTGCAAGTTCTCAAGCTTCTTGGGAAACGTGAATAAGTGATTCACTTGGATATTTTCAGCAGTGATTTCTCTTGGATCTTCTTCATCGGCTACGGAGGTGGTTTCGTAGGAATCTAGAGGCAATCATCTAAGGCTCAAGGAGCAATTGGATCGTCTAATCTGAAAGAAGAAAAGATCCAATTTCTGTATCCCGTCTGAGATCGAGAACCAGGTGATTGGTGTAAGGTTTTATTTCTATCTGATTTTCTACATAATAAAGTCTCTCTCTGCTCTCCCCGTGGATGTAGGAGGAATACCTTCGAACCACGTAAATCTGGTGTTCTTATGGTTGCTTCGTTCTTTTATTATCATTATTTCTCATACTTATCTGGCACGATTTATTTGACTAACTACACGTCCGACGATCCGAATTTTCCGCTGCATTTTATTTCACAACAATATAGGTGGTGATGAAGAAAAGAAACAACTTACAATTTAGAACAGAAAGTGAAGAATTTGGAAAATGAAGTCAGTCCAGATCATTCAACCCAAGCCCGTCCAACGCATGGAGCTGGAAATGATGGCTGCACCACTCTTTCAGGTTTTGGTTGGCAATGGAAGCACACTGGAATGCAGAGAAAAATACCCAAACGTAGAACTACATCTCTAGGGAAATAGATTTGAAGCAGATTTCTTTGTTTTACCAATTCAAGGGCTGATAGGAGTACAAAAGATGTCCTTATTATAGAACAGTGAAGAATGGATTTACACTTGCAGGCAATCTTAATTCAGTAAAAGGGAGAGGACACAGTTTTCAACCAACAAATACAACTACATCAGCTCAGAAAATTAGTAGCAAGTGATGACATGATCCTACTGTGATCAGTTAATGACAATTGCAATTGATCAGCAGACAGAAGTACCTCTACAAGAAGTCATACCCATCCCAATATAGCAATTACCCACTGAAAATGTGACGCCCGTGGCCGAAGAGGGCGGAGAGTGATCGCCGGATGATGTCCTAAGAGAAAGGAATCACTGAGGCAAAGTGCGGCTCCTGGCAGGCTTCTAGGCCGAATAATGAGTGGTGAGAGGGGCGCAAGAATGAATCGTCCCACATCGGAAAGGGAGGGGAATCCTGAGCTGTATAAGTAGATAACGTGATCTCAAATGGTAGATGTGCTTTTTGGGGCAAAACCGTGAGACTAGTGATGAAAAACTTCATAGTTGAGCGTGCTTGGGCTGGAGCAGCATTGGGTTGGGTGACCTCCTAGAAAGCACTCAAATCACGCAATTTTTCTAAAGCCAAAGCGGACAATATCTCTACGATGAGATCACGGGATGTTACAGAAAAGCTATTCTTTGACATTTCAGTACACCTGCAAGCACCAAGAGCTGAAGATCACCAAATACATCACTTACCAATGTTAACCCTTATCGTTATCCCTATTTTCAAGAATCAGAAATCAAAAAATTGAAGGAAATTTGGAATTCTATTGTGATTCAATCGAGTTAAGAGCCTATGACTTGGAGATCTTGTGTGAATTACGCTTTAAATCAAGGACAGATGAATTGTTTGGTACTACTATCTTCTCCAAAATGGATTTACGGTCTGGATACCAGCAGATATGGGTACCTCAAGGCATCTATAAGGCAGCATTTTGGATCCATGAAGGACATTACAAACTCATGGTCATGTGGAGAAAGCAAAGTAAGAAGCCATCCAAGTATGGGAGATCCCTAAAACCCAATTGAGGGTTTCAAGGCTGGCTAGTTACTACTGAAGATTTGTGAAAGAGACTCTTCTCAAAAGGCAGGACCATTGACTTCATTGTTGCAGAAAGATGCATTTACCAGGACTGAGGAGGCCAACCAGTAATTTAAAAATTTATAGGACTACCTGACTTTACCGAGCCCTTCACATTGGATATGGATACCTCAGGAATAGGTATTGGAGCAGTACTAAGCCAAGGACACCCAATTGCATTCTTTAGTAAGAAACTGAATTCTAAAATGCAGCAGGCATCAACCTATGTAAGAGAGCTATATGCTATTACTGATGCAGTGGCAAAGTGGAGGCAATACTTATTAGGGGCCAGACTCACTATTCAAACTAACCAAAAGAGTATACGTGAACAGATCAACCATACCATAAACCCCAGAGTAGTAGCATTTCTTGGTTAAACTACTGGGTTTGATGCCTTATCAAGAAAGATAGAAGTGCAGTCAATGAGCCTACAGCTTGGGAACTTCCAGCAAGGAGGGAGAGCCATGGCCTTGATCACTCTTATTAACCCATTAATTGAAGAAATCAAACAAGAGATCACTAAAGATACAGAGACTCTACAGCTAACTGATTGATTAATCAAATTCTACAAGAATGTTGTAGCAAGTCACCAACTCACAGTATCATACATATCTACTAAAGATCAGCTTGCCGATATTTTTACCAAACCGTTATCTCGACAACGGTTCCAGATGCTATGCACCAATCTCCACGTTATCTCACCCACGTCGAGATTGCAGGGGGCTAATAGCGGAATAACATAATTGAGTATTAACTCTTACCAAAAGTGCTGACATTATGGAGATGATATATTACCTATTTAAATATGCAGAATTATTGTATTAACATGTAAAACTCTGCCATTAGGGAAAGTTATAATACTATTGATTGTAACCATATTTGTACTCTGAAAACTCCATTATATAAGGAGCCCAGCTATTTCAATAAAATAGAGAGAAAGATTTTATTCCCTCCTATCCTCTCTCATTCTCTATCAAATGTCACTCAAGCCTGATAGGAAGTTATGGTGGAGTAAAGCGTACATTACACAGAATATCAACACAATTGCGCTGGACAACCATGAAGAAGGATGCCCAAGAGTACGTGAGAACTTGCCCTATATGCCAAGCCACTAAATATCAGCCCAAGTCCCCAGCCGGACTCCTACGACTATTACCCATACCAAAACTAGTTTGGGATGATATTACAATGGACTTCATAGTGGGTTTTCCCATTTCAATGGGAAAAACAACTATAAAATGGTAGTTGCGGATCCGACTACTCAAAAATGCACATTTTTTCAACCTTGCCTGGCAATTTTACAGCAAGCAAGGTAGCATCGGTCTTTGTTGGAAAGATCTGTCAATTTCATGGGATTCCTAAATTCATTACCACCAATAGAGACAGTTTTTATGAGCCAATTCTAGAAAGAATTATTTTGCTTTAATGGTAAAAACTAAAAAGGGAGCCAAAGCGAAACTCGAGTTTTGAATGAATACTTCAGAATTTAAAGATTTTCATCTCAATAGATTAAAAACTAAATATATAGAGTACACATTATTATGATATACTAAATAACCTTATTAAAAACTCCTTTTTTGAAGGTAACTTTGCTTGAAGATCACTTTCTCAAACTACATTCTTATGATATACTAACTTATTGTCAACCATTCTCTCCTTCGCTCTCATGAGAAACGAAACTCAATATTAATACAGTTTGACTATCATAAGGGTGAATTATATTCGAGTTCATGGGATTAGATAATTGCTTCATGAATATGATTTAAATAATTATAGAGAAAATTCTAATGAAAATCTAATAAAGTCTTCCAGTAGACTACTGAAAAAACAACATACTAAATCTAGTTGTATATATAAATATATTTACGTAATATTTTTTATTTTTTTAATCGATCCGATTTCGAGCCATCTCGATCCGATCCTATGTCGGCTCAAGATTGGATTGATGAAATTTTTGAGCCAAAAAAGGCTAGTTAGTTGGCGCATTTAGATTGAACAGAGCTCAATTCGATTCAAAATTTGATTTAATTTTCAAGCGATCTTCGATCTTCGAGCAAAATTAACAGCTTTAATCTAAACCCTGCTTATGCTCAAGCCTTTTGTAAATAGCAAAGAGGCTAGTTAGAAGATGGCGATATACATTCACAATTGTTGACAAGATCCAGTGTTGAAGATAAGTTACTTAGGGGTAATGTTGCCAATTTTAGCTTTTTTTTTTTTTTTTTTGAAGAATACCATTATCATAACTTTATACTACAACTAGTACGAAAAGATACAAGAGTCGATCAACATCTTCTTTGAAGATGTTACAAAAAGCAATAAAAAGGGACATGCTCTTGTCCCAACAAAAAACACCTAACGCAGCTTTCATGTTCCTTTGTTGAATTAGTTGTAATCCTCATAAGGGTTTTCAATAGAACTAAAACAAAGCTTTATAATCTATTGTATTATAGTGACGTTCTCTTTCTTATTTGCCATGCGTTTTCTCCTAATCCTCGGCATTCCCACTTTAAATTTTTTTAATCTTTTTCTTGATGAGACGGTGCTCCTGCACAGCCTAGCCTTGACTTACAGTTACGTAGTTAGATGCTGAGTTTGACTTTGAAGGACATTATTAAAAGTTCTCAAGTTTTTGGAATTTTCTCGTCTCAACATTTTATTCATTCCCGGATGTATTAATTATAAATATTGAGATTTGAGATTTTTACCAAGTGGATTGAATACCTTTAAGTGATATGTGACATTTATTTTGTTAGGCATTTGACCATAAACATAGGCTCTAGTCAGCAAATAGGCTGGATTTGGCTTGGTTCTCACTTATGCTCCATTTGGGTATCAAAGTTGGAGATTGGCATTATTTTGAAGCTTTACTATTGTCATGACTTGCCCAGCTAGTCAATTTTGAAAGAAGTTTCGGCCTAGATGCAATTAATATAATAATAATGTTAATTAATTAATTAATAATTATGTATTATATTCGCACTCTATTATCTTACCACTATTCTTTAGACACTTGAGCCGGCTCTTCTCTAAAGTGAAATTCTAGCCATCAGTAGTCGATTGGTATTGAGCCGGCCCTCCATCAATTCCCATTGATTTTCGCATCGCTAGTAGTCGATTCATATCTCCTCCATCATTAGGCTCCTGCTGATCACCGCCGCCTCCATCTAGCCTTATTTATCAAGTTAGCGCCTCGTCCAACGATCTTTGTTCAACCTTCTGCTTCAAACTGATCTCTTGCACCTCTCGCTCCTCCTTCCCATAATTGTTGGCCTCACCTGACCCCCCTGGTCCGAGTTCTTGGCTCCGCTACTGCGCGCGGCCGCCGGCAGACACGCGCACTGCAGCCGGACCGCCGTCGGCCGTGCATGTGCCGGATTGGGAGGAGAGATTGAATGACAGGGGTAAATAGTAATTTAAAAAAAAAAGACTCATTTGCTAATTTATTAAAACTCAGGGACCCCGATGTTATAAATTAAAAAATGTGGACCTGTGCGATATTAAGCTTTAAACTCAGGGACCTGGGTGTAATTTGCCTAAAAAATTATTTGTATTAGAAATATCCGGATCAACAGATATGCAATTATTCAAATAAATCATGCCCATATAATTAAATATGAGAAAAAAATAGAAAAAATGATATAATCATAAAAACATCAAATTGTGCAACGTAAAATGACGTCATGCAGGGGGTGCGATTGCATAAATAATTCAAAATAAGTATTATTTAAAATTTTTAAAACATTGAAAATAAGCAGAAACAAATATTTGCATAATTAAATTTAAAAAAATATTTAAATAATTTATAATTTAATTTTTTTATTTTTTATGTAAATTATTCGATATATAAATTATATACATAAACTTTACGTTAGTGAGAACTTCTTCAGCTAAATTTTTTTTTGATATTTGATATTTAAATCAAAAAAGTATAATACAATATTAAAAAATAGTCAATTGATTAATCATAATTTAGAGCTTTAATTCACTAAATTAATACTTAATTTATTGAATATTTTTTTGCATTAAATTTTTAAATCATGATTGACTAATTTATTAGTTAGTTATTTGAGATATATATAGCATGGAGCACTTTTAAATTAAAATTTTTCAATTTAAATAAAATATAATTTAAATTCTAAGGTTAACTTTTTAAAAAAATATTTTAAAAGATGAAATATCAAAAGATTATTGATAATAAAAAAGAAATATATCAACTAATTATCACAATTCATATATACGCGAAGTTTATATAAAATTATTTTATGTTAATAAGAATTTTAAAATTTTTATTAATTTAAATTATTTTAAATTTTATAATGTCTAGAGAAATAAAGTTTAGTTGTTATTGTTGTTGTAAATAATTTATTTGATCTCTTTAATTTGAGGTCTTGGCTCCATCATTAACTAAGAGAGCAAGAGAAACATTAATTTACTATGTAGAACAACGAAAAGAAAAAGAATCTTATGCCAAGCACTGCGATTTATTTATTCAAAAAATTTAATTTTAATAAGATTAAAGTTGAACTTAGGCGAAGATATTTTTTTATTAAAATTTATAAATGATGTGAAATAAAGTTAGTTATTATGTTAGGGTATATGAAGAATGTGATATAAGTTAGTTATTATTTTATTATGTGTGTAAGATGTGACATAAAATTAATTTTTTTATTTTAAATTATACGTATTATGTGAAGTATAATTAATTTTTAATATTAAATTTTATGTATGATGTGATATATCAGGTTTTAATCTGACTAAACAAATCAGGCTTGCTCTTAATGACAAACTACTTCAAAAGATTCCTGTTATAAGCAATAAACTAGATGGAGTTAGTTCCCCTAATTAATGCATGCATGGAACCCTCTCATTTTTCTCATCCGCTTAATTTGATTTTTCGTGCACCCTTCGGGCTTGTTTGGTTGGAGGATGAATTTGGGTAAGGAAAGAAAAAATAATTTATTTTATAGAGTTGATGGGAAAGAAATTTATTTTAATATTGGGAGGTGTGTAGGATGTGAAATAAAGTTGATTTTAAGGTTGGAATTTGTGTTGGAGGTGAAATAAAGTTGATTTTTAAGGTTGGAATTTGTGTTGGATGTAAAATAAAGTTATTAAAATTTATAATAAATTTAAAATATTATTAAAATATTTTTTTGTCCATTTTTGGGCTCATGCCAAACAAGGCCGAAGATCTCACCTTCTAGCCACTGTTCGGTTGCCTTTGCCTTGGCTATAACTCTTCATCCTCTTTTTCATTTTCATTTGATGTTCGCCTCATTGGTATCTCCCACTAGCAGCCTCACGTCACCTGCTAGTCAGCTTCCTCTTCGTCTCATAGCTATAGCAGGAGTAGCAGGAATTTCATTTACAAATGAAGCTGACAGTACAATGCATCGTCTCGCAAGATGATCCACTCGGAGCAAGCACACATTGAATCGATATAGGGTGGTCGTAACAGAGCTTCGAAACCTTGGTTCGAATCGTTAAACTCGATTAAAAGAGGAAATCATCACTGGATGCATTCAAATATCATGAAGAACACTGTCATTCTAAATGCACTCTGTAAGCCTTGACAGGTTACAGATTCAAGAGAAGTATACAGAAGCATGTATTGAGAAGAATCAACTTCTCTCACGCTCAGATGACAACATACAGAAATGCATGTTAAAAATTAATAACATTCCAAATATTTCTCCTACTGCAGTTATTGCTATGGGGGCATTTGCAGCTTCAAGTGACAACAACAAAATTATGATTCTGAATGTCAAAGGAGTAGTTCTAACAAAGTTGGTTGAATACTTTGTTTCTCAGAATCTAGTATTTTGTAATGAGCCAGTTTGGGGTCCTCCTCCTCAGCCACTTGCAGATTTAAATTAGCATCAAACAGTAGCATTGTAATGAGTCATTTCTTATTTGAAGTTTGTGGTCACATTCAACAGATGCAGCATTGCAATTTTTTCCTCTTTCATTTCCTATTTGAAGTTTTGTTGTGTTGTATGTTATCCTACAATATGTTTTGTCAACTCAATGTGGTATTGTGCATTGTCAAATACAATATTTTTTTCTCAAATATTCTTGGAATTATGTGATTGTTGCTGTCTATTTAAGCATTATGTTGTTGGAATTGCATTATTGCTCTGTCCATTTGCTGCTGGAGTTGCTTTTCTGGTATAGTTGCTATTCTTATGTACAAGAGTTTATAATCATTTTTGTCTTTTAAAAAAATAATTTAGTCATTTACGTAATAAAGTGTTATTTAAATATTTATGCTCTTATTTTTTATTTAATTTTATTATAAATTTGATGTATTTCAATAATAGTTTGTGTTTATATTATTGATTTGTAAAAGCTGTTATTAGTAATATTTAATGCAATTTACAAAGTATTAAAAAAAGTATTTATTTAAACATGCATATTCATAAATTTTAAAATATATAAAAAATATTTATTATCTATAAGTTTTATAATTATTAGTATAAAAGAAATGAGATTATAAATATACATATATGTAACGATTTAAGTAATAAAATTATAATATTTTTATATAAAAAAAAATTAATTTGAAGGAGCTGTGCATCTCATGAAATCAATAAAAAAAGGGAAGCCTCGAATTAGAATCAACTTAAAATAAAAAAATTTAATTCTAGTTGAGCTCAACAGTTTGTTTGAACTTGACTCGTATCTTTTTTTAATAAAATTCTGTAATTTTAGCTTTGGCACCTGCAAGGCATATAACAAAAAAAATATAAATTTCAACATTTGAAGTGGTAAGATGGGTAAAATTAAAAATTTGTTCAAATTAATAGCAGAGGACCTATCATGTAATATTCGAAAAACTGTAAAGACTTTCCAATAATTTTTTAATATTTTAAGTTAAATAGTAAGTATGCGTTAAAAAAAAAAAAAAAAAATTAAGTATGCGTTAATTACAGGGACTTTTCAATAATTAACTGAAAAAAAAAGGAAAAAAAAAGAAAAAAAAAAGTAAGTATGCGTTAATTACAGGGACTTTTCAATAATTAACTTAAAAAAATAATGTATATAAATAATCTTAAGATCATTATTTAAAATATATTTTAATTTGAGTAATTAATTTTTTAATAGATTATTTCTATTAGATTTTATTGGTCCACAAACCAAACACTAATTTTTTCTAATCACAAAATTCTAAATTAGGCAAAAAAAAAATCCAAGGACAAAATTACGCCCGTCTCCAAACAGGCCCTAAATTTATCAAATCAAACTGTATGAAAATCTAAGATAACGGCTATTTCTAGGGTAAAATTACATCCTGATCTCTGATATTCGTCTCCTTTACAAATGAGAATTTTAAGCACATTTATGTGAATTTTCATCTCACTGTTGTTTCATATTTTACAATAAAAAAGAGTTTATATCACTGACTTATGACATAATTTTAAAGGATATTTACATGAATGCCACACAAATTTTTTAATATCATACCATACATATTTTCTTCACAAAATTTACATATGGAGTGTGAAGAAAGTGTGTGTGATGTAATACATAAAAATTTGTGTGACATGTATTTAAATATCCTAATTTTTAAAATATGTAATTTGGTGTTATCATGTAATTATGTAATATTTAAAAGTTAAATATCAAATATTTGGAACTTTTCTCTCAAGTACCCAACATATCCGATTATTCACAAATGAATCCCATTCTTCGTTTCCTGAGGTTTTCGTCAGTTTCTTCATTCACATCGTCTCTGCTCCCTTCTCTGCCACAGCTTCCTGTTCCATTGCCATGTATCTCCTCCAGAACCAGTGCCGCTTCCACACTCTCTCCCTCATCTCGTCGACGGGAACCCCCTTCGTTTCCGGCAGGAGAAACGCCACGAAGAGACCCATGACCAGCGTCCAACCGGCGAAGAAGAAGAAGGCGGCAGCCCTCATCCGGCAAAGCATCGACAGAAACGCCTGCGCGATGACGAAGGTGCAGATCATATTAGTGGCGATGGAGCACGATATCCCCGCTGTCCTCGACTCCAACGGGAATATCTCGCTCGGAATCAGGCAGCAGAGCGGCCCCAAGGACCACGCGAAACCCATCACGTATAGACAGATCAGCACCACCACCGCCACCGCCGTCCCTGTCTCCATGCCGCTCTTCGCCGTCATCTTCGCCTTCAGAATCCCGCCGATGGTCACCTGGGTGATGAACATCTGCGCGCAAGCTTCCATTAACAACACCCGCCGCCCGGCTTTGTCCACCAAAACGATGGATACGACAGTGGCGAAGACGTTGATGCCGCCGATGATGGCGGTGGAGAGCAGCGAGGCTTCGGCTTTGAACCCGATGGTTTCAAAGAGCACCGGGGCGTAGAACATTATCACGTTGATTCCGGTGAACTGGTTGAAGATCTGGATGGCGACGGCGATCACCAGCGGCGGGCGGCTCGATTGGTTCAGGAGGCTCCGGTAAGGATGCTTCACCTGTTCATAAAGAAAAAAAAAATCAAAATTTGACTGAAAAAAAAAAACAGGAGATTAGTTGTATATTTGTTATTACTTACCAGACGGGAGGTTTCGCCGGCGAGGATGATCTGCCTGAACTCATCTTCAACCTTTGAGGTTCCTCTGATCTTTTCGAGCACCTTGAGACCTTCTCCGAGATGACCGCGTTCAATGAGGCTCGTTGGGGTCTCGGTGATCGCTAGCGAGCCGAGGAAGAGGACGACGGCCGGAGCTCCGGCGATGCCTAGTGAGAGTCTCCAACCCCACGGCGTGATGTTTAAGGCGAAGTAGTTGACAATCTTTGCAGTGAGGATACCGACGGTGATGTTGAGTTGGAAGAGAATGTTGAGAGATCCTCGAATCTTCGCCGGCGCTAGCTCCGACAAGAACAGAGGAACCGCCTGCACCGCATGAATTTAATTATATATTTCTAAAATTAATTAGTATGAATCACAATATATTTATTTTAAAATTATAGCAAAAAAAGAAATTAAAACCTGAGTGGAGAATCCGTCACCCATGCCGACGAGCAGCCTCCCGAGAATGAGCATGGCGAGGTTGCAGGCGGTGGCGTTAATGGAGACTCCGAGGAAGAAGAAGATCGACGCCAGTTGAATGGTTAGCTTCCTTCCGTACTTGGAGCAAGTTCTCGAGCCGACGACGCTTCCGACGAGGCAGGCGAGGTAGAGAGACGAGGTGAAGAGCTGGAGCCCTTGGTCGTCGTACTTGCAGTAGTTGTCTTCTTCTTCCTTCAGCCCCTGCTTCCGACGGTGAACGCCTGGGAAGAACTTCTCCAAGAATCCGTCCATGGCCGTCACTCCGCCTGCATGACATGTATATGCTAAAGAAGAATTGAAGAAGAACAAGATGATCTACGAAGAAGAAGAAGAAGAAGAAGAAGAGAGGAAGTAGAAGCTGACCGGAGATTCCGATGTCATAGCCCAGCAGTAAGCCACCACTTGCTGCTAAAATGCTGCAAATGGCTGCATAAAAAGTTATTTTTGCGTCTTTTTGTACGGCGCAATCTCCGACGGCGGCAGCGGCCACGGCGGTGGCAGGGGGGTTTGTGGCCATGGATTTTTTGGAGCTTATACAGAGCAGTGAAAGAGCTCCCGGGCTTGTGATATATAAACGAATGGATTGGAGTCACTGCAGAGGGTGCCTCCGAGTCGATTTCAACTGAGTTGGACTAAACTCGAAATTAAAATTTTTTTAATTTCGAGTCAATTTTCAGCATTGAATTGAACCTAATTTTATGCTATATTTTTCTATAAAAAAATTATTATTTATATTTAATATATTATAATATAATATTATAAATTTATTTTTTAATTCTTTACATAATTTTTAGTACCATATGTTTCATGTAAAACATTACTTAATATTTATATATAAAAATATCTAAATTATACTTTAAAAAATCTAAATATATTTATTTATAGACATATCGAATCAATTATAAATTGAATTAATCTTATTTCAAGCGAGCTAATTTTGACCCTGAAAAAAATCGAGTTAATTTCGAATCGAGTAAAATATGAGTGATTTTAGAGCGAGTTTTGATTTTTACATAAATTTATGAGAGAATGATGTCTGACATACGGAAAACGAGAAGTCTCAAGAAGACATTAAATTTTCATCGACACACCATGTTATCGTATTCCTATATATTTAGATACGCAATATCAACAATAAAATCTTAATCTCACTAGTTTCGATTTTTGCATCAAATGAAAAACTACGTGTAACTCATCGATTTGGTTAATTATAAATTTTGATTTGATTTATTTGAGTTCGGTTCGGCTTTTAAGTTTTTTAATTTGTTAAAAAATCTAATTATTCAGCAAAGCGAGAATGTGTCAATTATAAGTTTGAGACTTCACAAGGGTGAGAGTTTGGCTTGAAGATCGGTAGTCGCTCATTATTTAGATCGATATTTAGCTCGAATCGAGCTCGACTCAAATCATTCAGCCGAGCTACAAGCTAAGGTTACATCGGATCGAATTGGCTCGATCTCTATTTTTTTAAAATATTAATAATATATTCAATTATTTATTATAATTATTTATTACCTTTACAAACTTATATGCTAATTGTGGTTACTATCTGTTAGGTGATTTAGTAAGTATAATTAATATAATTTAAAATCTTAACAAGTCATTTTTTAAAGAAAAAAATTTATTTCATGAAAAGTTTGAGTTAGCTCGATTAAGGGTCGAGTCAGCTTGAAGTTAAAATGAGCCAGCTCGAACTCAAATAGAATTGATATAAGCCGAGTTTGAGCCCTGCCTGGCTCGGCTCGAACTCGGATCTTCTCAACCCTACTTCCAGAGTTACCACAAATTCATGTATTGATCCAACTTTATTTTATTTCTGAAGGAACAAAACAAAAATTTATGAAGAATATGATTTTATGCCCAATAAAAATCATTCTTAGGACCAAAAATTAATCTTAATTTGAGGATATGATTTTATAGATATTTTAAATTCTCTTTAAATAAAAATTTAAATTTTCTGTGGGGAAGAATACGTAATATTTTGGCAAATTGAGCAAATTATTTAAAGGCAATTACGTTACAATACCATATTAATATTATAGATTTTAGACCTATTTCTTAAAAATTATAAAACTTATAAAAAATTTTGGGCAATTAAGCCTAGGTCCCTAAGTTTAAAGCTTAATATCGTGTCCAAGTTTTTAAAATTATAACATTGGGGTCCTGAGTTTTAATAAATTATCAAATCGGTCCTATTTTTTTGTTATTATTAAATTACTGTTTTACCCCTGTCATTCTCTCTCTGCTCCCAATCCCGCGCGCGCGGACTGCGCGGCTGCTGAGGTCCGGCTGCTACTCGATCGGCCGCCGACGGACAGGCCGCGCGGCCTTGCAACCCGCCAACAGCCTTGCGGCCCCCGTGCGTGCGCCGGATTAGGAGGAGAGAGAGTGGGAGGGGATAAAATGATAATTTAAAAAAAAATTAATAATAAAAAATAAAAAAGAACCCATTTGATAATTTATTAAAATTCAGAACTCAATGTTATAATTTTAAAAATATGAATCTACGCAATATTAATCGTTAAACTAAGGTACCTGAACGTAACTGCCCAAAAACTTTATTACAAACTATATTTTACACATTCTATTTGTTCTCATCATATTATTTTATCCAAATTTAATTCTCATTTTAACTATAGCAAAAAAAATCAGATTCTAATCTTTGATTCAAATAAGATGAAAAATTGATTATTTAAAATAATAATAATATCTAGTTATTTGTAATGGAGTGACGATAATCTAAAAGCCAACGAAAGCTAAAGTGAACAATTATTTTTAACATCAGTCTATTTCATTATGAGAGCAATTACGTTATATACGCTGAAAAACTAACAATGGTGTATAAATATAATATTCTATTTCAATTAATAATGTTTATAAATAGTAATAAGATGTGTAAAGTGTAATTTGTAATTATAGTTTCAAATTTATATTTTTCAAAAAATTAATGTAAATTTTGTAATATTTAGTAAATAGAGTATTATATATGTAATTTTTCCAATTATTTAATAGAATTTTCCTATCTTTTAACAAAAATATATGAGGTGTCATGTTTATTTAGATATTTGTACAGCTGTCATCAGTCAAACATGTAAAATGTGTGTGTATATATATAAATACATGATATGTAAGAATATTTATGTAAATTTCCCTTTTAATATAGCTTGTAACTTTCATCAATTTGTGAGCCGCACCTCTTCGGCCCTATCTTAATCAAGACCAAATTAAATAGTATTAGTTTAAAAAAAAACTTAATAATAATAATAAATAATATTTTTAATTATTTTACACAAATTCTAATATAAATTTTTTTTATTTTATTTCACATAATTAATAATTTTTAATAAAAATATTAATTTTATTTTATATTTTAGATTAAAATACTTGATTTAAATATTTTCATCTAAGATGATGTGAAATAAAGTTGATATTTTTATTAAAAATTATTCATTACGTAATGTAAAATAATATTTTTTATATTAAAATTTATATAAAATAATTAAAAAAAATTATTTATTATTATTATTATTATTTTTTAAGCTGCCATTTTGGTTCTCGAATCAAATAGTGCCTTAATACTTTATTTTACTAACTAGTCTATTTTTACTATAATAAAAAATTAGTCCATTTTTCAAAAAATCCAACGTTTAGATATTTATAATTTAAAAACTATAACTTCTAGATTTTTTTTATCATTTTTCAAAACTAAATTTTGATTAAAATTTCAAATTACTGATTTATATCTCTTTTCATTGATCTATTTGTTGTGTAACTATACTGTTTAGCGCGAGGACTAAATCAGAATCAAATCAGGATGAAAATGATACTAATTTAAAAAACAATAATAAATAAAAAATTTTAATCATTCTACACAAATTTTAATATAAAAAAAATTATTTTACTTTACATACTCAATAAATTTCAATAAAAAAATTAATTTTATTTTACATCCTAAACCAAAATATTCGATTCGAATATTTTGGTCTAGGATGTGAAATAAAGTATATATTTTTATTAAAAATTATTGAGTATGTGAAGTAAAATAATATTTTTTTTATATTAAAATTTGTGTAAAATGATTAAAATTTTTTATTTATTATTATTATTATTGTTGCCTTTTAAATTAGTATCACTTTGGTCCTGATTTGGTCCTCGCGCAAAACATGGCTCGTATGTATGGGGACTTTGCAATTGAGCAATCTTCTCTCATATCGGTCTTTGTTAGTATTATCTTCTCCTCAATTGATACTTTTCTCGTTATTGCACTTTTGACTTACTCGACTCCCACCTCTTCCTCAAAAGTTTAAGTATTCTTACTTGAGAAAAGGATGAGAAGAAAGCAAATAATTTATTTCTTAATCCGATTCAATTTTTCTTTATTTTCTTATCTTTCTTACTGTTTTGATTCAAATTTTTGTGACTCTTTTAGATCAACAAGTTAGGTTTTAGTTTTCTTCCTTTCGAGCTTTTCACTTTAAAATCTTCGTAAGAAAGAAAACTTTAACTAAATACGATTTTTCATCGAGTTTTTAATTGATTTGCATGTACTTAGAGTTAGAGATACACTTATAATTTTACTTCATTTTTATTTAATTTGGTCTTTTGGTCTATTGTAATATTATATTTACTCTTTTGTATGTAGTTTACTTTTGTTTTTGATAGGATTAGAGAGCCTGATTCTATAAAAGGACTTATTCGTATTTCTTGTAATATTTGATCAGTTTTTGCTGGATCTTTTTTTAGTAAAATTCCTCGTAAATGAGCGGTGAGTAGACGTAGATCACATTTATGATCGAATCACTATATATCGTGTGTCCACTCTTATTTATTGTTTACTCAATTCTCTAATTCGAATCTTATAAACCTCCTTACGAAACGATTTTTCTCCCTCGTATTAATGCTCTTAACCATTTTGATGATTTGATTTTTGTATTTCTTCGAATTCAGATTATTCTTTATTATAAAGCTTAAAAAAATAATATTAACTCCAATATAGTGACTTTTTCATTAATTTTATTAATCCTTACTTGCTCAATTTTTATTATCTACCAACTTCTATCAACTCTGCTAATACTTAATTGGTTATCATTTTTTTATTTTTAAATTTATTCTAACCTCTACCAATCTCACATATTGTATTTTTTAATTTTTCACTTACTCTTTTTTTTAATTTTCTTTCATAATATAGTAACATCCCGTAATCTCATTGTAGAAATATATATAATATATATTAAATATAATATGTATATATATTATAAACCGAGTCAATCTCGAGTCAGAACGAGTCGAGCTTACCCGGCTTGAGATCGGCTAAAAAAATTGAGATATGATTCATTTTCGAGCCGGAATTAAAATTGGCTCGAAGTCTATTGGAATCGACTCGAGCCGGCTTAAAGTCAAACCTAATCGAGCTCGAGTCGATTTTGAGTCAATCGAAATGTTATTAATACCATTTCGAGTCGGTATTGGCTCGACTCGAAATCGGATCGGTAGCAGCCCCATGTATAGTTGAGCTACACATGGTTCCATTAAGCTTATCCATCCATAATAATTGGTCTATATTTATAGCAATGAATATATATTTTATGAGTATTTAAATATAATTAAATAAATATAAAAATATTTATTTATATTGACTATGAAAATTAATTCTGATTAGACGCAATCAAAATAAGGTGTATTATTAATGTTTGCTTCTCACATCTAATATTCTTCTTTATTACATATTATCAATATATTAAGGCAAAAATCAAACTAATAAAAAAATCTTAGAATTTTTTTATTTATTTTAATAGATTAAAAATAGAATATATAGTGTAAATTAATTTAAGATGAAGAAACTTATATTTGAGATATAATAATTGGCGACCAAATTATTAAAAAGAGTGAAGTGATTTAGATTTCTCAAACCAATCGTAAGTCCCCTTAAAATATTTTAGGGTTAATTTCACTTATGTCTCTAAGGTTTATTTAATTTACTATAAAGGTCCACAAATATCAAGACGATATTCGTCCAAATCTATAATAGTTACTATATAGTACACTAGGGCCCAAGTTATTTTCAAAAAACTTCCAATCAGGTCAAACATAATATTTTATGTTTAAAAAATTACTAATTTATTAAAAAAAATAAAATTAAATTAAAGTGAATGTTTTCAATTATGATTTTACCTCCTCAGGGCATCCGCACAAGTGTCGCCAGCGCGCGGCTTTGAGCGCCGATGTCCAAATAAAATAAAGGGCAAATTTCACCCAGGTCCCTGAGTTTAGGGGTTAATATCACACAGGTCCACGTTTTTAAAATTACGAGATCGGGTTTTTTTTTTTTTTTTTTTTTTTTTTTTTTTTTTTTTTTTTTTTTTTTAGCTGAGGGGTAGTGTTATGAAATTGTGATTTGATTCATTTACTATGAAGATATATTTTTTTTTATGAGAGTTCTGTTCGAGGTATCAACCGACATTAAATTCTTAATTATCGACGCACTACCGACATAGAGAACAAGTCCTCTATGGCTACTTGATACATTAAATTCTTAATTATCGACGCACTACCGATATAGAGAACAAGTCCTTTATAGCTACTTGATTTTACATTTAAACTAGTATTATTATAAGAATTAATAGCACTTAAATCCCGCTAATTTTAGTTTATATTTAATTATATTTTTTAAATTTTAAATTAATCAAGTTGGTCATTTAGTTTAAGATAATATGCTTTTAAGTCCCTCTAGTTTATTAGTAAAGTGACACAATGAATGACTTTTGCTCTAGTTATTGAGCTAATTATTTTTTTATTTAAAAATTATATCAATATTTCAAATAAGATAATATCGTATTAGGTCTAGAAATTAGAGAAAATATTTTTTATTTGATACATTCATTAATATTGAAGGAATTATTTGCATTTTTTCTAAAATTAGATAAATAATTTAGCCCACAAAAAATAGCTAATGAATAGTTATTTCTTAAGTAGAAAAAAAGAATGACTATTTCGTAAAATATTGAATAAAAATTGCTATGGAATAGCTATTCCACCAAAGTAAATATGAAAATAGATATTTTAATGATGGAATAGAATATTCATTCCATTTAAGTAATCACAATTTACGATATATTTGCTTCAATAGAATAGAATAATGTTAAAATGAAATTGTTATTTTAAGGGGAATAGATTGTTTACTTAGATGAAATAAAATATGGAATAAGAAATAAATAGAAAAGAAAATCTAAAATATCCATAAATATAATTTTATGAAATTTTATGTTATTTATTATTGCTAAATTTAATTTACATAAATAATTATATGAATATAACTTATATAAATATATACATGTATATGTAGTATAAATATAATAAGTATGTGTATCAGTGTATGTATTTAAATAAGGAAAGTTTTGAAATAATATTTTTAGCCTACAAATAATAGCTATTTTTTGGGTAGAGGAAAGAATAACTATTTTATAAAATATATAATAGAAATTCCTATAGAATAATTATCCATCAAATTAAATATGAGAATAGTTATTTTATAAGAAATAAAGAAGAAAAAAATAATTATTTTATCTAAGTAAATAAACTCTAGTGCTTTGAATTTTAAGTTATGATTTTAGAGTTTGAGATTTAGTGTATAATGAAATTTTATTTAAAAATAATATAGATTTTATAATTTTTGACAAATAAAATATGGTATACTTAATTTTTGCTTATTTTATTATTATTTCAACTAAAATGAATGAGATCAGATTTTGTCTCATTCAATGAACATAGCGCTGGCAATTAGTCTTGCAACAACAAATTATCTTCATAATTGTTTCAATTTCAAGATAATTTTTAAGTTGACTCGAGTTTAAATTGAACACATGAAATTAATTTTGATGAAATCTTAATTTTTTAAAATTGTGCAGAATTAAATTCTGATGTCAGACACGTAATATAGCTGTAACCTCAATATCTTTTCTAATTAATTTTTTTAATAGAAGATTAGTCGGCACAAATAACATAAATTTTTAAAAAAAAAAAAATAGAACATAGAAAATATTGAAATGCCTATTGATTATGGATCGAAGACTTCATAGAAATATTCATTTGTCATGTCATATATTTAAAGATGAAATCAATACGTACAAAATTAAAAATTCTCTCAGCAAGTTGCCTCTCTCCCTCCCTCCTGTAGCGGGGTGGCAAAATAGGTCAGCGGGTCGGGTTCGGGTCAAACCCGAATCTGACCCGACCCGAATAGTCTCAACCCGAATCCGATCCATTTATTAAATGAATCAAAATCCATAACCCGAACCCGACCCGATTAATAAATGAGTCAGATTGGAGAGTCGACTCAACCCATTTATAGAATTTTTTTTAATAAATACCCAACCCAAACCCTACTCGACCCGATTATGCCTAACTCGAACCCAACCCGTTTAATAAATTGGTCAAAATTTATGACCATATTCGAAATTTGCGGGTCAAGTTCGGGTCGAGTTCATGGATCGGGTCATATATTGCCACCCCTACTCCTGCTCCTATAAGTTAGCAAGCGGAGGAGGGCAAGTCATGCACCTCTCTCTCTCTCTTCTACTCATACATGCTTACAAAAGGGGGCAAGCTACACACCCGCCCTCTCCATTCTCTATTACTATTTATAATATTAAATGAACTATTAACATTCTATTAATTCTTTTTAAAAATTATAAATCAAAATATAATTAAATATTTATTATAAAAATCTTTCAACAATTAACAAAAAAAAGTATAAATAAATAAAGAAACTTCTCAGGTTAGCAGTTTTATAAATTGATTATAAAAGCAAAAATTCCGGAGGAGATTCAAACCGACTTTACTATATTTGTATTATTGTTAATATTATTATTATTATTATTTGATAGATACTGTAATTGTATTATGAGTATCATATTTTACATATTTCCTCCTAAGCCACTCACCTTTTAAACAACTTGGATATATATCGTTACAAATTTATCCTTAAAATTTGGATGCCATCTGCACAAATTTAGAACTTACATTATATTCATAAATGTACCTTAATAAAAACAATAAAATCTTCAAATTTCCACTCGAAAATAACATAGCACTGACGGCAGCATTATACAGGCAAATAAGAAGAGAGAAAAAAAAAAGATGGCATTTTTGGTAAATATGCAAATAGAATGAAATTTGACTTTATGATGCAAATTTCCTTTCAAAATTCAAAGAAACTAGAAGAGAGAATATCCGCACATTATTCAAACCAGCAAACAAACAATGAATGAACAGGGAAGTGAATGCAGTTTTAGCAAAACATTTCAGGAATAAAATTTAGCAAAGTTTATGAAACATTTTTTCAATTTTTTTTTTTCTACCCCGAAAAGCGGGTTTATGATTCCTGGCGATTAAGCGCATAGGCTTCGTTCGAAGCGCAAACATCAGAACAAACATGGCATGCAACAGCAAGTGAATCTCATCGGCGTGAACAACTAAATTTCCCAGAGAAAGATACCTGTAACGAGAGCATGCTATTTCCTACAAAATATCATATACAGAGAGATGCAGCTTCGCAACATTGCTCGACCTACGTTCCTTCAAAAATTTAATGATGTAGCTGTGATTTGAATGAGAGGTGTAGCTCAAGAAGATGGAAAATGAGCAGAAGAATCAGCTGGCTGTGCTCTTGGTCCTGGTTAGCACACTCATAACGGGTATCCTCCAACTAAACCGGCCGGACGAGCTGCTGCTAGGTTCATCACAAGACTGATTAGATCGATCTGGAGTATTTCTTGGACTAGTTTTGAGGGTAGATGGTCTAATAGAATTTGACACATCTTGCAGCTCCTGCAAGAATAGCAAGAAAATTTCACGCGAAAGAAATTAGAACCACTCTCTTCTTCGTTCAACTCTATCTGAATTACTGTTATTTGGACGCACAAGTGAGTTAATGTCGCGTGTAGTGTCATAATATCACAATCACTTCAGTCTCTTCCTTTTTTTTTAAGTAGGTGTGTAATGTTACCCTCTCTAATTTGCTGTGCATGAGCCTCTACCTTGGCTTGAGGGTTATTTTTGAGCTAGAGAAAGAATGCCATTTACATGTATTGCATATGAAATAAAGTTATTTATTTCTTAGGATTTGGATGAGATATGAAAGTTAATTTTTTACTGAAATGTGTTGAATATGAAATGAAGTTTTTTAATGTTGAGATTTGTATAGGATGCAAATTAAAATTGAAGCTTGCGTTGAATACAAAGCAAAGATTTAAAAAAAACTGCTGGGCTCATCTTAGATTAGAACAAAACAAAGATGCCGAAGATGTAAAATTGTAAATGGCCATCACACTCACATTTTTTTATAACAAAATCATTTTTAATGTTGTTCACTCTGGCGAACAGAGTTACTAATTAGAACATTCACATCACAACAATATTTAAATTGTGCTATCCAAATGTGCAAGTGAGTCAAGGTTGTGTTTAATGTCATATCACGATAATTTTAGTCACCCCATTCTTTAATGTCATGTCTAGAATCCTCTCGATATTGTAAGCACTGATATTGTGAGCATGAGCTTCTATAGGCAGAAGATGTAAATAAACAAATAACCATCACATCACACCCACTCTCTTCTAATACAAACATGTCTAACATTATCATTTCTGACCACTCATTGATCAGAACATTCACACATCAAAAATTAGTTTTATAGATATTTTGCTGCTTAATTAAACAAAAGTCGTTTCATTTAGTATATAGTTGGTGAGGTAGTAATCATATAAGCATTGCGCAAGAAATCTAAACATAACACTATTGCAGAATTTGATGAAATGCTTGATAAGAAAGTAAAGAGAGAGGTGCACTATATTCTAACCTTGAGGCCTGCAGCAGAGACCGTTGTTGCAGAGCGCAGAACCTGGAGGAAAGAATACAGGTCACCTGTGCATGTTTAAACATATAATTTAAAAATTTGTTCAGTTTGATCCAAATTACAACCTTAGGAGACTCAACAGGGTAGGAGGGTGATGGTGGTTCCAGAGTTAAAGGTGGTAATGACCCAGTCTGCATAAGAGAATATCGAACATTAAGATCTTAAAATAAAGTAGAGAGAGAGAGAGTTAAAGTAAAGCTCCATGCTTACTCTTGAGACAGCTGGAACCTGTGCTGGCTCGATAGAACGTTGAGAACTGGATGCTGAGTCCTGAAATGGCAAGTTTTGAAGAAACTTTTAAGTGAATTTTGATAGGGTTAATAATGGAAATAATAAACTATAGAAAAGCAAATAGAATTTCTGTTTGAGGATATTTAACGATAATTATACATAATAGGTTCATTAATTATGCACACAAGACTACAATCAACACTGATCCTCTGAAGGCATCTGTCATCATTACCATTATATAAATAGCCTCATCCGAACTATTTGAATTGGATATTAAAAATTCCTTTTTTTATTAATGATTCAAGTCTAGAGCGGTGTTAATCCCAATCACACAAATCTCTTTGTATAGCTCCTAATCAAATTAATGTCTACTTTTTTTCTTAGTATTCATTTTCCAAAATATTTTATCTTCCCTCCATAATTCATAGTTTGCATCTTGCACTCCCCAGATTATCTAAATCTATTTTCCATAATCCTGTATCCAGTGAAACATAATCGCGCATTCCTCCACATAAAATTATTTTTTACTATATTACTTTGTTAACAATCCCTACAAATTATGAACATGAGTACACTAGACGTCGAAAAAATGAAATTGAACAACTTCCACCACTTAGAAAAGAAGCTATAAGAGTTTTTGTTGACCCAAAAGGACAACATGATAAAAACATAAAATAAACTAAGCTACATGGGGATGCTGGATAACCCAGGTCAGATTGACTCCGTTGAGGTCATATCTAGGTCATCGACACTCCGGATAGTCCATATCGATGACAATATATTACAATCACCCAAGAGTGGGCCACAATTCCAGCTTAAACCGCAGGATGGTAGAACAGGCTGTAAGGGGCTTGGATCAGACTGAAAGGCCCATGCAGAATGTAGGACCAAGACATAGTATTCCAATTTGTTTTGTTTTACACTCAAATCAAGCTGCAAGGCACATAAGTCTGTGATTTTAAGAAGTTTGAAACAATCACTCATACTCAAAAGTTTCTTTCTTCTGCACAAGAAATGCATGGTAAGCAAATTACACTATCCCGTGTAAAATTTAAAGAACCCCATGTTCTTGCTAAGGAGCCATGAACACCACTTCTCATTGTTGCTAAACCCAATGTTCGAAATATTTGGAGATTATAAGCAAGGCCCTCCTTCACCGAGGAAGCAAATTAATGGTTCCAATGAGCTGGCAAGCCCAACAAAATGACCGCAATAAGGCTCTCCTCCACAAAACTTGATCTATGGATAGGGTAAAATTTCAATATTCAGCCCCCTACAACTTTTGTCAATTGTCCATCCTTACAAAGAGTTTGTCTTTTGCCCCTTGTTAATGTGTAATCCTTAGTCACAGCAACATGAATTTCGGAAAGGATGAATTATTAATATGTTCTGCAGATTAAATGTGACAATAACATGGTAAGAAAATATGACTTCAATTTTGTGCATTCATAACAGGACAATAAGCCTGGTTGTTGTTGAAGTAGAAGGGAGAAATGAGTAGGTAGTGATCGGTGAAGGCACAGTTAGTAGGAAACAAGTGGCAATGGTCAGCTAGTAGGAAACGAGTAGCAACAGGCCAGCTAACAATTTCTTTCTCACAAACAGTGGCATTACTTGTACTACGAGGTCATTTAGAAAGTAGTCTCATGGAAATATATTGCATTCTTATTTTGTTCATGCGAAAATCTAGAAACCTTATTTTTATTTAGGGAAATATTACAGCCGTGTGACCAGTCAGTGTAGATCAAAAGGGTGACGGAAGACACTTTCTAGAGCCATTGCCAGTTAAAGGCTAATAAAGCTTGTAAAGGAAGCTTATTGAAATTCTACCTTGGAAGTAGGGGCGGAAATTTTATGTGAAAATCAAAACTCGTTCGAAACTTACTCGCATTTTGTTCAATTAGAAATCGACTCGAAGTTGTTTTGGTTCGAAGTTAACGCACTCGAAAAAAATTGTTAAAACTTTTCATACCTGAATAAATTCTGTCTTCATGCCTTCAACAAATTTACAAAGGGCATACAATCCCTTGCCTGCAAAATTCTGGTATACATTTAAAAAATTGTCAAATTTGTTTTTTTTTTAAAAATTGAAAAAAATAAAAAAAATCAATAAAGTTCGAAAAATATCACCTGGCCATAATCCAATTGATCCATCTTTGATTCCTGAAACACAGCAAAGACAAATGTTGGGGCATATTCCTAAAATGAATTAAAAAACAGCAAGTCATGATAACTAACCAGATTCTTCACTGCAAGACTTACAGATTGAACGTCCACGTGAACGACATCAATGTCACCATGTAATTGCAAAACCTACATATGGTTTTAAAAATTCTTTAAAGAAAGAATACAAATACAATTCCCAATAAAAAAAATGCAATACCTCCCCTTTTGTCGCTGCATTAAGATCTTTCATTTCATCTAAGCTATTATCAAGTACATCAATCTTTGAAGATAAATGACGCTTGGCAGACTGAAAAATAAAATCACAATAAAATGTATCAAAATGCAATAGAAGTCATTTAAGTTTTTAATCCTATGTAGCTTTTATCAAGTACAACATGATTGTAGGCTAAAGTACTAACAAGTCCGTCAGGTTAGATACCAGCCTCACATTTTCTGTGTTTTTTCTATTCATTCAAAAAAATGTATTAAAAAGAAAATGCAGATCGAAGTTCACAAAAAGAGCATCAGTTTGCCCATAAGCACAAGATACTATAAAAGCGTGCAATGAATTGGTGAAACAAAAAGAATCCTGTACACACTTATTTTACAAATGTGGATATTGCTTTTAGATCTTTATATGGTTAGGAAGAATTTCTATTGCACTAGTTCATCCTGGAGCAACTTTTAAATTTTTTTTAAAAAAAAGGCTTAAAAATATTAGTGTTCTATAGCAATTGTGCATGCTTTTATTTGTATTTTATATTCTCTAACTCTTCTTCACCGAGCATAATCTATTATCATTTGAAAGCACATTTCCTGTTTCCCCCATGCTCACATGAATTGGTATCCGTAGAGTATTCACATGTGTTTGTTCCTTCATTTGCCATTGTAGGGTATTCCTGTTTCCTGCACAATATTTAGACCAACACTTCTTCATTATTACCTAGTGTATATTGTACGTTTTTGAGCCCTACTAAATCATAGCTTTTCTTTTGTGGTGAGATATCTTCTTTTGTGGTGAGATATCTTACTCATGATCTCTTTAGAGGTTTGGTAAAATTACCACTCAGCCAACACATTGGTGTAATAAGCATAAAAATGCAGCATAGTAGGTGCAATAATAAAATACTTCTGATAGATGCTTGGCGTCTTTCAACCAAGATGTAAAACTTGCATTTAGCTTTAAAGAATCTGAGTTTCCTAGGTGTACTACAAAGGTAACATAAGCAGCTTAATGTGAAGAAAACCTCCCAGGTAAGGACAATAGAAGTGGCTGGAGCTAAATCTTCCCATGAGTAGGACTCACTTTTCAATAATGACAGTAAAAGGTATCAATTTGAGCACAAGTAAATCAAGGGGTGATGGAATCATTCCGTAAATAAACTAAGAATCTAAGGATGACCGTATTTCTATTCTAGGAAAAAGACAGCCAAAAAAATTCAAGTTTATTAAAATCACAGTTGTTTTAAGTCCGAGAATCATACTCTAATAGATGTATAGACAAGCTCAAGTTGCTTCCCTACTCCAGCACAAGCATCAGAGAAGCTACGTCTTGTGACAAACATCATATCGGGAAGCTTCCATCCCTGAGAAGTTATTAGTAGTGAAATGCAATTAACTCCATTAAACAAGCGGTATTCACGAATGAAAAGTGAAAAATGCATCGAGAGAGAGAATATCTTTTCAGATAGAAAACAGTCCAATGAAATATCATGTAAATTAACAAGGTTATCAATAAACACCGAGTATACTCAAAGCTCAAAGTTCCTTAGCGTTCAAATATACTAGAAAATATAGGAAGGTTAAGTTTTAATGTAACCAACCTTGTGTGTATGTCCCACCTGCATCTGAAAATTAACAAAATATAGTTTTTAAATTATTTAGATGATCAAATAATGAAATCACCATGATAGGAAGGCCTAGTGGCTTAGACACTTATATGGGCAACATCAACAAGAAGGGAAATATCTCCAAGTCCTTATTTGGTACAACTATATTTTTGGGATAGTTTGAGTTGTTTTGAGTTAGATAAAAACATTTATTTTAACATTTTGATGTGAAGTAAAATTATTTTATTATTAAGGATTGTACAAGATAGGAGAAAAAAATTACTTTTTTTTGAAATATGTGAATATATGAAATAAATTTGTATTTTAATGTTGGAATTTATGCCGGTTGTGAAATAAAGTTGATTTTTATTTAGCTTCATAGAAAGCCTTCAATTCCATCAAATCTGCTTCTAATTTTCAAATATTCTGGTTAATCGAGATCAAAATGGAATCATTTATCATCTTATTTGTAGATTTTACTTGACGACCCTAAAATTTAACTAAGTAGATTAGGCTGCATTTTATGAAACACCGATATTTTGTAAAGCCTAACGTATCTGTATCAAATACCGATACTCCTCGATACTTCACTGATATGTATCCGATACATCACATGACATATCAATTTTTATGTTTAATTTTTAAAAATCTGAGTTTATGTTACATCATCTATATTATTTTCAATTATGTCGTTTGTATGGAGCTGATTGATTTAGGTCGAATTTAAATTAAAACTAAAACTAATTTACTGATGTATATTTAAACTCATCTCACTTAGATAATCTATGATAGATTAGAAGCAATTAAATAAATTTTAAAATACTATCTTAATTTAAGATCTTTTTAAACTCAATAGTTGTTGAAAAATATTTTTATTTCTATAGTTCAATTGTGTATAATATTTTTTAGTGATATTAATAATGTTTAAAAAAATATAATTAATTTGAAAAAAAATTAATTTTTTTTTAAAATTATAACAAGGTGTATAAATTATTATAATCTACTATAAATTTATATCTTAAATATGAGAATATGATGTATTATACATATATATAACAGTTGTATCCTGACATATTCGTATTCTATTTTTTTAAGTTTGACGTATTTTTGTATCTATATCGTATCTATCTGTATCGTCAGATTGTACTTGTGCTTCATAGGGTGTATTACACTTTAAGAGAACCAAATTTTACTTCTTGAATGCCAAATCTAATTTATTGAGTTTAAATTGATTGTCCTAATCTAACTTGGTAAATTCTTTACCATCGACTCAACTAGAATTTTAATTTTAAATTGATTTAATTTACAAGATTTGAAATTATTTAATTTCACATAATTAAATCTTAACATATTGTATTTATTTTGAGATTTTTATCATTTGAATATTTAATCTCTTTATTCTTATCTGAATTTCAAATATGTCCTATATTAGTTTTGATATAAAAGCATCTCGTCTTTCTATCCACATTATTACCAATGAAAGAACCTCATTAAATGATTCAAAAAAGTGGAGCTATGTACCATGAATAACCTACATTAATTTACACATTGATGGAAATCACTGCCTAGAAAAAATTTAATAACATGGTGAAATAGGTGACAAATATGATGGTAGTCATTTTTGTTAACAACAAATTGACAAATTCTCTAGGATATGGAATTAGGCATTGATAAATATTTAAATAATCAGATAGATGAGATGATTATTATCCAACTATGTAAACTTAAAGTATCACATAGAAAAATTCCCTGAAAACAATTTAAATAACAAAAATAAATTTCACCTTCCACCATATATATCCATATCCTACAAAACCAACAATCATAACAGCTGTAAGCCCATAAGCACGAGAACCTGCAAATAAATTATAAGCCACGACATTAATGCGAGGATGTCAGAATCTCAGGTTGTTGAAATAAGTTTTTGGAGAAAATTGAAGTACCTAAGGAATTAAGATTCATAAACAGCAGTACTTATCATTTTTGCATTAGTTAAAATTAACAAAAGTTTACCTATTTAAAGAAAAGAAAAAGCAAACTGTTGATAGCCTGTTGAACAAGTTTTGTCTTTCATCCAAATTATTTTGCAATCTACATGCTCACATAAACCCTCAAGAATGCTAGATCTAAAAAGGGTATTAATCTATTATCACATGATCTAAACAAGGATTTTGTTTTTGTCAACTATAAGTTTACCAAATTTAACAAAGGAATAACATGCAACATGGTTATGGCTTAGATCCTTCACCAAAATTTTGATACTTTAATTCATGTTTAAGGAGGGAAATTTCAAATTACACTTGACATTCGAGATCTCACTGCATGGCATTAATCTAATTGAATGGATGACCCAAAGTGGATTTGTCAGCAGATGTGATTGTAGGCATATTTAGTTTAATTTAAAGTTTCCCTTATAATCTATTTTTAGCAAGAATTTTAAATTTTAGACTAATTATTTATCTTATTTTCTTTTTCATTATTTTAGATTTATTATGTTGTAATTTGTGTCGATGGCACTTTTATTTTTTGTATGAACTGTCATTTGTATAAGTGATCTATATATAATACCTTAAATGCTTGTATTACGTTTTTTTAATTTTAAAATGAATTATCTTAGATTTTGAAAATTGTGTTATATTTTGTTAAAGGAAAAAATTGAGGCCTTGAGAGAGAATCTCTAAATACCTTAAACAAATTTAAAGTATTCTCGCTTTATAAACTGCAGTTTTAAGCTCAGAGAAATTCAGGTCCCTCAGTGCAATTTTCCAAGCCTTGAAATTTCATCTTCTTGGCTCGTGCCTATCTCACGCCCGACATGGTAGCCGAGCAACTTGCCAACACTTGCCTGCCAGCACTCGCTTGCCACCTGCCACAACCTCGTCTCCCGTCAACGAGCTCACCTCTCACCATGGCTGCTCCTTTGCTGCCTTCATACAATGCTGCCCTTTTCTTCACATTGCGTTGCCTGCATCATCATGTACGTGATCTCCGGCACCTAGTACTTCTCCATTGACACCTCGTGTCTCCTGGTTGCGATATTGCCGTTCCAGCAAATCTCGTTGTCAATTGGCATTTGTCGATGATCCCTTGTTTCAACACCATGCCAATCCTAACCAAACTCACATCTAACCTATAGTGACGTCGCCGATAGCTCGACACACAGCTCCATTCCATCGTTGCTAACCAAAGAACACTATGGTCACACCTGTCGAGGTTCTTTGACTACTAGTTCAAGCAATCATATGCCTAAACTCGTATCTCTGGTCATCTTTGAATTCTTGTTGAAATTTCTATTACCGAAATTTCCAATTTGCTCATCTGTGCGAATCTTATGTTATTGTGTGTGCAAATATTGCTATTGGCATATTATTGTTGGTAGCAGATGGCAATATGCTCAACTACGTCTCTGCCTTCATAAGCTGCTTTCACATTGGCCTCTCCATTTTTTGTGGTCGTCGTGATGGCCTCTCCATCCTTTGTGGTAGCAATCCCTTCGCTGGCATCACCCACCAGCTACTTGGGACCTCCTCTTCCAAGTTCCATCTTAGGCGACAATCTCTAGCAGACGGTGACCTCTATTTCTTTCTCTTTCCATCTCTTTCTTTGCTTCAGTGTTTTGGTTAAAGTGGTTAACCATGTTTTGTATGGTTTAGCCATAGTAATAGTAACATAGTGCTACTATTATAATATTGAAAATTACATAGTGGTATATGTGTAAATAAAGTTTTATGGTGATTAATATGCAAATATAATCACATGTAATGATATGCATATAATTGTCTCCTAAAAAAAGCAAGCAAAGAAATTTTATAATAAAAAAGAACCAATAAATATAAAGTAATGAATTTTACCAATTTTTATGAAGAAATTACAAAAAAAGGCTTGACATGATGGCAAAATTTACTAAATTTTTATTGTAACACAATATGTAGAAAATATAGAAACCTACAAATTTAATCATATGTCCCCAATGTGCCAATACTAAATAGTAGATATAGACAAGATTTTTATTAATTTGAAAAAAAATTTATAATAAAGTTTCAAGAGAAGTATTTTGGAGAGTTTTACAAAAGAAAGGGATTTGCACTATTTATATTCAAGTTATCAAAGACATGTATAAAAAAGTTATTACCTGTGTTCGAACACAAGAAAGTTTGATTAAAGATTTTTCTATTACAGTTGAATTACACAAAGGCTAAGCTTTAAGTCTGTATCTTTCTGCTTTGATTATAAAAATCCTAACTGAACATATCCAAGATGAAGTGCCTTGGTGTATGCTCTTCACAGATGATATTAGTGTTATTGATAAAACTAAAGAGGAAGCTAAAGCGAAACTTGAGCTTTGAAAGAATGCTCTAGAATTTAAAAATTTTCATTTCAGTAGATCAAAAACTGAAAATATAGAGTACACATTTAATCAAGAAAAAAACACATATTGGTGATGTGAGAATTGATGATCAAATTGTTAAGAAGAGTAAGCACTTTAAATATCTTGGATCAATCATACAAAATGATGGTGAAATAAATAATAACGTTATTAGCAAGATTCAAGCAGGATAGGTAAAACAGAGAAATTCTTCGGGTGTGTTATACGATAGAAAAATTTCATCTAAACTTAAAGGTAAATATGATAAAACAGTAGTAACACCAGCGATGATATATGGTGCTTAATGCGAGCCTATAAACAGAAAACATACAGATGAAATAAATATTACAGAAATGAGGATACTAAGATGGATGTGTGGATATACATGAAAGGATCTAAATGAGAAATGAGTATATTCGAAAGAAAATTGATGTTGCATTAATTACGGATAAACTTAAAGAAAGTCAGCTTAGATGGTTTGAAAATATAAATCGTACGCAATCTATTGAAGTTTCAGTTAAAGAAATTGAGTTAATGAATTTTACCTATGTACAAAGAGGAAGAAAGAGACTAAAGAAAATATGACAAGAAACTATAAAAATGATCTTACTTAGACTTGATAAGAATTTATTAATTGATAAAGTGTAATAAAAATAAAAGATTCATGTAGCCAACCCCACCTAGTGGGATTAAGACTTGGTTGTTGTTGTTGTTATAGACAAAATAGTGTGCTCTTTGAATTGATGCTAATAGGATGTATGGAAAAAAAATTACAATATGCTCGTAATGCGAAGAATAAGTGATACATTATGTTAGAAGGTCGACAGAGATGTAAAACATGAGTTCGAGAATATGAAGTTTAGTTATGTAAAACTATTTGAAGCAATATAACATCCAATTGGTATACAATGAAAAATTCATTCTGTACAACAACAACCAAGCTTTTATCCCACAAGGCAGCATTGGCTAAATGAATCCTTTATTTTCATTGCACTTTATCAAATAATAACTCCCTATTTAGCTCTAAGTATACAAGGTTATTTCTTATAGTTTCTTGCCATATCTTTTTTAGTCACTCTTCCCTTTTTTATATGAGCAAGATCCAGTAACTAAGCTCTTCTTACTAGAGCATCTATTAGCATATGATTAATTTGTCCAAAACATCTAAGGTAACTTTCTTTGAGCTTATTCTCACTTTTCATTATATCGTTTAGTATATACTCACTGGTGGGGACACGAATCAGCATTAAACTGGAAAACCAAGATGATGCCATGTGCTGAATCAAAATTCAAATTTAAATTAATGAGCTATTGGAGATTTTCATATTAATTTTATTTAGATTAGATTTGATTTGATTTAGAGCAGGTTTGAGAGATTTGAAAACTCGTCATATTTGGAGCTGATTTTATTTTATTGTAATAAAATTAATTCCATATTTGCTTTCATTTATTTTGCATTTTATTTCCTGCATTTAATATTATATTTTCAAATTTCTTTATGAGATATTTCTATATAAAAAAATTACCTTGCATTGTAATAGTAACTAGCATTTGATGAATGAAATTATATTTGAGTTTTCTCAAAGCTTAAATCCAGATTAAGTGGTCGATATTCCGGTGAAGGAAAGAACAAGATTAACCTTTGGTGAAAATTCTTAAATTAGACTAGTTATCCACTTTAAAAAAAAATCTCCTTCATCCATTGCTTTCTCTCTTCGGATCATCTCCAAGTGCCTCCAGCACTTTGTGCACTCGCTAACCTCCGAAGTTAGCCCGCCTCCGAAGCTCGCCAGCCTCCGAAGCTCATCCGCCTTCGAAGCTTGCACGCCTCCGATGCCTGCTGCCCTCTCATTTCACTTCTCTGGCACACGCCCACTTCCGCTGCATGCTGTCTCGCCGACCAGCGCAAGGCCAACTCGTCACCTTTTTCGGTGTTTGGCTCGCTACTTCGCCTGAGAAATATGCAACTCAAGCACGCCGACCCGAGCAGCCTGCCTCATCTGCGGCGCTGCTACTTGAACATATCATCTACAACTTAAATTTCTTTAGTTAAGGTATAATTTTTTTTTGAATTAAATTAATCTAATTATTTGATTTCAATATAAAATTATTCTCTTGACTTGGATTATTCATTTGGTTTTAATTGTGCGGTCCAACACTAATTTGAGTGATAATTACTATTAGATTTAAATGTGAGATATTTGTCCTAAATTCTTGAACCTCGGATCTGATTTATTGAATTTAAGTTGTCGCCCTAATCTAATTTGGTAAATTCTTATTTATCAGTCGATTCAATTTAATTTCAACTTTAAAATATTTTTAATTTGCGAAATTTAAGAATCTTATTTTATTATATAATTTATTTAGAAAATATTTTGGACTTAATTAAAAAATAATTTATTAATTAATTTTACTGAATATAAATATAAAATATTATTTACATTTTTTCATGCCGCATCACTCATTTACCACCTTAGTATCATTTTTGTGATATTTATTTTATTTATATGTTTTTGCGTTGTAGGCTAACATTAATTATCAAATAACATCATTAGTATTCCTATTATCTTATAAACTTTACCTTAAGCTTGAGTAAGATTTTTCTATCATACAACACACTCGATGTATTCTCCACTTAATCTATCCTTTTTAAATCCTACTAATACCATTATAATCAATTTTATTGTCAATTTACATGATTGATTCAAGATATTTAAACCGTTCACTCTTCGTAATAACTTAATCATAAATTGTCACCTCCCCAATATAAGTTCTTCCACTTTGACCCAATTTACACTCCATATTAGTAGGGGTATGCATTAGTTCCAAAAGAATCGAGAACCGACCCGAAACTGAATCGAATCGATGAACTTGGGTTGATCTAAATTTATATGGGTCGATTCTGGATTTTAAAATATTCGAAATCGATTATATGATTTGGTTCCTAGATCTATGTATAAATCTAGCAGAACAGAATCGACCGGATATATATAATAATTAAATACAAAACTCCAAAATAATTTCTAGCAAGCAATCTTATTTAATTTCTTTATAATTTAATTCTAAAAGGATAGATTTGAAATCTCATTTTGAAATATTAAACTAATTATTATATCTTAATGTTAAAGATTTATTTTTTGAAATTCATAATTAAAGTTTTAATTATGAATAAGTTATATTACCTAAGTCTAAATTTAGCACTTTATTATTTTTTCTAGCTCTGCCATATATATTCTCCTATTAAAAATATTAAATTAAAATATTTTTATTATTATATTTATTAGAAAATTTATGTATCACATTAAAAATTATTTATTAGATCCGACCCAACCCAGACAAGATCTGGACCGAATGGTTCAGGTCTAAGTTGGGCCTATAGATGCATGAGTCGGATTCGGGTCTACGTATAGCCAAATAATTTGGCTTGGGTCTTGTACATAATAGTTGACCTATGCACGCCCCTAAATTTTAGAACTACTAAAACAAAAAACTTTAAATTCTAAGGTATTCCGTCGTAACTTGATTTTTACTTTAACCCCATTTTTAATTTTATTAATAAGAATATCATATATGAAAAGCATACACCAAGAAAACGTTTCTTAAATGTGTCCAGCTAGAATCTCCATAATCAATGCAAAAAAAAATGAACTTAAAGCTGAGCATTTGTAATCCAACTATAATTAAAAAATCTTTATTCAAACTCATCTTCCTCATTTATGTCTTTAATAATTTGAATGAAAGCAATACTAACCTATTTCTTTTTCAAAAATTGGAACAAACATTTTTAGGAGGAGAAAAGAAAAATATAACACAAACAAAATGACATGTATGGTACACAAGTACATACCAAGTAAAAATGAACACAAGAAACATCTAAGTTTCGTGTGATGTATGCGTAAATACCACTTTTGAAAGCGGTATATAAGTAAATGCCCTAATAATTTTTTGTCCAATAAAAGCAAATGAATTTTATAACATGCAAATCAAGATGCAGGGATTTATGACAACTATTAGAAAAACATGGGAATCAAGTAAATGCCAAAGTAAAAGAACATCTTGCTCAGTTTATGTGACAAAAAAATGCAAGTTATCACCTTGAACTGAAATAATGTTATGCAATTCATCACAAACAAGAACAGAAGATAGCACCAACACTAACCAGATTTAGTGCTTGTTACTATTGTCACAGATCTGGATGATGCCAAGAGTTGCAGTTCTTGGCGCAGATTATTAACCTGAAATTGTACCAATCATCTCTTCACTAGAAAATATAAATGTAAATGGCATAAACAAAAATAAAGCCAAGAGATACAATTAAACTTTTTGTGAATTTAATGATGGCAAGAAGAAAAATCTAGAATCTTTTGCATTTGGTTGGTCACTGATTATTATTTGCAGTCAAGAGCAAGCAGAATATAAAGCTATAGCATATTTCATGGCATCGTTCAAACTTTACCTTGTACAAAAAGAGCAAGAGGACAAGTGATAATGGAAAAGAGCTACATCAACTCGAGGAAAAAAAAACTTGGAGTTTACTAAAGGTGCTCCAGAGGTGAAGTCATTAGAAAGTTGACCAGCTTGAACAAAAATTCAACTTCTGATGAATAATGTTGATTGTAGAACCATAAAGATTATAGAACTTCTTACTGTTTGCCTCATGAAAGTGCCATTTAGCTACAAAACAGATGGGAAGGCCAAGCACAAGACATCAAAGACTATATATGTTAGTTCCATATCACAGTCCACTCCCACTTAATAGACATAAGAGTTATGAGAATCGTCATGATGGTCAGGATCGTCACAATTGTTTTTGGGACTTTCCAGGATCTAAGCCTAACAAAAAAAATTTTAACACAACATTACATCTAGAATCCATCTAAATAATAAGATGATTTTTTAAAAATAGGTATAATTAATTAATTAATTATAATTTTAAAAAAATTAACAAAAGGAGTATGTTTCTAACACTGTTAGTCATTTTTCGTTAAACAGAAGTCGCCAGAACATCGGGCGCCTGAACGACGGGCAACTTCTGAGACACAGAAGTCGCTCGCCGCTCGGGTGACACTTATGTATCACAGAAGTTGCCCATTCTTCTAGCGATTTCAATATTATTTTTTTTAAAAAAAATTAAATTTTATTTAAAAAATATTATTTTAATAACTTCTAGGTAAGAAAATAAAAGTAAAGTATAAAATATAAATTAATAATAATTTAAAATTATAAGAAAAAATAAATAAAAACTTATTAATTAACAATTAAACAAATCCTATCATGTTCATTAAAATTTCAACTAATTAATAAAAATTTATAATTAAAGTTATATTATGTAAACTTATTTTAGAATAATATATAACAACAACCACCACCACCAAGCCTTAATCCCACTAGGTGGGGTCGACTATATGAATCCTTTGTTTCTATTGCGCTCTATCAGTTACCAAATTCTTATCTAAGTCTAACTAACTAAGATCACTCCTTATAGTTTCTTGCCATGTCTTTTTTGGTCTCCCTCTTCCTCTTTATACATGGACAAAATCTAATAACTCAATTTTTCTAACTGGAGCTTCAATTGACCTACAATTTAGGTGTCCAAACCATCTAAGCTGACTTTCTCTAAGTTTATCCTCAATTGGTGCAACACAAACTTTCTTTCGGATATACTCATTTCTCATTCTATCCTTTCGTGTATATCCACAAATCCACCTTAGCATCCTCATTTCTGTAACATTTATTTTATTTGTATATTTTCACTTTGCAGCATTCAGCACCATGTATCATCGCTGGTCTTACTACAATTTTATAAAATTTACCCTTGATTCTGGATGAAATTTCAAATATTTTTATTTAAAAAATTTATATAACAATTAAAGAAATTTAATGTTATTTTCACTGATAATATTAAAATTTAAAAATAATATAAATTATAATTTTGACACATTATAACTTAGACTGCTATTAAAATTAATTTTTTTAAAATTTTATTTTGTTCAAAATTTGTTTTGAGAATAATTATAAAACCACCCCACTCTTTTTTTTCAATAAAAAAGCCTACTCATTTTTATTTTATAATCTTTTTTAAAAGAGAATGATATATGTGATAGCAATATGAAATTATTTTAAATTTTAATATGATTAAAACTAATATTATAATAAGCTTTAATATTAATTTTTAAATTAAATTTTTAAGTATAAATATTTTTATAAATCATTGTCTTAGGTAAAATAACAACAACTTTAAGCTAATATTTTAATTATAATATTATTATTGTAATCACATTATTAATTTTTCATTGTATATATTATTCTAAAATAAGTTTACATAATATAACTTTAATAACAAATTTTTATTAATTAATTGAAGTTTTAATAAACATGACAAAATTTGTTTAATTAGTAACTAATAAACTTGTATTTATTTTTTCTTATAATTTTAAATTATTGTTAATTTATGTTTTATAATTAATTTTATTTTTCCTACCTAAAAGCTATTAAAATAATATTTTTTAAATAACATTTATTTTTTTTTAAAAAATAATATTAAAGTCGCCCGAAGAATGGGCGACTTCTGTGACACAGAAGTCTCCCGCTTCTCGGGCGACTTCATTGATACAGAAGTCGCCCGAGCGGCGGCAACTTCTGTGTCTCAGAAGTCGCCCATCGTTTGGGCGACTTCTGTGTAACGGAAAATGACTGACAGTGTTAGAAACATGCTCCATTTATTAATTTTTTTAAAATGATAATTAATTAATTAATTAATTAATCATACCTATTTTTAAAAAATCATCAAATAACAATGAGTTCCTGAAAGTAAGACAAAACTAACTCTGACCATATATATCTACTAACAAGAAATGAACCCAACACAAAATGTTGAATAATATTGAAAAGAATACGTACAGGTGTGTTTTAAGAGATTCAACATTTTCTCTTTCAAATATACTATAACTCTAGTTTAGAATGTAAAGGATCCAAAAGCCTCTATCCAGATGAATCAGATCCACTTATGAGCTAGTTTTAGAAACTAATAAACTACTTTCCATATTCCTGAAAGCGAACTAAGAAATTTTACCATAATATTTTCCAAACCTGAGCTAGGAGAGTATCATTCCCTGGTTTGGCAGTAGATCGAGGGCCACTTTTATCTTGCTGTAAGTGCTTGGTAGCTATCTGCAATATAGATGGATCACCGTGCTACACAATTTGCTACAACTATAAGTATGCACAGATGTAACTATGAAAAGTATACAAAAATAAATACATGTACATGTAATATGTTAGTTGCACGCATGAATGTAGATGCTATTGCCATGTAGAATCAAAAGAAATACCTTGAAAGCACTAGTAAAGAAGTCCGTAATATCTGATAAGCCCCCTTCCTTTGATAAGATTGACCCAAGAACGCCTGCAACATCAAGACACCATAATCTTAAGATGCATTTAACTGAAATACACTATTTTATGATGAATTTACCTCAAAAATCAAATTCCATGAAGCATAATACTAATAGGAAGAGTATCATAACTTCAAGATAATTATAATGGTTTATTTATCATAATCTAAAAGGACATTTGAGACAATTCACATAACAACACAAAACTCTGGCCACTCATATTTTTAAAGAGAGAACTAAAGACATAACATAGAATTCATGCACATTTACCTATGATCATCTCAATGTTTAAGTTTGCCTTCATTAGAAACCAATAGCGTAACTATTACCAAATGAATACTTCTGTCGCTCTCCCATGTAGTTTGGTTAATCATAACCATGTTTGAGTACTTAATATCCAGTTTATCTATTTCCATCTTTGCAATTTAATATTAGTTGTTAACTATAAAATACCGATACTTCATGAAACCTAACGTATCCATATCGTATTCGTATCAGATACCAATACTTCTTGATACTCCACTGATACGTATCTGATATGTCACGTGGCATATCATTTTTTATTTTTATTTTTTAAAAATCCAATATTTTTCTGATACCTTTCTGATACCTTCTCAATACTTATCGGATACTTTCCGATACTTCAAATTGAAAAAAATATTAAAACAGTCGGTTCGGCCCACATGATTAAAAAAAAAAAAAATCTCATATATAAAGCACAACTTATGCATAAATTTGAATATTAAAATCGAGAGATATAATGGGCTACGCAATTGGAATCGCAAAAAAATTATACACACGTTAATGTTTTAACAATGAAAAAAATTTAATATTCGCAAGCAACTGTGCTATCTACTTTAACTAACTTTTTTTGTGATCTTACAGATACAAGTGACGCTTCTGCTTTTTCTACCTTAACCGATATTGTTTTTGCTTCTATAAATGTTTATCACATTTTTTTTACTTTAATCAAGCTCATATTGCAAAAAGCATAAGATTTTGATTTTTTGATTTTATTTATTTATTTAATCAAAGACTTAAAAAGTGAACATATATATACTTTAATCAAATCAATATATCTTAATTTATGTCACAGCATCTGTATTATTAATTGTATTTGGTTTGTATTAAACTAATCGATTTGAATCGAATTTAAATTGAAAGTAAAACTAATCTATTAATATATATTTTAAACTCTTATTTCATGTAAATAATCTGATAGGTTGGAAAGTAATTAAGCAAACTTTGTGATATTATTTTAAATTTAAAATTTTTTGAAATTCAGTAGTTGAAAGATGTTTTTATATGTTCAAGTTAAATTGTCCATAATGTTGTTTTAAGTGATATAAAAAATGCTTGAAAAAATATAATTAATTTGAAAAAAATTTAAAAAATGTATAACAACAGTTTGTATAAATCATTCTCATCTATTATAGAACTACACCTTAAATATGAGAACACAATGTATTATACATACATATATAACAGTCGTATACTGACACATCTATATTCTACTTTTTTTAAGTATATCATATCGTCATATCTGTATAAATATATCGTACTCGTTCTTCATAGGTTGTTAAAATTATGGTCATGGCTAGGTGGATATGCCTTAGGGGGTAATGACTAAGCTAGAATGCATTATCCCCAAGGTTGTATAAGGAAATCAGAAGAACCATTGTTGCTTCACAGCCAAGTCTTTCTCTTCCCCAAAACCCTTTAGCATGTATTCAGACGTAACATTTAACTCTACATATTTCCGATCTTTGGTCTTCAATTTAATTCCACAAAGTTTACCTACTAAAACTCATACGATGATGACACCAACTATTCTCCCACCAAAGGATAGCAGAACACTTCTCAGAAAGACCAAGACAATACGTTAAGATGAACTTTGCTGCTATTAAAGAATGCACGAAGATAAAACAGACAGATTCTCCATTCAAGAACAGAACGCGAAAAAAACAGTAATAATTCGAAGTTTCGATTCAATCATATAAAATACAAACTAGAGAGGAAGTTGCGATCCAGAAATAGATACATGCAAGAAGATAGACCAAAGGAATTTCGTCAGACTGTGTGACTCCGAAATGAGACTAAAGAGAAGTACCTGCTCCGATGATAATGGTAATTTTTCCGAGGGCCATCCAAAGCAAAAGGGAAAACCCTAGAAAACCTGGCAAGACCCGAGGAGCATTCTTGGAGACTCTCTAAAAGTAGCTCGAGACGCGAAAATTCTAGGGTTTTTCCTCGTCCCGCTTTGCACGCTTGAGCTGAAAGCTCGATCAGTCTTTGTGCTTCCGCGGCGAGTTCCGCCCCAAGAAGCACGATGGGCTCGCGGTCCTTTCCGAGCACACGTAACCCGATCTGAAGAAAAATGAATCCTTCAAACAATTTTTTTTGTTCATCACCAAAAAATAAATAAATTGCATCTGAGATTAAAAAGAATATTGCAAATTTCCCTAATTTTTTAAAAGCTTCGGGTCTTTTTTTTTTTTTTTTTATATTTTTGGGTCCTAAAATTATAAAAACACATTCATTTGATTTTAATTAAAATAAAAGTATAAATTTATTATTATTATTATGCTATAAAATTAATTTTAATCATTAAATTTTTAAAATTTTAAAATATAATTTAAAAAAAACAAAAATAGATGAATATAATAATCCTTTAAAATATATAAATTATTTAACTAATTAAAAGAAATTAAATTTTATATTTTTATCAAGAGAAATTAATAAATAAAATAAGTTTAAGAAAGAGAAACTAAAATTGCATCTCTTTTAAAACTTTTTAAAATTTTTAAAAATTAAAACTAATTTAAAATATTTTCTTAGTCCGAATGCAATTTACCCTCTTTTAGACCCCCATTGCCAATTTTTTGGGTAAATTGCATTTGGATCTTTGAGATTAAACAAATATTACAAATAAGTATTAATTTTTTAAAATCCTCAATTTGAGCCTCTTATGTAAAGTTCTATATTATTATGAGGTCCCAATAATGACATAAATATTAAATAAATGTAAATGACTTTTTTGTTGAATCATCATTAATTCCAAACTAATTAATGGCAAGAGTCAACTGTAGAAAGAAGAAAAGAAAGACAATTTTTTCCTCAAAATATATATATTTTTTAAAATTTTTCATTAGTATATATGCATAATTTTCATCCAAAATGACTTAAAAGAAATGAAGGGAACCAAACTCAAGGATCTTATAATAGCACAAATGCTATTTAGGGGACTTAAATAAATTTTTTTGAAAATTAGAACCTATTTTCAATGCTCATCTAACTTCAGAGGTTCAATTGCATTTTACTTTTGTGGAATTTTTTGGGTTAAAACATATGTTGGTATATATAAAATGGATTTAAAACTAATTTTTTGGTTTGATTTTGGCAACAAAATAAAAGTATTAATTTAGACAATTTTAACAATTATAGTAGTTTTGATATTAACAGTTTCGATTTTTTTATAAATTATTTAAATTAATAATTTTAAATTAAACTTATTAATGATAATTATAAATCAAATTTATTAATAATAACTATTCAATATTAGTTTTTAGGAAAAAATTAGTTTCGACTGTTTGGCTGAAATTGCTGTAAGTACGAAGTTTTATTCGAAATTGAAACTCGGTATCCATAAAAAAATTATTTTTATTTTTAAAATTAGTAAAAAAATTATTTTTTATTATGATATAAATTGAAAGTTAAATAAAATTAAATTTTAATATTAGAATTTATGTAATATAGGATATAAAATTTATTTTTTATATTGAAATTTAAATTTAATTTAAAATAATAATAATAAGGAAACTCAAATCAAATAAATTAATTGTAAGATTTTTTTTTCTTCAAGTTACTAACACTGATTTTAAATGATACAAATCATCTTCATCAAAATAAATCAACTTAAATTTTATCCCACTCATTTAATTAGTTTTGAGGGAGAAATTGGCTACACCATTTAATTAATATGTGGTAGTCTTAGGCTAATCTACCCATAGGTTACTCGAATTCTATTCTCGAATAAGTTTGACACACCCAATTAGATTACACACCGTAGTTGAACATCTCGGTAAGAGTCAACCACTACCCAGCAGCTCTTGTAATATCATAGTCTTGCTCCTATCACGTAGCACTTAGGCTAGGGGCAATGAGTGGCACTTCCCATCAATGCCTGGCCCGACAGGCGGTGTGGATAGGATTAATGAGGGGCCACCTACTCTCATCTTGAGAGAGATCTTCTCCTTTATGTAAATTACTTTTCAAAAACGCAACCCTGGTTTTCATTAATTAGTAACTTTTTGCTTAGTTTACCTCGCGAACATAGGAGGAGTCCTTTCCTCTTAACCACATAAATCTTATTAATTTGGTTTCACTAGTTCTCTTTTTCTTATAAGCTCACTGCGAACTATAATCTTCGACAAGTAGGATCCTCCTCTGCTCTTCTCGTTACTTCGAATGACAAAGGTACATTCAAACTCAGGACCAACAAGGGCAGAGACCACATATTACATCTTTGCTAATAGCTGCTCTAAAAGCTGAACATTAATCTCATATGTATAGTTATTAGTCTGAACTAGTTTTATTAATAAATCTCATATAGTTAAACTAATCTAGAATATTAAGTCTACGCATTATGATAAATGATTATTCTCATATACAATCTCAACACAGAAATCAACATTAATATGCTATTTTATTTGTTTATAAATATACCAAGATTAAAAGATAGAAGCACACATGCATAAATGTTGCATACTGAGATACTGAAGCTAGAGAGACAGTCTCTCTATAAATAGCAGAATTTATTTCTTCTACTGAATGCTAAAAGCCTCCTCTACTTCATCTCAAAGCTCAAGCACCAGATCTGCATTATCAGCATAATTATGAGAAGTAAATTAAACACCATAAGGGATTTGTTAGTATAAATTACATTTGAATATATAAAATTCATTCCAACTTTCATACACATCCATGTTTTTTGAATTATTTGGCATGAATCTTTAACTCATTTAGTTATTTCACATATACCCTCTTTTAAGTACAACAATTTAAATAAAAAGATTTCTTAATTACACTAGTTCTTAGTATTCTCTCTTGTAATCCACCGTCTGTATTTTTTCACACCGACTTTCTCAAGTTTTTTGTCATTCTAAACTATGGGCATACCTTCTCATAGGAGAAAAGGAGGAATGAGAGAGAGATATGAGTAGTGGATTGAGGACCAGCCAGAGAAAAAGCCGAGACTATAAATGAACTGAGCTTTTAATGAGTTGCTTGACATGCGACTCGATAAGGACTTGCTTGTGTTTCTTTCTCGAACTTAACAAGCAACCTTGAACTCATCTTGAAAAGCTCAAGTATGAATCGGCTTAATGTCCTAATGTTATGCGCAACAATGAATGCAAAAATGTGGACATACTTGTTTAGAGCTTTATTGTTAGTGCATTCAATTAATATTATTTTTAGTATTACAAATTTTTAGTTTAAGTTCAATAAAATGGTTGATGAAATGTTTATAAACGAGCTTTATTGTAGAGTTTGTTTAGATAGCTCAGTAACGAGCGCAATGTGTAGCTTGATGAGCTAATAGGCTTGATACAAAGCTCGATTACTTACTCAGAAATATGCTCGAATTGAGCCTGAACATAATTATAGCCTAAAATCTAGGCTTATTTTTGAATGAGCTTGAACAATGAAATTTGAAATGGGCAACTATGCAAGAGTAATTTTGACAAATGACAATCATACTTAGGGGGCGTTTGGTTTAATGTTATCTTGATGTTATGTTATGTTATCTAGAGAAGACTATTGTTTGGTTTAATGATATCTACAAATAATCTTCTATTAGATTATAAAATTATTAGTCAAAAGATGACATCTAGATGTCATGACATCTAGATTACATAACGTAACACCAAGATAACAACGAACCAAACGCCCCCTTAAGTGAAACATGGATGCAATTTACTTACAGTCTTCATCAGACTTGATCCATTGCTCTTGTTTGCCATCAGAGCTGCTCCTTCCAAGAGCAGTGGAATGTCGACTCAATGCACTCACCCCTTCTCTTGTCTCGCCTAAGTCCTTTCTATTAGTCGTAGCGGCCGCACGCTTGCTGTTGCTCCTGTTGCTGCTACTTCCACTCGTGTAAAATTTTCCCGAAGTTACAATCTTGATAGGCTTTTTATACTGCTTCTTCGAGCTAATATTATTTTGCTCTGGATGGATTTTTCGGTGGAAGAGTCTTAAAATCTGCAGCAAAATATATTTGATGATTGTGAAAAAAAAAAAAAGCAAAATGAAGCACTGGTAGCTCTAAGTATAGAAGAGTCGTGTGCCTAAAAATGACTAAAAGTGCTTGTGCTCTCATGTTTTTGTAATATTATATTATGTTATTCAGAGTAATTAAAAGTTTGGTTTGACCGCAACGTAACATTAAAAAAAAATTGCAAACATATAGATAACATGATAAATTAGGTGTGATTGAATCGATTTTTTATTATTATTTTTTAATGTAATATCATTAAATCAAACAAACAATAATTTAGATATAACTTACATATCTAGATAACACAAATATTTAGGCAGCATTAAACCAAATATCCATTACTTTTGAAATGAAATAAGCCTTAATTTTTCAAAATTTGAAGGCTTGAAGCTCTTATTTACTCTAATTTTTGGGTGGCGAAACGGGTTAGTGGGTCAAGTTCAGGTCGTCTTAGCTCATCACAAATTTGACCGAATTAAGATTAAACGACTCATAGTTTAACCCGAATCCCACCATTGTCTGACTCGGGGAAAACCCAATAAGATGGACAGTTCATAGCTCAAAAATTTACTGTTATCCTTGAAAAATAAACAAACTATATAAATGATTTTGTAAAACATCGAACTTCTTGTTATAGGAACCTGTCAATAATTTACCTGTGATATGTATGCACATTAATTCTAGGTCCTGAGATATATTGCACATAAGTCCTAAAACTTCTTTATTTGGTTCAATATTTAGGTCAAGTCCATGAAATTAGCTTCCAATTTCAAATAAGACCACCTAATTAAATTAAACTCAAAAACCAAACCTCACTTAAAATTGATCTCAGGGATGCCATAATTAACCATACATATATAACATTTTAATTAAGGTAAATTGCATTTAGGACTTGAGGTCGGAAAGGCATTGTAAATAGATCCAAAACTTTTTGAAAAGCTCAATTTAGGGCCCATGAGGTTGTAAAGTTTTTGTTGTTTAGTCCCAATTAAGATATGTATAATTGTCAATTTTTTATTATTACATCATAAGATTATTCATAATCATTAATGCTTTTGCTTTTCATAATAAAATTTTGAAATATTAATATTTTTATAGTAAAGAGAAATTGAATTTTATAATTTTATTAAATTTTTAAAAAAGAATAAAAGAGTGTTATGATCCTCTAAAATATATAAATATAATTTAAATTAATCAAAAAGTAATCAAATTTTATATTTCCTATTAAAACATGTTAGCAAAGAATGTAAGATTAGAAAAGAGCAATTAAAACTGTAGTGCTTTTATAATCTTAGAGAATAAAATTAAAAATTTTTAAAAGTTAGAATTAATTTAAAACATTCTCCTGACATTAGGGGCCATATGCAATTTACCCTTTAACTAATTTCTTAATTTTTTTAATTTGTGATATTGGAAATGAATCTATAATTACTAACCTTCTAAATTCGATCTAAAAAAAAAGTTTTTTTATAAAAATAAGTTTTTTTATAAAAAAAAGTTATTTTTTTTTTTTAAAAAGTTATTTTTTAAAAAATTTTTTTTTTTTTTAAAAGTTACTAACCTTCTGAAGGTTAGTCTCCGAGGCAGAGCATTTGCCGCCGGCGCCGGCGGAGGCCAATCTCCGGCTCTTCAGCACTCTTTTCGCCCCCATTACCTTCGCTCCGGCGGCAGCCCTCCCTCCTCCTCCGTCTTCCCGCACCGAATCCTGCCCCTTCACGCCGCCATTCACCTCCTCCGCAGCGCGGCTCCTCATGAACAGCTCCCCCAGCGACGCCCGGTGCTCGCTTCGGAGATCCACCGCCGGCGCTGTCTCCCCTGTGCTAACCGGTGAGCCGAAGAGGAATCCTTGCAGCCTGGACTCCTCCGTCCCCTTCTCAGCCTCTGCAGCCACCACCTTCTGCAACTCCGCCGTCATCACTAGCAAATCCCTTCCCGTCGCCTCCTCGACCTTCTTCTCTGCTGCCTTCTCCGCCGCCGCCGATTTCGCCTCCTCTATCATCACTTCGAATATCTGTAAGATTGTGATTTGTGAAGTTTTTTCTCGATCATATTCTTCAAATTTGAACTTCAAAATAATTTTGACCAGCAGAGTTCATCAGTTTTGTTTCAGTTTTAATCAAAATTGACCTCACAATGATTTGCTTAAGTTTCTGTTAAAATTGATCAGAAATTCATCAATCTCTTTTGAATCAAAGTTTACCAATTTTGTTTTGACTAAACCTCACACATTATCGGTATTTAACTTGAGGGGGATTCTATAAAAATCTTACAATTTATTTTTAATGAGTTGGAGCGTAATAGAGTTTCCCACAACCAAATAGGCTTGCAGAGTCATTGCTTGGATCACCAGCAATATGGAGTAGTGGATGGATTGTTCGGAGGATCAAACTTTACTTCTCGGAATCTTATTCTAGTTAATATTGTGAACATTTTATTGTCATTTGCTGCCTGCAGAGTTAGTTATATACAACGTAACGTCAATAGTGCGACTGACTTTGTGGCGCACTATGCGACACTTTCTCTCCTTTAACCTTTTTATTAAACCTCTCAATAAATGAATAATTTACATAGTAGATCTACCAAGTATAAAATCACATTAATACTTTAATACCATAGTATCACAATGTAATTTTTGTTCGATCATCCTCTCCTAGAATTTTAAAGTATGATTTATTAATTTAATTTCTCTATAATTGACATGATTCTGTACAACATTTTTATTCTTAAATAGGTGCCAATATATTTTTTTCTTATTTATTTAATATCTTTTTAGTATTCAAAATCATATTGAATAATTTAGTAAGCTAAAAAACTCTTTCATCTCTCAAACATTTCAAAATCTCTATTGGGATGTTATCCGACACTATTGCTTTTTTATATTTTATCTTTTTAAAAGCTTTCTGTTCGGTGCTGAGTTCAGTAAAATCAATTATATTTTTACAAAACTTATTGAAAAAATTGCTGAAAGCAACTCATCTTTTTATCTTTGATATTTTCTTCAATGAAAAGTATTTTTTTGATATTTATCCTTAATGCATTTTATTTGAGTTAAGTATTTAATTTTTCTATCTCTTGTATTGGTCATCTTATATATCTATATTTCTCTTTCTATAGTATTTAGCTTCTTATATAAACCCTCAAAAATTATATTTTTGCATTGTAGACTGCTTTTTTAAACTCTCGTCGGATCACTTTATATTTCTTCCACTTATCTTTATTCTTATTTTTAAATTAATTTTTATAATAAATCTTCTTCTCTTTAATTTTTTCTTGTACATCAACTTTCCACCACAAAATATTTTTATTATTTGAAGTCATTCCTTTAAATTCTCTTAACACATTATTTGTTATCTTATATATACAGTTAGCATTCGTCAGTCACATAAGATCAATTTCTTCATTGATATTCTACTACCCATACATTTGTTCTCACGGATCGACTTTAGGAATAAATATTTTTATTTAATTTATTTGAAAAAATAAAAATATTTATATCTAAAATTTTGACTGAAAAATTAAAAATTAATTAAAATTTAAATTAATTTTAGCTCAAATTGAGCTTGACTTTTCTAATTTATATTTTAGTTCGGATCGAGCACGAATAGGAGATATTTGATTTAATGTTCAGCTGAGGTTTTTAATCGGAAGAGCCTGCTCCTAATTAGCATGGGTACATTACAAAAAGTATAATATAATATTATACGATAATTGGTAATCAATATTTAGCATGAATCAAACTAAAATTAAATTTATTATGCTATAAATTAAATTTATAACTCATAATTTTATTAAATATTCTTCAAGCTGTGGTCTGATTGAATATCAATTCATATTAAACTTTGCTCGAATTATGTTTATAAAATAAAAATAATTAATATAACTTATTTATATATATATATATATATATATAATAGTAATTTGTTACTCCTATGTACTTAACTCATGTATAAAATATACTTCTCAATCACAGAGAAATTCGAGGAGAATTAATTAAAATTCGAACAAGCTCGAAATCGAGTTTTAATTGAGTGAGTCGACTCGAACTTGAAATCGCTACAGAGATTTGACGTACTGGAGACCCGAAGGTTCCGATGGAGAGCAGCCCGTCGAAGAGAACAGATGGCTGATGATCCATTGTGCCTGACATCCGTGGGAGCCCTTTTTCCGGCGCTGGCACCGCCGGTGTAAGGTGGTGACGGCGGTCGCCGGGCGGTGGTCCGACGGAGAGGCAGTTGCAGGTGGGCTCTGCAAGCAAATTAAAACCACGTAAAATTTCCAACTTTGTGCGTAGAGAAATATTACTGTGAGGAGAAGAAGACGGCGGTATATGACCTTTGCCGAAATTGTTGGTGGGATCGCCGGAATTCTGCCAGAACTTGCGCTGCATCCAACTGAGCAGCTGAAAACGAAGATCATTAGAGATCAGCAGCTGATCATCATCATCAACTAACTGAAAAAAAAAAAATGATGGAATAATTAAGAGAGATTAATGACATTAACGGCGGCCAACCTTCATTTTCCTTCTTAGATTGAAGAACGCAGGAGAGGAGACACCGGTAGAAGAGGAGATGAGTGATTAAAAGGGAGGGAGGGGACTGGGAGAGGAAGTGATAACCTTTATGTATATC
>KZ451960.1:1599728-1630845 GCA_002786265.1 Apostasia shenzhenica
GTGAAATAAAGTGATTGTTTAATGTTGAAATTTGTGTGAGATGAGATATAAAATAATTTTTAATATTTTTTTAAAATAAATTTAAGATTTTGGCCATGAGTAATTTTAGCCATGATTTTTAGCTCATTGCCAAACAGGGCCTTAGAGATGAATGACACAATCTGAGCCTTCAATAATAATCAGGAAGATTAGGTTGTAACCAAGAGTTTCAGTGAATCACAACACGTAAAAGCTTGAAAACTCAAGGTTCACAGCAAAATGAAGCAGAAAACAATAAAAACAAAAATTTCAGAAGCTGGGAAAGAAAAAATTAGTGAGAAAATAAACTTCCTTTCACTTGAAAAGTACCACAATCTCCTTCCTTAAGATCTCCTTGAAGAGCTTTGCAAGTATGACCTTAGGAGAATGAAAACCGAATGAGTGCTAGTGAGGAGAGAGTGTGTTTGTTGCAGTTACCAAACAAAGAGCTGAAGTGCACACAGAAAACCAAGTTCAAATTATATCCGTTGGAAAGAAAAGGAGACAAGATCCCTTAATTTCTACAAAAGCAGATCACACCAGCCAACACAAGATGACAACCTCAAGTGAAGCTAAATAAAAAAGACAAAAAAAGATACCATGCTTCAATCTTTTAAAATAATAGCCATCACAAATATCAAGTCAGACCACATTGATAAATTCAAAGTCAAAAATGGTCATCTCACAAGCCAAAACATCATGGAAGAAACAAGATACAAAAATATAAGGGAATGGTATGAAAGCACTCTTATTTGGATTAATATGGCCCATGAAGCATTTTAGATAACACACAAGTATTATCTAATGGATTATGGGCTGCAACATAACAAAAGAGAAGATGCAAAATTTCAAGTAGGCATGTGGCCTTTCTATCATAGGCATGAAATTGTGTTAAGTTAAATCACCTTCTAACCTAGTATATGATAAGTAGTGAATTTTGAGTTAAGCTTCAAACTCTAATCAATTGATTGAGTGAGCTACACTCTCAATTCAAATTACTTAATATAGATAGGTTGTTGAGGTTTTTGCTTGACAATCAAACACGATAAATACAAAAAAGAATAAAGTTTTCTTAACTAGAAAACCAAATGAAAAAACACGAGTAACATCCTTGGCGAATATGCACATGCTTACATAAATGTCTTAAAAAAGAAAATAATAAAATTCAATGAGATCCTGCTTTTTTCTGAATTTTATTTGAGACTTAATCCTTAATTTGAGATGATATAAACCTATTAACATACTAAATAAGAGGATTAGTTTATAAAGATTAAATTAATTATGATCATCAAAATCAAAGATTTCAATAATCTCCCCTTTTTTTATGATAACAATTAATTTAATAAGCTAAAAAATTTCAAAAAAAAAGTTCAATATTGTAGCTCCCCCTTAGCAAAGCACTAAATCATCAAATGCATATTTGAGGGATATTAAATGATTCAGATGAAAGATGCTCCCCCTAAATCATTGCATTTTATTTTGGAAAAGAAATCAACATATACAGCTGCAATAATTGTGCAGAAAAATAATATGAATAACATGGCATAAAAAAAATAACATGAATAATATAGTATAAAGTAGATATAAAGAACATCATCAAAAAGATGATCAAATAGGAAAGAAACCAAAATAATAGTTCTCCACTGATATGAAATATCATTACAACAATGAAATTGAACATACCCACCTTAATCATTATATCATTTCTTACTGGGAAAGAGATGTCCCATAATAGAGTCAATTTTGAGATGATGAATTTCAAGGGTAGTTCCATTATGACAAACAAGATCACTAAGTTGAGAGGTTACACGTGTAAGCCTCTCAATTTGAGCTTGGAGAGAGTTTTGAGATCTTGCTCTTGAATGAAATAACCCAGCTCCTGAAAGGTATCCACAATGAATTGGGCAAATCTGGGAGTGAACATTGATGCCGGATTAGATCTGGATGAGGATGGTGAGAGGAGCAAGAGGATTTTGGCTGGCGAAGCTTAAGGCTGTCCATAGAAAGTGAATAATATTTGACACCAGGAATTTCAGAGGAAAAATCAATCCCATAGTTAGAGAATAGCAGATAATATTCCCATAATACATGCTCCTATGGGAAGGAAGTTTCCTAAGAATATTGCGACAACCATCAAGCTCATGAAAGATAATGTCAGCAGTGTCGAGAACCCTACCCTTCAGCAGATAATAGACAGCAGATTGATGGACATTGGTCCAGTCACTATTGTGTCCACAAATTTGGATCAGACATTCTTGGAGAATTCTGCCTAAGGTTTTTGGTAGGGACACGATACCATCAGACCATTTCTCTATTCCAGAGAGAGTTCGACGCTCGAGATTTCACCACGTGATGTCGATCTGGATATCTGCAGATTTGGCAACAGGCATGATTGGTGGCTGATCAAAAGATTTCCATAATCAAGCCAAGCTGATTGGAGTGTGTGCAAAGCCTTGTGAGGCCTCTTACATCGTTTTTACCCAAAATGGTCTACAACCCATGTTCTTAATACCACCACTATGAACTAAAATGATGAGGATGATCAGATTTGAATCTAGCAGCAATTTTACCACTTTTTCTGGAAATTTAGCTCTCCAATCTACACTTATTGCAGCTGGAGAAACTGAAACCTTTTCTTTTTCTTAGTGTTTGTGACCTTGTGGATAAGGGAACAATGGGGCTCATGGTTTATGTGTTGCAGTCAAAAGACATGATATCGTGCAGGGGTCTACAAGGGACTTGATAGTTGCCTGTGCAGTCTTTGTGGTGGACAACCTTTAGTTTTATGGTATGTTTGATAAAAGAAAAAAAATATAGGAAATCTTTATTATTTTTGAAATATGTGTACGATGAGAAATAAAGTATATTTGTTATGTTACTATTATGTAAAATGTGAAATAAATTTGATGTTGCATTACAAGGTATATAATGTGATTTAAATGAAATTTAATTATGTTGAATTTTTGTGTTAACCTAATATATAATTCATTTTTTATTATTTTAAAATGCGAAAAAGGTCTTCAAACCCTTGGCCTTTTTTTCCGTGAGCCAAATGGGCTGTTAAATGCTTTATTGCATGTTTGCTGGGAAAAGCTTTCCATGATATGCTTTCAAGAATACCCTATTCTCCTTAAATTTTGAGATGTTACCTCTTAACATCCCCTGCCCATGGATCTTCTCATATGATGAATTGGATTTATGCTCTCTTGTCATTTAGAATTTTCGGGTCATTTTGTGTGGCGACACTTGGCAGTCATTCATATATAGAGCTACAAGAGATTTAGTAAAAAATTCACTTCTTTTTTTACATTCACTGTTCTTTTCATTATGTGTAGTCTAAGTCTACATTCATTCTATGTTACTTTATGTCATTTCAGATTGTCTTTATTAGTATGAGAATGAGTTATTATCTTGTTCGATGAAGTAAATTTAACTTTTTTGTGGATGTGTATTTACATCAAGTTTCTTGGTTGTACAGAAATTTTGGATTTTCCATTTTGGTTTAACTGATTGTATTTCTTGTTTTCTTTTATAGGCTAGTAATAAACAGGCTACAAAGGATGACATATCAAGTAGAACTGAATCAAGGTACCCTCTATCCAAGTTTTGATGTGTTCTTTCGTACGTATCTTGTTGGATGAAATATGAGAAATATTTGCGTCTTTTTATGTCTAACCTTTTTTAGCTGCATTGAACCATGTTAGTGTCATCTTTTTAAGCAAAATATTTTCATCTTAGCATTTTTTTAGGGTAAATTGCATCTGATCCTTGAGGTTGGGAGGGTGTTGAAATTGATTCTAACTTTTCAAAAATTTCAATTTTAGTTTCTGAGATTATAGAAGTGTTTTAGTTTTAGTCTATTTTTTAGATTTTTTTTTTTGGCTAGATTTTTGTGATAGAAAACGTGAAATTCGAATATTTTTTGACTAGTTTGAACAATTTATATATTTTAAAGGACTATTATACCTTTCTATCTTTATTATTATTTAAAAATTTTACAAAAAATTAAAGTTTAATTTCTCCCTTCTCTTATATTTTTTGCTCCAAAAAGTTATACTAAAAAACATAATATTTTAAAAATATATTCAAAAAAGTCAAATGGTTAAGGATTTTGAATAATTTTACAATATAGTGGTGAAAAATTAACAATTATGTCTTAATTGGGATTGAACAACAGTGTTAAAATATTGGGACAATTTGCAGGGCACTTTCGACCTTAGTGGCTCGGTTGCAATTTACCCTTTTTTTAAGATTGTATTGAAGCACGTTATTGTCTTCTTTTGGGTACTACTCTACTAAGTGATTTTCCTTTCATGTCAATCATGATGATAAGTTGAAAATATGAGCTATGCTCTTTTATGTAATGTATTACCATGTGTTTAGTCAAATGAAAGGTTAAAAGATGTAATGCTGAAGTTCTCACAATCCTTTTTCATTGGTTATCTTTTTAAAGGATGCCCCTCATTTTTATATTTATTTCATTTATGCAAGAAATATTTGTTATTTGACTTTTTTTTAATATGAATCTATTGTGGTGAAGATTTTTCTAGATGTGTGCATGTGTGAGTGTGGATGGGTGGTAGCATATCTGCTGATTTGTAGTGCCCTATATTGTTAAGCTATCACTAAGACTGCTAGCTTAAGAAGTTCACTTATTGTATAACTCTTGCTATTTGCTGATTTGTAGTGCCCTATATTGTTAAGCTATTATTAAGATTGCTAGCTTAAAAAGTTCACTTATTGTATAACTCTTGCTATCTGCTGATTTGTAGTTCCCTATATTGTTAAGCTATCATTAAGACTGCTAGCTTAAGAAGTTCACTTATTAAGACTGCTAGCTTAAGAAGTCCGCTAATTAGAGAACATGTCATTCATTAGGTTCCTTTGTTAATACCAATGGATCTATACATATTATCTCAAACTAGAAGGTCAACTTAGTTAATTTAGAAACTAGAGAGATCTAACTATATATAGGCCTAAACTAGAGGATGTTATTAACTCATAAAGTTAAATAGGTAACTCTTATTATCAGAACTAGCTTTCTCACCTTTTTCAAATTAGTTTCCACAGATAAAAACAAAAGAATAGGTAGATAGAAAAAAGGAAAGTAGCATGGAACCAACCTGGAGACTAAATCACTCCACCATGTAAGTGGTGATCTTCTCTTTGTCTCATGTTGCCGGACCTAAACTCAATTCCCCTCGAAACAACTAACCCTATTGAAACATGATAACACAACTTTCTTTCAAGTCAATGAGATCATCAGGTTTTTGGCATATTTAGTAATGTTTTTGTATGATAGGGCTCAATATGCCATCCCCTTTGCCATTAAGGAAAAATGTTTTGTCTGATCGGGCTCAATATTCCTTCTCCATCTCCTTTGCCATTAAGGAGGCCTATTAGTAATAAGGAGAAGATGCTATGGGATGAAAAATTTATGGGTAAATATCATCCATGTCCCTGAAATTTGAGGGTAATATCAAGTCGATCTACGATTCTAAAAACCTTTTAATAAGGTCTTTGAGATTGACATTTATATTTTAATCAGGTTTTTTTTAATTTATTTTATTTATTTATATCTTTTAAATAAAATTTATATTTAAATATAAAACAACAAAAATACCCTCACTGTTTCAGCTTCCATCTAAAGCTTGATCTGACGTCATGACGGATCATCGTTGCGCCACCGTTGCACACGCATGTGAGCCCGATCTGCACGCGCGTGTTGCCGAAGCTGCATCGTCACTGTTGCCTCGCAGGCCATCGTGTTGCCGAAGCTGCACGCGCGTGTTGCTGAAGCTGCATCTGCACGCGTGTGTTGCCTCGCAGGCCACCGTGCATCGTCACTGTGCTTGAGCGCAACCGCGTCGGCACTACGCGTGAGCGTCATCGAGTCGTGCCATCGCTCGCCGGCACTGTGCTCGCGAGCAGCCTTGCTGGTGATGTTGTGGACATTCCAGGGCCCATGCACACAATAGCTTGTGGGTGCGACATAGTTGCGTGCGTGCACAACTCATCCTTCCCGACAACCCTATGTCGCTGCACTTGCGCAGATGCCAACTCAGTCTGAAATAGGTGGTAGAAGAGTGGGTATTTTTGGCAATTTACATTTTAATATTAATTTTATTTAAAATATATAAAAATACCAAATTAGCTAAAAAAGATTTGACTGAAATATTAATGTTAATCTGAGAGATCTTATTAAAAGGTTTTTAAAACCGTAAACTTATTTGATAATACCTTACACTTCAGGGACTTAAATGATATTTACCCAAAATTTAATGTGAGGTTACTCTGACTACAGTGATTTAGGCTTGTCTTAAAATCCTATTTGTTGTTCATAGCATATATATGTTTTGTTTAGGGCTACATTGTCTAGAAGTAAGAACCTTTTAATAATCTAACCTACCTTTTTTTTGCCTTGAAAAAACGCATGGGATGGGGTGACTTTTTTCATATTACCAGAATCAATAAGCTTCTTGGTTTTGATCATTGTCGTTGACTAATATGATGTGACAGTAAACAAATATCCGGAGAATTTGTAACTGAATCACAACACCGTGCTAACAATGAGCCATATAGGGTAATAGTTAGCAGCAGCTCGCCGATTCCATAACAAAATCTATCTAGTCATGCTGCCTCATGCAAACTGTTATATGCTTTGTCCTTTAACTGTCCAATCACCTATTGTGGCCGTAGCATAGTGGATTGGTTGGAAGTGGATGAAGAAGACAATCTCAATAATGATGAAAATGCCTAATATTTAAGTTGCAGATTAGGGCATGCCTCATAACAGGTTTTGCTAATCGCATTAAACTTTTTAGTAATTGTGCTTCTTAGGAGAAGAAAGTGTGAGATCACTTAGAGGGAAATATCAATGCTATCACCTCTCTAATTGTAGCCTGGCCATTCTCACCAACTCTTGCTTCTGCAGCCCACATGTGCAACTTGTGCCCATGCTGCACGCTGCTCCACAATCTTGTATTTATAGAAGCCTATTTTGCAACCTTTGGAGGAGACCTTTAACACTCTCTGCAGCTTCTTTCTCTCTGTTCCTTCTCAAAAGCTTGACCTCAGCAAGTCGACAATGCTAAAAGTTAGCATCAATCCTTTGGAGATTGTGGTCCACCTGTACCTGTATCTAGCTCCTTTCTTCTAAATTTATAGAAGCCTCTTTAATGCAACATGTCTTTGGCTACTTCTCCAACAATTTCCTTTTAGTTATTTCTCTTGTCGCTGTACTAACTCACTTGGGATCTGTGGGAAATTTTTAAGCCTCATTTGATTGAAATATATTTTTGAGATGTTTTAAGGTTTTTTGAAATAGAAAGAGAGAAAATTATTTTAATGCTATGATGTAAAATAAAGATATTTTGTTATTGAGGATTGTGTTGATGTGAAATAAAATTGATTTTTTTATTGAAGTCGGTGTAGAATGTGAACTAATGTTAATGTTTAAGATTAAGATTTATGTAAGGTGTGAAATAAAATTAATTTTTAATACTTAATTATATGTATGGTGTGAAATAAATATAAAGTTTTGATGAAAATATCTTTGGAGAAATTTGAGGTTTTTTTTGAACCCAAACAATCTAGGCCTTGAGACCATAGGGCAATACCAAATGAAGTTCAACCATTAGGAAATATGACCTTTTTGTCAAGTCTGATAAATTCTTTGGCTATCTTGTTTTTACTCCTGGCATAGAAACCTCAAAAGGATTGAAGTTATACTAAACATGCTTTTCTCGAAGATACACAAAGAAGTGCAATGACTTGCTGGGAAGGTGGTGGCACTCTGTAGGTTAATTAATGGCTCTAGCGATAAACGTCTACCTTTCTTTAAGTGCCTCAAGAATAAGTACATGAAGTGGTCCTCAGATTAGGCCTTTCAGTTTCTATCGAAGTATCTGACCTCTGCACCTGTCCTTAGTCCCTTCAAGCATACAAAAGTTTTGTTCATTTACTTGGTGACTACAAATACTTTGACAGTAGTTGTATTGGTCAGAAAGGAGGATAACAAGGAATTTCCTGCATTTTACACTCCAAATATCCAGCCTTTAAGAAGCTTGCACTCACCCTGGTGATGGCCACTGGGAGAATGTACCCATACTTTCAAGCTCATCTCAATAATTGGGCGATTTCATAATAGAGCTTAACACATTAGAGAAGCCACAAGCAGAAGAACACACATCTGCCTTGGACACTATACGCAGATGGAGCATCAGGACAAAGCTGGCCTTATCTTTGTAAGGGGATTGGGTGCAGAGTATCTAGAGATCTTTAGTAACTTCTGGTGGTATGCTATTTCAACAAAAAACTGCAAAGCCAAACACAACACCCTTAAGTACTTGGCCAAGGCAATTGAGCTAGTTAAACAATTCAAGATGGTGGAAGTTTCTCCTGTCCCTAGAAAGGAAAAATACATTGTTGATCAGCTTGCTAAGTACGACAACCTAGATGCACGATTGTCCTCATGAGCCAAGCTGTAATGTAACACTTTTTGGAATTGAATCATCTCCTTATTAGATTGATGGGATCATATAATGCCTCCAGAAATGAACTCTCCTCAAAAGACTCCAGCTCAAGATGGCAAACGAGAACCTAGGAGATTGAAGTTGAAGTCTGCCAGATACAACTTCGAAGGTGGACAACAATAGCATTAGTCTTTCTTTAGGATTCTAGTGAAATAGTTGCACTCGGAAGAAGAAACAAAAGCCATGAAGGAGATCTATGAAGGCAAATGAGGGACACATGCAAGGAGAAGCAGCCTTGCCAAGCAAATCATGCGACAGGGGTCCAACATCAATAGGTTGAGGAATATGTGAAGAAATGCAAAGTTTGTTAGTTGCATGTTGAGATGCTAGGAGTGTCGGCAGGCCTCCTCCATTCCATTTATACCACTTGGCCCTTTGTCATTTGGGGACTGGACTTCCTAAAACCTTTTCTTAAGGCACCTTGGGGGTATAAGTATCTCATAGTTGCGGTTGAGTACTTCACCAAATGGATTGAGGCAAATCCCTCAGTCTAGCCAACAGTAGATAGGATGGAAACTTTTCTCTAGACCAACATTCTTTACAGATTTGGTGTTCTCCTGATGCTAGTTACTGATGCCCCTTCTGCTAATGAAGTTGTGAGAAGATTCTATGAAAACTACAAGATCTAGCTTGTCTTTGCATTTATTAGACATCTATACACAAATGTTTAGGTAGACATAACAAACTATATTATTCATGGCATACTATGTAAGAGATTGCAAGGGATAAATACCATCTAAGCAGTTGATTTTCTCGAAGTATGCTGGGCTTATCACACTGTTGTAAATAAAGTATAGGGTGATTCCCCTTACTCGCTCTCCTTTGGTGGAGTAGTTGTGATATCCGTGGAACTTGATTATCCCTCTCCTCATGTCATCACTGCGACCCAATACTTTCTAAACAACTTATGATAATGACAAGCTTGAAACAATGAAGCCTAGGAATTGGATTTGGACTTGTTGGAAGGGAAGGGGAACCTACAGTCAAAAGAACACAGTAAAATTGAAGATTTCCAAAGGTACTTCAACGAGTAAACAGAGTAAGGGAGTTCAAGACCGGAGAACAATAATAACAACAATAACAACAACAATAACAATAACAATAATAACAATAACCAAGCCTTTATCCCACTAGGTGGGGTCAGCTATATGAATCTTTTATTTTCATTACACTCTATCAAACAACAAATCTTTATTTATCTCCAAATATGTAAGATCTTTTCTTATGATTTCTTGTCATGTCTTGTTTGGTCTTCCTCTTTTATAATTATTTAGCATTTAGTATTATATTTTTAAATTTTGTTATAGGATCTCTCCATATATAAAAAGGTCACCTGACATTGTATTGAGGGATGATTTTTAATGAATGAAATTTGAATTGAATGTTTGAGGAGTTAAGGAGTTAAATTTCGGTGAAGGGAAAGATATGGGTTAGCTTGAGGTAAGAATCTTTTAATAGCTTGGTTATGTTTTATTGAGTGAAAAAAATCTTTTCCACCATCTCATCTTCACTATTTTTTCGCCTCTGCCTCTTCCGCCTGTATAGCCACCAACTTTGAACCACCTACATCATTGCTTGCAGATTCGTAGAACCGACAATTCCTCTTGCAATCGGTATTCATGCTGCGCCGAGCCATCCCACCCTCACTGAATCAATTCCTTGTGTGCAGCCTCGACTCCCGCTTCGATAGCTTCACTTTCACTCAATGTGCACCATTGTTTGATTGAATCCGAGCAGCCTTAGCTGCTAAGCTGACTCCACCACGTTGCTTGTTAAGATTGGACTACCTGTGCACAAACCTGTGTGAGTGATGCGAGATGAAAAAACAATAATAATGGTAATTTTTAATTTATAATCAGCAAAATTAATTGCAAATTATTTTAATTATGCGTAAAATATTTTTAAATAAATTATATAATAAATAAGATTTTTAAATCCTACAAATTTAAAATATTTTAAAATTAAAATTACAAATGATTTATTAAATTAAATTAGAGCATAAATTTTAATTTAAGAAATCAGACCTGAGATTTAGAATTACGAATAGATATCTCACAAATAAATCCAACAGTAATTTAATTCTCAAATTTAAGTTTATGGTTATGCAATTAAAGAGAAATAAATAATTTAAATCAAGCGAATAATTTTATATTAAAATGAGATAATCAAATTAATTTTACTCATTGAGAAAGTATACCGAAGAGGGCGACGTCGCTACGGGACGGGAGGAGTTGCGCTCGAAACTGATGAACGGCAAGAAGTGGAGCAGGCTTGTCGCAGACGAAGCCGAGTGGCTGAAGCTGGCAGGCAGTCGCTCGCAGATCACGTTCGTGCTCGCAGGCGCATGGGCTCAGGGGTGCGAGCTCGCTGGCGGGTTCCACGATGGGGTGGCACGGCTACACGAGGTTCGCATGTTCGGCGCAGGTGCTGCGACGCACAAGTAGTGCTTCGCACGATTTGAGTGGGTGACAACAGCTCAGATCGTCGCGATTAGTCAGAGCCGCTCGGTCAGCAGGGTAGAGGGGTCTCGAGTGTGAGATATCTGACTTTAATTCTGAAATCTCAAGTCTAATTTTTTCAATTTTAATCGACTACCCTAATCTAATTGATAATTTTTTTATTAAACGATCTAGTTGAATTTTAATTTTAAAACATTTTAGTTTGCGGGATTTGAAATTTGATTTATCATAAACTATAATTTAGAAAATATTTTTAATTTAATTGAAATAATTTATAAATTAATTTTATTGATTATAAATTTAAATATCATTTGTTTGTTGTCGTTCCACGTTAGCAAGCTGGAGCCCAACTGGGAGTGCTTATACATCATTAGAGAGGTAGCTAGCACCCACACATATTGACTTTACATTGCGAAAAAGAATTCATCTCATGCTCTTGAAGTGTACAACAACAACAATAGTCATGCCTTTATCCTACTAGGGGGGTTGGTTACATAACTTTTTTGTTTTCATTGCCCTTTATTAAATAAGAGCTCCTCATTTAATTTTGAGTATGCAATGTTATTCTTTACTGTTCCTTGTCATGTCTTGTTTGGTCATCTTCTTCCTCTTTTAAGTTCTAAGTATGTAAGGTCATTCGTTATTGTTTCGTACCATTTTTTTTTGGTCATTCTTTTCCTCTTTTAATGTTGGGATAGTCTAACCACTCTTATTTTTGGGGCTTCAATCAACTATGATGTATATGTTCAAACTATCTATATTGACTCTCTTCGAGCTTATCCTTAATTGAAACTATTTGAGCCTTCTTACTGATATATTCATTTTGCATTTTGTTTTTTCTCGTATACATATTCATTCACTTTAGTATTTTCATTTCTGTTGTACTTTTTTTTCATGTATTTTTGCTTTATAGGCCAGCACTCAGCATCATATAATATTGCTAGTCTTTTTACTATCCCATAAAGTTTTTCTTTTAAGTTCGAATGAAATTTTTTCATCATGCACAATACTAGATGCATTTCTTTTTTTTATTTATCCTGTTTGGATTCTGCTACTAACATCTTCATTTTTTTATTATCATTTTGTGTGATTGATTTGAAGTACTAATATAATCATTTTGTATGATTTTGAGCAAACTATTGGGTTGCACATGAATGATCATGACTCATTAGTTTGGGGGATTGATGTTACTATCAAAAAATAATGGAAGATGTGGACCTTATATAAGGTCAAAGAAGACACATCATTAGGCAAAGTCAACATAGGGCAAACAGTCAATAGTCAGAGCAATCAGGTTCTAAAAACTATCTTGTGTGGATTGACCCATTAGATGAGTCATTGAAGAACTTAGCTTTCCCTAGAAAATCCACCCTTAAGCCTTAAACTTATCCTCGTTCCTCAAAGCCGTGAGATAGTTCTTAGCACTTCTTGTGTGCCCTAACCTCAAGCAGGCTAGAGAAAGTGATGTTCATCAATGATAGATTGACTTGACATGACCCTATACCAAGGATGTTGACAAATTATAAATCTTGACATGGTATGCATCCTCAACCTTCCAAAAGCACTAAAAAGGACTTTAATGCGGGACAAAAATAAAATTATATTTTTTAAATCAATAATATTAAATAGCAAATTATTTCAATCATGCTCAACATATTTTCTAAAATATAATAATATAATAAATAAGAGTTTTAGATCTCATAAATTAACTATTTTAAAATTTTAAGTAAATTGGATCACGATAAATAAAATTTTTTAATTAGATTGGGGAATTGAGCTAAATTCAAATAGATCAGATCTTAGTTTTCAAATATTAAGGTTAAATACCTTGTAGATAAAATCCAATGATAATTTTCGCTCGAGTAAATAAATGAATAATCAAATAGAGCAAATAGTTTTTTTGAGATCGAATTATCAATGATTCATTAAAGTCGAGGAGACATTATACCATAATTCCTATAGGAGAAAGTTGCTTAATGCTGAGTTGATCTTGCAGAATATAAGTTTAGACATCATGATGTAATTTCAACTTAAGGCTTAGCAAACTTGCTCGGAGCAAGTGAACAGACAGATAGAGGTGTGGAACCTAGTGTGCGGCAAGGAAAGGAGGTCAGACCACATTGGAGAAGTCAAACGTTGAGCGGGTTGGGTGGGCTTATGTGTGGGTTGTTATTGTGTGGACAAAGCGAGAGGAAAGATTGCACAGGATGGGCAACTCGCAACGGAGGGTGGTTCACCTACTTGCATGCGATGACGGTGGAGAGTGAAAACATGGTGTCGGATCGCCCGGGAAGTGGGCAACGTCTTTTGAGTTGTGTGGGTTCAGGCTCAAAGAAATCATAGAAAGAAAGTTTTTTTTTTCTTTTTTTCTAAAGATCAAAAGATGATAATTAGGCTTTTTAAGGATTCTCAGTTAAGGTTAATTCATTTTCTTCCTTATTTAGGATATTGATTCTCGAACTCGAATCAAGGTTGATGCTAAGAAAATCAAATTTCATTTCATCAAATATTATCTGATTATTATAATGCAAGGCAGTTTTTGTTTATAGAGATCTCATGATATGGAATTGAAAATAGAATGCCAATTATAATCATGGTAAATAAAAAAAAATTGAAATTATGATGAATATCTTGTCTTCCAAATTTGTCTAGAATCAAATCAAATCTGCAATGACCTTATCTTGCAATATTCAATAAAATAAAATTAGCCTATATTGATTCCTCAATTAGCATCAGACCAATATGAAAGGGACCATAAATATGCCATCCCTAGGGAGAAACTCAGCCCCGTCGAGTATAGGTCAAGTGATTTTATGTTTCCAAGTGGTCCAGATCGTTAGTGTGGCCTCCAAACCTTTTGAAAAAGATAAAAAGCTTCATCGAATCAAATATCACTTATAATCTAATTTAATTGAAATTTATCTGCTCAAAAGATTTATTTAATCAGCTCTAATATTGATATATAAGTGGATTTTGACTATGATGGATGAGTGGGTACAACATATAAATTCTTCTATTTATAGAGGACAAAATGTAAGTTAAAGGGTCTAAAATGACTTTAAAAAGGTTATTTGATTGTTACTACCTGATCATTTGGTTTAAAATAAAATATTTTTTATTAGTTTTTTAAATTTAGATCATTAGTGTGGCCTCCAAACCTTTTGAAAAAGATAAAAAGCTTCATCGAATTAAATATCACTTATAATCTAATTTAATTAAAATTTGTCTGCTCAAAAGATTTATTTAATCTGCTCTAATATTGATATATAAGTGGATTTTGATTATGATGGATGAGATGGTACAATATATAAATTTTTTTATTTATAGAAGACTAAATGTAAGTCAAAGGGTCTAAAATGACCTTAAAAAGTTATTTGATTGTTGCTAGCTGACCATTTAATTTAAAATAAAATATTTTATTATTATTTTTTTAAGTTAAACAGCTGCTGGGCGTTACTGCCAACTGCCACTTTAGTGGGAACAACGCCAGCGCAGCGTGCGTTACACGGGCGTTGCCCCTAACATATAGATATATATTTTAAAATAATGAACCAAACTTGTTCCGGTTCAATGGAGTCGGTCCGATTTTGAACTTATTCTCTGGTTTTGGGGGCGCAGCACAACGCCAAATGGTTTGTGCCCTGAAACCTACCAAAGCGGTTCAATCATTTTTAGGCCCTACCAATTCTCACTGGACCAATTTCGAACTAGCTCCAAGTAAAATCATTCCGATAAACAAGTCTAGTTCTAAAGAGCGTTAGCTGTTTATGGCTAGATTAGATCATATAGAGGGTAGGATAGTCGATTTTAGGTCCAGAACAATCTGAAAAGTGGGATTGATTTCGAACAACCTAAGCAGAATTATGGACCTCAGAGAACTGAGTCTAATCTTATGGGTTATCAAGTTCAAAGGACACGTGAGTTAGAAGATAAATACTAGCATAGCATGAAAGTAGAGGCCCCCACCTTTAATAGTCAACTGGACCTAAAGGCTTATTTAGACTGAGAAGTTGATATGAATTATTACTAATGTTGAATTAATCTTGCGAGATGATCGATAGCAATCGATTGGATCATGGGATGAGCTTAAAGCAAAACTTAGAGAAAAATATATCACCCTGTCATACTAGCATCACCCATTAGATCTATAACAGAAGTTGATTTAAGGCCATAAAACTATTGCTGAGTACATCATAAAATTCGATAAATTTTTTTTGCGATGTGGTATTCCCGAGGACCTGAAGTTATATTTTCTAAATTTCAATCTGGACTTTGAAATGATACACAATGTGAGATTATCGTAAGATAAATTCCTACCCTTCGGCAAGCTTATCAAGTTTCCCAAAATCTCGAAAGATATCGAAGGCCAATTGCATCCCATAGGGTTGGTCTCCATTTCACTGCAGCTCTTACAATTTCCACACTTATGGGAACAAAGTCGGTTGATGGTTCACTAATCACCAGCCGCTCTCCTGCCACTAATAAAGGCAAGACTATTGTCGAAGGGCTTCTTATAGTGGGGGCAATCGATCCATATGTTGTTTTAGGTGTTAGGAAATTTGACACATGGCATTTGAATTTCTTATGAGGACCATGATTATAAAGCAAGTCAATGTTTCTCCATCTTATGAGGGTGACTATCTTACTTATGCGGCTAATGAAGCACTTGCTAACGAGTTCGAGAATGTCGGAGATAAGACTTTAGGTTACGTTGGATTTACTTATAAGCCTGAATTTCATAGTGATACCAGAATTGGGATTGTCAGGTGCCCTGACTCAGCCTAAAGAGAGTGATGATTATCAAGAACTTTTATCTCACGCCTACTTAAAAATTAATGAAAAAGTGTGTAAGATTATCTATCATTGATAACTGAAATTGTGTGAATGTGATCGCACTACTACTGTATCAAATGTTGGTTTAACTTCTCGAGTCACCCTAACCCTTGTAAGGTTCTTCGGACAATGCCTTTTTTTGGAGGTTACGTAATGATGCCTAGTCCGAATTTAATTCAACTCTTATTAAAACAAGATTTAATGCGATGTCTTATCAGTGGAGGTTGGTAGCATCATCTTGAGTAGACTATAGTTGTATGATTTGGATATCATATTTGAGAGCGATCCAATTCCTGTGTGTCCATCATTTATAAAGGTGACAAGATTAGGATAGGTCATTCTCCTTCTAAGGCTATTAGCTAGTAAGAAATTTCAAGCTAAAAAGATATGCCTTGAAGAAGAACATTCACTTGATCTGTGCTAGAGAGTTGAAAAAGAAAGTGGATGAGACTTCCTTAATTTGGGTGGTTGTTAACGAAGTGAAGGAAAGTGATACGATTGAACCTCCACCCGAAGCAACTCTTTTACGTAAGGAATTTGCTGATATGTTCTCGGATAATCTTCCTGATCACTTCCCCCTCAATGCGAGATATACAACACACAACTGATCTCATGTCTGGGGCAGCGCTACCAAATCTTCCGTACTATCGTTTGTCACTTGAATTCCATTGATCACACAAAGCTAAAAAGGCAAGCAGATGACTTACTTCAGAAGGGTTTATGCGAGAGAGCCTTTACCCTTGCGTTGTTCTAGCACTTCTGACCTCAAAGAATGATACATTGTAGAGAATATGTGTGGATACTCATGCCATCAATGAAGTCACGGTTAAGTATCATTTTCATATCCCCTATCTTGACGACAAGCTTGATGTGATTGCTGGAGCTACTATCTTCTTAAAGATTTATCTCAAGTGGCTATCATTAAGTTTCGATTCACCTCGATGATGAATGGAAGGCAACTTTCAAGATGAAGGATGGTATATATGAGTGATTTGTGATTCTTTGGGATATCTGACGCTCTTGGCACCTTCATGAGGCTACTAACCCAGGTTCTGCGACTATTTATCGACATCTTTATCATGGTCTATTTCGAGAACATTCTAATTTATAGTAAAACTAGGGAAAACGTTTTGATACACTTGTCTTAGATTTGTCATGCCCTAAGAAAAGATAGTTTCTATATGAATTTAAAAAAATATGTATTTATGACAGATCGAGTTGTCTTTTTGGGATTTATAGTATGATTTGAGGGCATATTCACGAACCCTGAGAAAATAAATGCCATAATTTGTTGGTCGGTTTTTAGAGCATCTATGATGCATGCAACTTTCATGGACCAATGATTTTTTATTGTAGGTTTATCTGTGGGTTTAGCACCATCGTGGCCAATATCACTGACGACATTTAGAAGGGGTTATTTGAATGGACGAGAGATGCTACTAAAACTTTTAAAGGAATAAAAGTTAGGATGATTGAAGTTCCTGCCTTAAGGCTAACGAACTTCTCGAAGGTCTTTGAGGTTTCATGTGATGCCTCTGGAGTAGGCATAGGTAGTGTTCTTTATCAAGAGAATCACTCTGTTGTCTTCTTTAGTGAAAAGTTTAAAGAGGCCAAGCAAAATTACTCCACATACGACAAATAATTGCATGCTGCAGTATAGGCTTTGAGGTGTTAGCAATGCTTTCTCTTGCCTAAGGAGTTCATCTTGTTTTCAAATCATGAAGTTTTAAGATATCTGAATTCCCAAAAGAAGCTCAATTGGTGGCATGCAAAATTAGTCGAGTTCCTACAAGATTGCACATTTATACTTAAACATAAGGTGGGAGTTGAAAATCGAGTCGCGGATGCTTTGAGCTATTAAATCTTGCTTTTATCCACTATGAGTGTAGAAGTGGTGGGGTTCAATAAACTCATTGAATCCTATAAAGATTTTCCCAACTTTGGGATCATCTATGTTGCAGTAAAAGATGGTTAGTCTAGGGAGCTTGCTAACTTCCTAATCCAGGATGACTTTTTTTTCGTGACTGTAGACTGTGTTTATTGTGACTTTTTGGTAGGGACTGCCTTGTGTGGGAGTTGCATGCTGGTAGACTAGCTGGCCACTTTGGTCAAAATAAAAAGGTTGAGGCTGTAGAGAGCCAATTTTATCGGCCAAGACTCAAAGGAGATGTCGCACGTATAGTTGATCAATATTGAACTTGTGTTGTTGCGAAACAGTAAAAGCAAAATACTGGACTTTATACGCCTTTACTTGTACCAGATTGTCCTTTGCAAGATCTCAACATAAATTTTTTCCTCGGGTTGTCTACGATAGCTGACAAATATGATTTCATTTGTGTCATGGCTGATCGATTTTCTAAGATGACACATTTTCTACTTGGTACTAAAACTTTAAATGCTTTAGGATTGCCCATCTATTCTTCGATGAGGTAATCAGACTACATGGGTTGCCCAACTTGATGGTATTTAATCAACACACTAAATTCATCAGTTATTTATAGAAAATCCTATAACACTTATTATGAAACTTAAGTTTTTCATGACCTTCCATTCTCAGATAGATGAACAAATGGAGGTAGTCAATAGGAGCTTAAGAAATCTGCTTCGTTGTTTAATGGAAGAAAATGAGAGAAATTAGAACCTTTTTTACTTAATGCTGAGTTTGCATTTAACAATTTTGTCAGTAGGTTAGATAGATGAATGAAAATGCAAAATTTGCGTAGCTAACTTTTCACAAGCTAATGTAGAAATTTATGATATAATTTTGCGAAATTGTGATTAATCTGCTCCACAATTTCAAATGAACTCATGCCTATTGATATTGAATAGAATTGTTATATGCAAATTCAATCAGGAAAACACCACACTTTTCTCCTTTTCTATTTGTCCTGGAACCTTGGGACGTTCTTTGATGTGAGGAAACTCTGTTTTAGAGGAGAATGACATTAGAAAACTCTTCTGTAGAGAGAAGAATAAATAACCATGAGCTAACTGAAGGAAGAAATATGAGGCAACCATTCTCTAGAAGGTTGATAGAATCAATCATATTTCTTGGTTTGGTGGCTTTAGTCATGCCATCATTAACTGCAACACTGGAATTTTAAACCCGCAGCAGTAAATCAATGCTACCATCTCCTTCAGTCCAGGGCTTTTCAGTTTCTAGTAGGCTCTCTTGAAAAGCTTGCCCATCTTGGCTCTCCTTTTTTGGATAAGGCTAACACCTCCAAGTTTGCAAATCATAGGCTTCTAATATTTGTTGTCATTTGGATGTTGAATAATCCAAAAGCATTTGTTGCCCCGTAGGTAAATTTTAGGAACTTTCAAAGATTTTACTTCCATTTTATTTCTATGAAAAATATGTATCATGAGTATTTTCTTGGTTTCCTGAGCTACTTTTTGTACATTAAGAATTATATTTTGAGGAGTATTGTTGCATCTTGTGTGCAAAGTGGTAATGAACTTCTTTAATATGAGCTATTTACCTCATATTTTGACTTGTAGGAACAGAGATGTGTCTGTTGCAAAGATTTCTTCTAGCTTTCATTCCTCCCTTTAGCTTCTAGCCTTGTACAATCTAAGTTGATGGCTGATAGTACTGTCCCAATTTCCAAATGTCATTGCTTCTTTTTCAAGCATTCTTGTCATTTTTTTTTGTCCAAGTGTTGTTTTTGTTATATAGCTTCCCATGGAACCAAATAGGGATTATCTGCAAAAACTAGATACATAGAGTTGTTTATGATTATCTACGAGAGGGCTTGATTTTATTAAGGATTATGAAAACATGAACTCAAACTGGGCAGCCCACAAGTCATTAGCCGTCTGCTCTTGTTCTTGGTGGCAGAAGGGACCATGACGGTAATATAGGCAGATAGTGACAAGGTTGGAGTACCTCTTTTTGTTTCTCAATGACAATAGAACTAACTATCCTTTTGATCATTATTGGGAGAAGTTTGTCTAATTATTTATGGCCTGTTTTGGTCTGTATCTGCTACTTTGACTTCTGATCCTAGCAATCAGTTGACTTCATTCTACTCTATTGCTACATCTTAGGAAGGCAATGATTGACAACTTTAGCAATCATAAATATTGTCTTCTAGCTTACTATAACTTCAGTACATTCTAGTACGTCATGGCTTTTAGATATCAAAGTCTCTTCTCATTCCAGGTAATTCCTTTCTCGTACCCTTTAGTTTTATATAGTATGTAAAATAATACTAGTTCTCATCTTTAAATGTGTAGAATGTGAAATAAAAGTATTTTATCTTTTCTTTTTAAGTGTTTTATCTCGACATTTCTACAAGATGTGAAATATAATTAGTTTCATCTTGACGTTCATGTAGGATAGGACCTGTCAAAGTTCAATTTAAATATATTAAACTTCATGAACAAATAAATGATTGCCAGTGGTTCCTGTTCTTTGTTTTATGGAAAAGTCTTTGAAACTCTCTTCTTCTTTGTCACTATATGATGTTATTTATTTGCATGATTGTTGATAAAATAGCTATCTATTTATCATTGCACACAATTCCATGGCTTCTCTGTCATTTCTCATTAATATTTTATTTATCAGAAGGAAGAAGGTGCTTGTGGAATTGTTAAGCATAAGGAATTTACTGTCTTTTATATCCTTAAAGCAGTGCCATTTATTGCTTACAAATGTTAACATACCATGAAGGAAACTAATAATAAGATGTCGAAGTCAAAAAAATGAAGAAAATCAGATACACGTCTATAATTATAAAAAGTAGATGCAAAATTTGAAAAAGCAAAAGGCTATTCCCTTTTTGGAATAGTCATTCATACACAACTATAAGAGTGTTAATATGGATCGAAGATCGATCGAAAGTTGAATCGATTTTAGATCGAATCGAGGTCGAGTTGATCTAAACAAGCCGACTAACGAGCAATTTTGAGCCGGAGTACGCTTGGCTCAATCCAGCTCTTAATCGGCTCAAATTAAAATACATGTTATATGTATAATACATATATCTAATATATGTATAATATACTATTAAATATTATATATATATATTATATTATATAATATATATTATAAACCGAGTATATATATATATATATATATATGAGCCTACCCGACTCGAGATCTGCTTGAAAAAAAACTGAAATTTTATTTTTTCGAGCCGGCTTGAAGTCAAACCCAATCCACTTTGAGTCGATTTCAAGTCGATCGAAATGTGATCGATCCGATTTCGAACTGGTATTGGCTTGGCTCGAAATCGGATCAATAACAGCCCTACACAACAACAACAACAAAAACCTTAATCCCAACCAATTAAGGTATGCTACGTGGATTGCACTTCTCCTTTCAACTCGATGTAAAGCAACCATTTTTAAGAGTATTTGTGTTGCTTATGTGGTCACTTTTTATGATCCCAACCTCAGACAATTTTTTTGTCTGCGCATTTATTTAGCATTCTGACTTAGATCGCTTCACCCTTACATATAGGAGCTTCTAATATTTGATGATAAATATGACTAAATCTCCTTAACTGTTTTTCACTTTATTTTATCCTTAGTAGGGCTACATACTTCCTCTATCTAATATAATTATCATTCATCTCAATATCCACATCTACCACTTAATTACCCAACATCCATTCCTGAACACTATAGTTGGTCTACTGTGATTTTGTAAAATTTCTCCCGTGTGTTCCATATTAGGAGGTTTAATATGTTAAAACATGGAGTAATTCCATCTGGTCCCCCGAAGTAAACCTCTTACCATGTAGGTCCCTAAAACATAAAGCAAGTCATCCCATTTTGCCAATAAAATTACACATAGGTCTTGTGTTGCCTCAAAACCTTCCACCTACATCTAATTTGGCGAATTCCATTGAATTCTCTATTAAGTTATTTGAAATTTTCTTTTTTTGTTAAATAAAATGGATTTATATTTAGTATTTTACCATCAATTCTCTTATCTTATCTCCCTATACTCTCTTAAAGCTTCCAACTCTTCGCCCCCACCAGCCCCTTATTAGCCCCTTATCGTCACCTCCAACTCAACCCTGTTTGCCAAGCTCGTCATCGTCGTAGCCTCTAGGTTGTAGCAAAGCATGTCATCACCTGCCTGCCAACAGCCATACCATCGCCAGCTGAGCTCCTCCTAGCCCGATGTTAACCTACTCACAACGCTTTCAGCTTGTTGTAGCTCCCTCAGCTTGTTGCCCCCTTAAGCTTACTGATGTCAACCTCATTGATGCCACCACCACACGCACAGTTGTGGAGCGGCCAAGTGGCTACATGCTTGAGAGAGAGAAAGGGGAGAGAAGTTTTCATGGGTATTTTAGTCATTTTACCCTTTTGACTGAAAATGTTACGAAAGGACTCAATTGATCATTAATTTAAAGTATGAGAACCCAAATGTGTTTTAAGGACCTGCATGGATTGGAGTTATATGTCAAGGCCTAAGTGGAATTATCTCAAAAGAAAAATATATAAAAAAATTTAGATGGTTTAGTAGTTTTTACTTAGTGCAGGTAACCTATGTAGATTCTTAGGTGTTAGCACAGTTGGCTGAGTATTTTTGTTAGAACTATTTTTACTGATGTTGAAACTCCATGTTCTATGGTAATTAAGAGTCATTTGGATGCATATGTATTATGTTGTTCATGACATAGAATTGTGTACATATTTGAATATTTTTCCATCTTTCCATGCATTGTGTTTACCTCTATATAGGGTTTGCTTTACTGTTTTCTAAGTTTTATTTTGATTTTTTTGAGTTAGCAAAGGAGCTTCTGGAGTATTGAGGACAAGAACTGAAAGTAAGTTTAATTTTGACCACCCTTAGTTGAGGAATTTTTATTTTGATCATATAATTACCCTTAAGATTAATTAATGTGGAGGGGATTGCATCAACTCTCCAAGTCATGCCTTTCTGTAATCATGAAGTTTAGGCCCCATCCACCAAACTGGACAACGTGAAGTGATATTTCTAGTTATGCCATTATCGGTAAGAGGGCAACTACTCGCCCAACCATACCCCCAATACACCAGCTGTTCTCCTTTTATTGTTCCTCCACTAGTCATGATGTGACGAATCATTCCCACTAAAATCCATTCTCACATTGGTTGGGTCCTCCATACAAGCCCATGTGCATTCATCATATGCATCTTTTTTGTGTTTTGCGGCCCGCATGATGATGGGTTGTTTCTGAAGCACTGCATGATCTTATTTATAATGTTATATAACTTGTAAATGTTAGTTACTTAAAGCTTTTAAAGAATAATAGTTTGTAGAATATGCAAGGGCATCATCACAAGAGTTGATCAATTTGGATACTTGTTATTTCAGAAACAGAATTTAGAGACCTTAAAAGGATCATAAGTATGCACATTAAAGTTCGTGAAACCGTAGTTGGATTAGCATGTCATTATTTGTTAAGCTAAATTAACCTTAAAAATTTGTTGGTTCTTTGATAAATATTTATTAGTTGAAAATGCTTTGATGGATGAGAGGGTACTCTCTAAAGAATATTACAACATACTGGATTTTTTGTACGAACGTAAACTTAAGGGAGTTAGTTTTGGGACCTAAATGAGAAGTAATTGGATGGGGGATTAAGTAAATAAAGTAGAATTTTCATTTAATGCTAGCAATATTTATTTTATGTCCAAAACGGACTTATAACAAAGAAATTTTGAAATGTTAGCTCTGAATGCAATTATACCAAAATTAGGAGTTTTAATCATATGACTGAGGATTAATTTGGCGGTTTGATCACTAATGTGTGCTGAGAATTTACGCTCCCTTTGAAACATGTGGCATCTCACCCAGCCATGAGCCACTTGTAGGCTGGTGAGGTGGATTTAATGAAGGAGAATCTCTCCATCTCAGAATTTTACTCAACCCTTCTCCCATTCCATTGCCATGAGTTGAGAGGGAGAGGGAGAGAGAGAGAGCGAGAGCGAGAGGAAGAGGTTGCGAAAAGAAGGAAGAAACTTTGATGCAGGACAATATGCGTGATGTAATTCTAATTAGAGATCAGTAAATAATTTAGCAGAATGAACATAAAATTTATCGAGGAATATTACTGATGATAGTTATGTAATAATTAAGAAATCACAGGTTTGAGAAGTAAATCGATTTCAAATATTTAAAAACAAGCCCAAATGATATCTAGTAAATTTACCAAATAATTTAGGGCAACCACATCTCAACAAGTCAAAGCCAAGGTACGCAGTAATATAGGCAATCTCATAATGTAATATTACCCAACAACAATTTAATCACACAATAATGTTCAGGTCACACAGGTGAGCAAATAAAACAGCCTCAATAACAGATGTCACTACGAGATTTCGCAAGATATTAAAAAATATTCAATTGATGTTCAGATTTACCTCAAGTCGAGATTCCATTACCACTGGGACGAGTCAAAGTGACCGAAGCTGATGGTGCCGAGGCGGACGAGTGGCGAGGCAGAATCGCCTAAGCTGAGCAGGCAGTGAGGAGGTAGCAGACAGGAGAGGGGAGGCGACGACGGCGGCGGCGGCAAACTGGTGCGAGTGTGGCGAGGTCGAACTGAGCGATAGCACGGAACCGCAAATCACTAGAGCGGAGACGGCGGAGCTGCGCGGCTGGGGCAGTGGGCGCAAGATCGTTGGCACTCGCCTGTAGCTGGCAGGCAGCCGAGAGTCGAAGGCGCCTCGAATGGAGTGCGTCGCGTAGCGCACGGGCGAGTGAGACCGTCGAGCAGTAGAGAGGAGGAGGCAGAGCGGGGCGACCGGCAGGGCGGCGTCGAGGTTGTCGGCGATGCCGGTGGCCGGCGGATCGGCTGGAGCAGAGGCGGCAGCAAGCGAGTGCCTGTAGGTGCGCTCGGGCCCAAGAACAGTAGAACGAAGGCTGCAGAGCCCCGCGGTCCGAGTGGCAGCGGCGTCGCCGACGCTCGCAGGAGGTTGGCGGGCCGGCTAGGACGAAGGCAGGGCGGTGGAGGCGGGGCTGGCGAGCGCATGGGCATCGCACTTGGCAGAGATGGAGTCGGGCGTTTTCGGGAATTAGGGCAGGGAAATTATATGCAAGTGCCTGGTCTTAAAATAAGCTTGAGAACCGCGAAATAAATCGAGAAGAGTTGGGAATACCTTAAATTTCTCTAAGGTATTTAGGGATTTTCACCCAAGGCCCCAACCCTTCCCTTCATCGGGATATAATACGCAGTATTCAAGCTCAAAATAATTTCATTCCAGGATTAAAACAAACAGTACTAGACTTCTGAGAGAGTCTTATATACAGCTCGTGAAGGTGGTTGTGAAGATTGTCGTAGTAATCGAGGTATAGGAAGGGGGCGAGAGACTCGTACATGCAATTATTGTGGAATTCAAGGTCACCTCCAGCACTATTGCAAGAAATGGTTGGCGACTCAGAGTATCCAACCACTAGTTCGCACTCCAGCTCATACTGTTATTGATTCTCCAGCTGCGATTGTAGACAAGGTTGTGACTATAAATTTTGCGGAGTACGAGAAGTTTATAGAATTTCAAGCATTTGTCAGAGCCTCCTCATCTTCTCATGCCTCGGCTGCCCAGATTGATATTTCCTTTGTTACTGTTCCTGCCTCATCTTTGGTAATTGATTAGGTGCAAGTGAGCATATGACAGGTAACAGAAGTATACTTACTAATTATCATTTTTCTTCTTTATATAGCGAAATGGTTTTATTTTGCAAGTTTGTGGATGTGGATCTACACACCTCACTTCAGGCATTTCCTTGCAGTCTGTTCTGTATATACCCAACATATCAATTAATCTACTATCAGTTAGTCACATTATAAAGGACTTGAGCTACTCAGTGACATTCTTCCCTGACTTTTGTGTTTTTCAGGATCTTTCAATGCAGAAGACTATTAGTAGAGGATTTGTGAGTGGAGGCATCTATTAACTTGATTCCTCAATTCAAGCAGCCAGGGTTGCTTCGACAATCAGTCTTCTTGAGATTCACTAGCATCTAGGCCACTTATCGTTAACTACTTTAAAATTGTTGTTTGCTCGTTTTCAATTTGAATCTGTATTAGATTGTGAGTCTTGTCAGTATACTAAGCATTGTCATGCTCCATTTTCTTCTAGTATCAGCCGGCAAACTACAACCTCATTTCAGCCTATCCATTCTGTTGTTTGGGGAACTTGTTCCATTATGACTCATGTTAGTTATTGATATTACGTTCTGTTTGTAGATGATTACACCTGTATGGCATTTATATATTTGATAAAACATTATTTTAAGTTTTTCATTTTTACTGAGTTTTACTCTATTGTTCTAATTCAATTTGGCAAGAAAATTTGTGCTTTACAATCTGATCAAAGTAGTGAATATTTGTCCAATTTATTCCAACAATTTCTTCATGAGCTTGGAATTTTTCATAGGCTGTCTTGTTCTCGAGCACCCCAATAAAATGGTATTGTCGAACGTAAAAATCGGCACCTTATGGAAACTGCAATAGTCTTGCTTTTCCAAATGAATGCTGCGGAGAAATTTTAGGGTGAAGCAATTCTTACTGCTTGCTATCTGATAAACCGTATGCTTTTAATCACCCTCAGAAGGAAAGCACCTTATAGCCTTCTTTTTCTTGATAGATGCCTATTTGGCTTACCCCTTAAGATCTTTACTTGTACCTACTATGTTCATGATAATCATTTTCAAGTTTCAAAACTTGATCCTCGTGCCTTGAAATGTGTCTTTCTTGGCTACTCTAAAATTTCTAAAGGATATAAATGTTATTCTCCTTCTCTAGGGCAAACCATTGTCTAACGTCATGTGACTTTTGTTGAGACATAATTATTCTTTACGAAAGATTCTACTCCAGTCTCATCTAGTGCATCTGATCCTTCAAGCCCTTCTAAACAAATCCTTATTTATGATAGCTCCTCTGTGTCTGAGCCTGGACGTGAGAATTCAAGAGTTGATTTGCCTGGGTATGATCTCACTTATATGTGCTCTACAAAGTCAGTCTCATGTTGACTGATTCAAGTGATAATAATTTACCCATTGCTATCAAGGAAAGCTATAGGACTTGTCATATCACCCTTTATATATACATAGTTATAAGGGTCTATCAATGAGCTTATAGGCCTTTACTGCTAACTTAGACTGTGTTGCCTTACCATCCTTAGTTTCTTTGGTCTTATAGCATAATGGTTGGAACCAAGCCATAACAAAAGAGATGCGAGCTCTACATAAAAATCACACTTGGGATTTAGTTGATCTTCCTTAAGGAAAGCAAGCTATTGGGTGTATGCAGTAAAAGTTCTTCTTGATGGTATAATAGCACTCCTCAAACATATGGTATGGACTATTTTGAGGCCTTTTCTCCTGTCAGAAAGATGGCTTCTATCAGACTATTTTTCTCATTAGCTGCTTCATATTCTTAGCCACTTTGTTAATTAGATATCAAAAATATATTTCTGCATGGTGATTTGGATGAAGAGATTTATATGGAATAGCTACCAAGATTTATTGCCCAGGGGGGAAGTGTTTTGCCTTCGTAGATCTCTGTATGGTCTTAAACAATTTCCTAGAGCTTGGTTTGACAAATTTAGCAAAGTAGTTCAAAACTTTGGTCTAAAGCAATCACAAAAAGATCATGTTGTATTTCATCGTTGATCCTCCTCGGGAGTTATCTTTTTGGTAGTATATGTTGATGATATTATTGTGATTGGAGATGATACACAGGGTATTGTAGCCTTTAAGAAGTTCCTTGCCAATAACTTTGAGACAAAGGATTTGGGGGAGCTGCGCTACTTGCTTAGCATTTAGGTTGTCAGGAAAAGGAATCATATATTGTTGTCTTAAATAAAGTATGTGCTCAATATATTGGATGGAACTAGCATGATACAGTCAAGAGCAGTGAAATCTCCTATGGATCTTGTGGTAAATTCTTTCCTGACTAGGGTGAACTACTTTCACATCCAGAATAGTATAAAAGAATAATTGGCAAGTTGAACTACTTAACTACCATGACCAGACATTGCCTTTGCAATGAGTATAGTTAGTCAGTTTATGGTAGCTCCAAGGAAGCCTCATTGAGATGCTATGATGAGAATTCTGCAAGACCTACAAGGTAATCTTGGAAAAAGAATTACCTTCAGTGGCCATGGCCATACTAGAGTGGAGTGTTATATGATTGGGAGGTTGCCCCATCAGTTGAAGGTTCACCTCTAGTTACTCAGTGTTTGTAAAAGGAAATTTGATTTCATGGAAAAGCAAGAAACAAGAAGGTTTTGCTCATAACAGTGTTGAGGCAAAGTATCAGGCTGTGGCTCTTGCTACTTCAAAACTATTATGTCTATGTCTTTTTATGACTGAATTGGGATTTGTTCTTGATAAATCTAGCTCTATTTAGTATGATAACAAGTTTGCAATTCATATAGCTTCCAATTCTGTCTTTCACAAATGAACTAAGTACATTGAGATCGATTGTCGTTTTGTTCAACAAGAGCTTAAGAAGGGAATAATTGATTTGTGTCATGTTTGTACTGTAGAGCAATTGATTGATATATTTATCAAACCTCTCAATGGTTCTAGGGTCACATGTATTTGTAACAAGTTGAGTATGAGAGGGCATATTATGTATTATGGATGAATAATTATAACTTATGTAATGAGCCTGGCCCGTATTACAGTATATAAATATAGTTAATGAGATGCAACACCTGCTCCACTCATTTCATTACAATTTTAATATAAATAATGTGACTTAAACTCAAATATACTGACTTAATCAAAGTAGATGTATGCTATTCTCTCTCAATGTCTTTAATTCTATTAATAGATAAAATAAAAAAGATCAAAGTCCTATTTTTTTGTAATATGAGCTCAATTAAGGTAAAAAAAAAAATATAGTCGACATCCTAAAGAAGCAAAAATAAAGTATCAATTGAGGTAGAAAAAGTAGCAATATCATTAACGTTTGTAACACTGTAAAAAAAGTCAGTAAAAGTAGATGACGCATCACTTTGTAGATACTACACCTTTTTCTGCTGTCAAAAACTAGCATTTGTGATGCTTCATATGATCCTTATTGCGTAAACTCAGTGTATCGCTCTGCCAAATTCAACATTTTTTTTATTTTGAAGTATCAGGAAGCATCAAACAAGTATGAAATAAGTATTGGATTTTTAAAAAGTACAAATTAAAATTGATACGCCATGTGACATATCGAATACGTATCGATGAAATATTGGGAAGTATTGGTATCCGATACGAATACAATATAGATACGTTAGGCTTCATAAAGTACAGTGCTTCGTAGAATGTTGCATACTTGGAGCTAAATAAGGAGTTGATATTTAATAAAATACAATGAAAACAAATGATTCATATAGCTGATCCCACCTAGTGGGATAAATGGTTATTGTTATGAGTTTTTCTTACTCTTATGCAATTAGTGGATTATGTATCAGGCAGTTTGACCAAACAATTAACATATACTTGTGGTGGTTTGGTGAAAATATATTCGGCTTTTTAAAAGCTAGCTTGAAAGTTGCTTGCAAAGAAAACCTTCTCACCCACCTTTGTGTTTCATTGCCAATTATTCAGGTCATTTTCATTTGTCCCTTTATTTATGATTTTGTGATTCTACATGTTTCTATTCTAATCTTTATATGCTAAGCATTGCTTTAGATAGATTTGAACTGAGAACGAAAATTTATGTAGTTGACCTGAATTTTTGCAAGCTCATGCTTTTCATGGATGTATTAATGCCTTTGCCAATTCTAAAAATCTATTGAGTCTTTAATCTATATTTATCGGTTCTAAAAATTTCTTAAACTTATTCTATTGGTAGATAAGTCAACCAATTTATCCAAACAATTGACATATTCTTATGGTTGTGGGGAGAAATATTTATTTGGCTTTTTGAATACTAACTTATTTAAGGCTCTGTTCTAGTGGCTAAAAAAACATTGGAATGGTTATCGAAAAATTTTCTATGATCTTTCCTTCTATCGATGTTTATGTAAAATGCAGACATAGAAAACTTTTTCACCCACCTTTGTGGTTCGTTGCAAAATATTCCACGTTTGTTTTCCATTCATCCACTTATTTATGATTTTGTTGAAGCTGCCTTTCTATTCTAACTTCTAATAAATCATTTGCATGAGACTAGCATTGCTTTAAGTACATTTGAATGAAAAAGAGAAATGCATGTAATTGTTCGTGTGGTATTACGAAATTGTTGTTTTATCTTTCCAATTTCATTACTTATGTTTACATGTGCCCATTAAGTTAAATAAACTGTATGTTTCTAGCCTATGACTAAGTGGATATTATAATGTATGAAGTAATAGCTGCTCTTTGTTTTGTCATTCTTAGAATGTTAGAACTACATTTTTGAATTGTTCTTAGAATCTCACATATGATTTTCTTGTTGTAGATGCCCCTGATTTGTCTGATACAGTTGGTCGAAAATCAAACAGTCCTACTCTAGACAATAAATTCTTGGAGAAGGTAGAATTAGTTAGAAGGTGAGGTTCTATTATTCTGTTTAATAAAACTAGCTTTTGATTTTTTGCTTGCTCAGTGTCTCAAAACCATAAAATGGGGACCTCAAACGTTGGGCCATTACTTGTCTGTTTTCTACTTTTTGTGTTGAAGTGACCTTGTCATGGTATCAAATGCTTCACGCTTGCCCTAGGATCCCAAGTCTGAGTTTGTCTGGTTCCAGTTCTAAAATTTACAAAACCGAGTACATCAGTTCAGTTCTCAATTTTCTGATTCGGGTGAACTGGATCCAATCCGAACCATAAGTAAAAAAAACCTTTGCTTGAACTCGTGAACTGGTTGTTGAGTTGCGGTAGTCACTAAAATTCTTTTTTTCCCTCCACTGAGATCTTTGCCTTTACTCGAACTCAACCATCGTCTCTTCCTCCCCTTTTCTCAACTTCTCAGCCACCTCCCTTTCCTTCCTCACTGCTGCCTTAGCGGAAGTCTCCCTATCGATTTTTGCTCATGAACACCGAATTGCCAACCCTACCAACTCTGTGCTCCTCCCCTTGCCGTCTATGAAGCACGAGTACGATACGGCGATACGGATACGATACGATACAGATACGACGATACGCCAAACTTAAAAAAAGTAGGATACGGATACGTTAAGATACGGCTGTTATATTTATGTATAATACATCATATTCTCATATTTAAGATATAAATCTATGGTAGATTATAATAGCTTATACATTTTGTTGTTGTAATTTTCAAAAATATCTTTTAATTTTTTTTTAAAATTAATTATATTTTTTTAAACATTATTAATA
>KZ451960.1:1630855-1660317 GCA_002786265.1 Apostasia shenzhenica
AATCTTATTATTTGAGTCTATGCATGAGTTGTGTTTTATGTATAATATATTTTTTATTTTTTATCGTGTAGGCCAAACCAACTGTTTCAACATTTTTTTCTTTAATTAGAAGTATCGAAAAGTATCGGACAAGTATCGGGCAAGTATCGGGCAAGTATCTGATTTTTAAAAATTAAAAATAAAAATCGATACGCCACGTGGCGTATCGGATACGTATCGGTGGAGTATCGGGGAGTATCGGTTTCCGATACGGATACGATACGGATACGTTAGGCTCCACGAAGTATCGGTGCTTCATAGCTTGCCGTTCTTCCCCAGCACCATCCCTCGCTTGTATCCCTCTACTGTAGCGTCTGAAACTCTACGTTAGTTTTGGGGATAGTTTTCCTCCTCTCAAAGTCTCAGCTCTTTGTCAAGCTTCCACTTCTCCTGCCAACTCATTAGTGTTTTGGGTCGCATCGGCTTCGGCATTGACGTTATTTATTTCTTGTTGTCTCGAGGTTACTTATTTCTTGTTCTAAATGATTGTTTGTTTGTTTATTTATTATTGTTTTGAGGTTCTTTGATGTCTTTTTAATCTTCCATTACATATATCTTTTGTGATTTGCGACGACTTGCAAAAACCTTCTTGGAACTAGAACTTTAATGATATTAGAGCGACATATAGTGTGATAAGAGCTAGGAGGCTAATTTGGAGCAAGGGGTATTGAAGGCTGTTTAAGGAATAGTGGATTTTGTAGACAATAAAATGTTTTTATCTAACTTGGTACCCCTAAAAGTAATTCTTGTAAGTCAGGAAATGGTCACACATTTGTTGTTCAACTATGTAGTCAGCACGATTATATTTTTCTTTAAAACTATGTAAATGACAAGGAGAGTTAGAATTGAAAGATCATCAGGAACAACTTATCATGCTACTTGGTTCTTTTGTGCTTCAGTTTTAAATTATTTTAATACCTTAGAAGCTATGTTATTTGTGTTGAACCCAGTGATTTTGATGAGTATAATTACTTTAGAATTAATGGACTAATCCTCTTATTTAGTGCGTAATCAGGTTAATCATTCTACCTGAGGAATGTCGTTCAAGTCCAAGAAAAGATTTGAATTTTATTTTGTAATTATCAATTTTCTTTTCTAGGACTATTTTGTAAAGTTGCGTCTATTTGCAAAATTCTTACTCACATTTTTCCTAGAACACTTTTAATTTGGATGGAATTAAGTTTTCTTAATTCCCTCTCCAAATTGATTTTATTTGTCTTAGTGATCCGGTTAATTATTTACCTGTTGACCACTTTCTTTATTTCCATCAATAGTTTTATTTAATTTTATCATTCTCATTTATTTGCTTATAATTTCTATTATTTTTCTTCTTAATTCTCCTTTACTCTATTTATGAGCTTTATTTACTCATTATGTCAAATATATTGCCTAAAATCAAACCTTGTCATCCTACCTATTTCTTAACTGTTGGGAGCTTCTATAATTGCTCTTTTTGTATTTCTTTTATCAATTAGAAACTCTCTACCAATTATGCCTAGAAAATATCTTATTTCCACTTTCATGAATCATCCCTAGATCATGAAAAACATACCATTTTATTTCTCCATAAAAAATAAGTTGTTAGTTGATAACTTACCCATTATTGTATTTATGGTAGCACACCTTAAAATCTGAGCTGAGAAACAATTCTCTAAGAATCATTTCATAATTTTTATGTTCCAAATTATGGGTATTTCCTTTTATTACAGCTGTCATCTCATCATCTCTCATTTAGCCATACATTAATTCTTCTCATTCTCTTTGAGCTGGCCATCAATATTCTATTGGTTGAATTCTCTTTCTCATGTATGACATGCCTTCCATTTTTGTATTTTATATTTTTAGCATGACACAACTGAATGGGCTGCACATTATTCTATTTTTCTTGCCTTTGCAACAGTTAAATGACCAGCCCAAAACCCATTTTTTGCTGAAAACAAAAATAGACTCACTATTTCTGCAAACCATTCACTTGAAAAATTTCTGTGTGCTATAGCTGCTGTTCCAGCTCTTCTCCTCTAGCTCTAAACAACTTCTTCTCCTTAAGGCAAGAACTTGCAAATTTTCTTGAAAAACTCATCAAGGAAGGAGACTAAAGTGCTCTACAAAGTGAGAAGAAGCTGAACCAATTTATTTTCTTCAGATTTCTTTCTCAACTTTCTCTTTCTATTCATGCAACTAGTTCTCCACATTATTTGAGTTTTCTTTCTGGTTTTCCTGATTTCATTGGTGAAGGAAAGCAAGTTTATTTGATTATCTTTTATTTTTAGAACTTGACTCTGATTTCATCTTCTCATATAAGTTTTCATTCTCTTACATTCTCTCATTTTAAAGGCGTATAGCTAAGTGCTCTTCGGATTTACGTGAGTTTTTCTTTTGGCAAACTTGTGCATGTATTAAAGCTTCTCATTGTAATAATTTTATTATGTATAAGCTCTGTTTCTTTTTTCTTTTGACTAGGTAGCTAGTCACCCATCTTGACTTTTATTTGAGAGGTTAGGATTGACCCTGTAAAAATTCGTGTGTAGATTTGCTGGCTTTGGTTCCTATAAAAAGTCGCAGGGAGTGTGTAGGTTTGCTCGGCTTTGATTCTTATAAAAAGCCACAGGAAATTAGTAGGTTTGTTCGGTTTTGATTTTTGTAAAAAGTCGTAGGAATTGTATTGTGTTTGTTCGGTTTTGATTCCCGTAAAAAGCCAATGGATTTTAGTGTTAGTTCCCACTTGAGGAGGGTGGGGAGTGGATTAGGCGGGGAGCTGAACCACTATATATCGATTGCGCATTTTAGTTTTCTTGCTCCTTTAGTGATTCCATTATATTGATATTATATCTACTAAATTGAATATTTTGCCTAGGTCTATTTAAAATTATTTTTCAAAATTATATCTCATTAGTAAATTAAACTCAAAATTGATCTAAGCTTAATTAAAGTGAAACTGTTTTGGGTATTCTACTGTATTCTACTGATTTGTCCAATTGTCTGCATCGGTCGACTTATTCTATAACTAATTGCTAAAATTTGCCAAAGAGACTATTGGTATCTGATATTGCAGGTTGTCTGATTTACAGAATCTGTCTCATGTCTTCAATGGCTAATTATTGAAATCTGCCTGATAGACTTCTGAGTAAACTGCTGTCTAATTTTCTATATTTGTCTGATGGCACCTTTAGTTATTTCTCAATATCAGTCAATCATTCTTTTGCTGCCATTATATTTTTTCTTATTTAATAAATCTTAATTTTGTAGGCATTTTTATTATTCTCAATTCACCCCCTCTTGGGAAACCTTTGAGCCAACAATTTGCTATATCATCATGCTTTAACGTTTGATCCATTATTGACTTAGATCATATTCTTTTGAAAAGAATAGGTTCTCAAATCTTGTTATTAGGTAGAATTTCGTGAATGGGAGAATGATGAAATCATCACCTATGTAAATATCATATAGCAAAAAGATTGTTCAACTTCGAGTTTCAGGAAAAAAAAAAGAGTTTCAGCAAAAAGAGTTCAACTTGAGGCCAGCAACAAGTTTCACAAAAACTTATGGAAGAGGAATTAACGACCAACATACGAATCCATGGCTGGAAAGCAAATCTATTATTGAAGACCAACTACATTTTTTTTCTTTTTATTGTAACTCAGTACCATGCCTTTCCATCATCCTTTCATCCATTCATCATGATATCTAGCATATGTAAATCTTATATAAAGCAAATCTTTAAGCTAGTTTTTAAATGTTTCTTAAAAAGAAATGTTTGTATAGTTGCTATTTTCTAGTTAAGCAGCAAACGGACTTCCCCAGATTGTTTTTGATTGCTGCTAATCTGCTTTCTTTTACAATCAGTTCAACTCTTCTGCCTTAGCTAATGTTGAACACTTTCCAAATGTGTAATTGAAATTTTATGTTATCGCCGTACCTATGGGAATAGCATATTAGTTAAAAGTAGTTTGTCTTTTTTCCCCATTTCTGATCAGACTACAAATTGACCTAGTTCATGAGGTTGTCTTGTTCTTCTTCAATTGTTCAGGGGGACAATTAGAGCAAGTAAACACATTTGTTGAGGTTAGTTAAGCCGGGCATATGCCCATGAAACAAAATAAAAATGCTTGATAAAATTAAAATTTGGATTAGATCACTTGATGTAGATGGTCACGTCATGATATAATCTAGGCTTTCAATATAGACTATTGTTTCTAGCTCCTCTGATATATGCACCAGTTATATTATGACAGGATATGGTGGAAGAAAGCACCATAAATTTGCAGGTCTTTTGGAAAACATTTGATTTCTGAAGCTTGTGCTAGCTAACATTGATTTTTTGTTTAACACCTCAAAACATGTAAAAAAAATTGAAGGCAAGGTTTATTATTTTAATTATTTTTGTAAGATGAAGACTAAGAAAATTCTCGCACAATATTTTAATTATTTTTGTAAGCAATTAGGACCTAGGATTATGATTAAGAGGAATTGGGAGACCCAATTATAATGTTCATAGGAGATAACATTAAGGAATCAAAGCCTAATACTAAAATTAAGAGAAATTAAGGGACAATTATAATTATTGTTGTAAAAATTTAAGGCCTGGTGTGTTTGTTTGTAGGTTAAATTTAAGAAGGTTAAAATTAAATTTAGATAGAGATATTTTTTTATTGAAAGTTGTGAATGATATGAAATAAAGTTAGTTATTATGTTGAGATATGTGAGGGATGTGATATAAAGTTAGTTATTATGTTGGAATATGTGAGGGATGTGATATAAGTTAGTTATTATTTTAGTAATATGTGTAGGATGTGAAATAAATTTAATTTTTAATATTAAATTTTATGTGTGATGTGATATGCCTGGTTAAAATTAAACCAGGTTAATTTTAAACTTTTAGACAAACGGGGCCTAAAGTTAAAACTAAGAGAATTTGAAGTACCAAATTATAACTTCTTAAGATCTAAAATTAAGATTAAAAGAAATTTTGGGAACTAATTAGAATTTTTGTTGTAAGGACAAAGGACCTCAAATCAAGTCTAACAAAAGCTGGGATACTAAATTATAATTTTTTTGTATACAATTAAGATTAAGATTAATTATGGGACCATAATATAATTTTTGTAAGAAACAGTTTAAGGAATCAGGGCTTATGACCAAGGCTAAGAGAAATTAGGAATCAAGTTATAATAATCATTGTAAAAATTATGATCTTTGATAAAAGCTAAGAAAAACTGTGGTACCAAATTATAATTTTTTAAGACCGATTAAGACTAAAAAAAATTGAAAGAACAAATTATACTTATTATGGTAAGGAGTTAGGACCTAAGACCGACATTATGAAAAGTTGAGATATCAAATTATAATTTTTTAGATCTTAAACAAAAGTTAAGATAAATCGGAGACTAAATTATAATTTTAGTATAAATAATTAAGACCTAAGACTAATACTAAGAGAAATTATAAGATTAAATTTAATTTTTTATTTTAAGAAATTACTTTCAAATTAAGACTAAGAGAATTTTGGGGACTAAATTATATTTTCTTAGAACCTAAGGCCAAGTTTAAGGTAAGTCAAAGGATAAATTATAATTTTTTATGATCTAAAATCAAAGATAAAGAAAAATAAAAGAATCAAATGATAATTTTTGTAAGGAATGAAATATGTAATTTTTTTTTTGTATATTTTAAACCATCTATGTGATACATGTTGGCCACCAAGTACTAAATTATAATTATGAGAACTTAAATCAATGACTAAGATAAATTATAATTTATGAGCACCAAATTATAATTTTTATAAGTGATTAAGATCTAAAATGAACACTAAAAAAATCGAGAAACTATTTTATAAGTTTTCATCTATTCATCTTTATCTCATGGCTTCTCTCGCTACTTACACATGGACCAATCTTGGCAGCCCTCTTCTCTCTCTCTCTTCCCTCTCTGCTCACGTGGACCCATCCTGCAGTGCAGCGCGATTATCACAAACAGCAATAGCTCAGGTTTATCTTCTTTAATCAAATAGATGATTATTACAAATGTCAAGGGCAAAATAGGAATTTAAAAGTTCAACTGTTTGAGTACCACCTTTAATAAGATAGAGATATGAGAATGTAGTTTCTGCTTCTTTTTCAAAGTGTTGGATTCTGAGAGGATGTATTGGTCATACATAGATTAAAGTTTTAAAGCACATTTTAGCTGCAACATTAAAAGTGGTTGTGATGCAGAACCAAAAGGGGAAAGAGAGGAGGTATAGAGGAAGAAAACGGAGAGATGGAAGATGAAAAGCAAGAAGAAAACAGTGGAGGAATATATTGTTGGAAAGGGAATTATTATTTGTTTATATTTAATCTAAGAGATCGAAGAAAGCAAAAGTGGTGTGGCCATGCAACTAAAGGAAATTGAACAATAAATTTCACAGGTATTATCTCGTATTACAAATGTAAATTGGAAACTACCAATCCCCTTTAAATTGACATGTTTGAAATAATTTGATTTGCCGTACTTTGCACCTAAAGTAGGTGCATCGAAAACTATGCATATGCTTATATCAAAAAAAAAAAAGTGTTTGTAGGTGGATCAACATCAAGTTGACATCAAGAAGAAACCTCCTGTGCATTATTAAGTCTTAAACTCAGAGATCTAGGTGTAATTTACCCTTTTTTGAATTCTGATTATTTTCAAAAATTTTAATTAGAGAATATTAGAGCGTAACAATAACAATAGTTGTGTTGTTTTCAAAAATTATACTTGAGTTCTACTTTTTTGACTTCTTGTTGCACGAATCCTAATCGAAACGATATTATAAATTTCTAACAAAATTTGATGTTGATTTTATCGTTATGTAGGAAATATAAATAATCAGTTCACTTCATAATGCCAAATTGGCGGATGGAAGTCAAATCTTGAAACCATTAGCAGGTTAATTCGGATACTGAAATATACGGGTAGCAAATCACGGCCCGCCACACATACATGGGTGCACACACGGTGCATGCGGCGGGAATGAATTGGGGGTGCCCCATAAGTTTACCTTTTTGATATATTAATATAAAGAAATATCTTTGCAGTCAGCCAAGGGAAACGTATATAGTATGTTCTTACATCTAATTGAGTGTCTTACATTTTTCACTCTGCTTATTATGCATCCATATTCACAATATTTTTATGCATTCAGGTGTGTACTTGAACAAAAGAGAACTGAGGAAGACAGAATATATCAACCAATTGATTATGATGCTCCCATTGAAATTGAAGAAAATATAATTGGGCTGGGTACTAAGGTAGTATCTTGACTGTTAATAATGCATTCTTCAACGAATTTTCCTATTTAGTCAGATGACCATATGTTGGATCTTGGTTGTGAAATAGGTTGGTGTTGGAATTGCTGTTGTTGTTTTCAGTCTCATTTTTGCTTTGGGAGATTTCTTGCCATCTGCAAGGTAACCATGACAAGTTGAAATCATGTGTTGGGTGTTTTCTTTCATGATCAATGTGTGTGTATTGTAATTGTTCTTCGTATTTAGGCCTTGTTTAGCAAATGCTCAAAATTGGGCAAAAAAATATAATAATAATATTTTTAATTTATTATAAATTTTAATAACTTTGTTTCACATTCAACACAAATTCCGACCTTAAAAAACAACTTTATTTCACATTTAACACAAATTCAACCTTAAAATCAACTTTATTTCACATCTTACACACCTCCCAATATTAAAATAAATCTTTTTCCCATCAACTCTATAAAATAAAATATTTTCTCTTTCCTTACCCAAATTTATCCTCCAACCAAACAAGCCCTTAGGATGACCTGGTTATTAAGGTAGTTAGCTTCTTTAGATTGAAAGTAGCCTCACTCCAAGTTTTCAGTAATAGGGGTGCAACAAGTAGAAGGTGCAAGATAACAATGTGTTCCAACAAAAGAGAAAACTAGTAACTCCTTCTGTTGGAACATATGCATTATTTAAATATATTTATCACAAATAGCATACAAAAGAATACCTAAAAGCATTAGTAAAGATATTAGACAATTGGTCCTTAATTCTTATATGAGGCGTGACGATCTTCTTTAATAACGAAACTTCTCAATGAAGTAAAATTAATTTCAATATATTAGATTCTTTCATGAAATACAAGATTATTGGTAATGTAGAGATCAATCTTGTTACTATGTATCAACATAGGCTGCTTGATAGAAAATCATTTGCAAAGTCCTGATTTATAGCATCTTACAAGTAGAGTAGGCCATTGTCATGTACTCAAACTCCGTACTTTACTAGCCACAATATTTTGCTTTTTTACTCTTCCATAGCATAGGACTTCCTTCCATAAGAATAAAACATGTTCATGTGGGTTTTCTGTCATCAATAGATCCAACTTAGTCTGCATCAGAGTAAACCTCAATATCAAGGTGTTTTATTGATGTGCTTAAGTATCATGAAATCAAGTTCAAATGACTTTGCTTTGGCCTTTACCTATACTAGGTAACAGCTTTGAAAACAAAAGCAATGTTAAGTCTCATCACAATCAAGTAAATCAACTTACTCACCAAACGCCTTTATATCAAGGCATCCTTAAAAGGCTTTATCTTTGGTGTTGGACCAAATATCAATTCTTGTATCAGTATATTAACATGAACGAAGTCTTGTTTCGTAAGTTTAAGTTTATTGCATATTTTTCTCATTTATGGTGTTTTGGTTTAGATATTTTAAAATTAACCTTGTTAACTTTAATTTGGCATGTTACATAATACATAAATTTTAATATTAAAATTTTACAATATTTTACATCATACGCATTTCAAAAGAAAAAATTAACTTTATTTCACATCCTACACTAAACCAAAATGATAACTTATATCACATCTCTCACTCATCCCAACTGTATTGTCTAAAAATGTAATTAGTTGAAGTGCACATATAATCAAATATATCTTTTGAAGGTAGAATATTGTCTAAAAATGCAATTAGTTGAAATGCACATATAATCAAATATATCTTTTGAAGGTAGATTAATTTTACAGATTTCACCTTAAGTGAGTTTCTTTTAAGGTTTTAGATTCTAGGCACGCAGGCTTCCTATAAGTGCAAGTACTTATGGTTAATTTTTTTTTTTTTATTTGGAAGAGAACTTTTGATTAAATGAGTCAAATATTGGTGTTTGTTTAGTTAATGACTTAAGTTGTTTTTATGGTTGAATTGGTTGGGAGGCGATGGTAAACCATGTCAAGATCTCATGGTTTTATCGTCCAAGGATTTATCGGTTAAACTTGATCCATTTAAGCCTTTAAAATTATGGCTACAAAAAGGCTCATTAAGAACCATGGGTTGTATCTACCGAAGATGTTCCAGTGAATCAGGGTGGATGAGATTTAAGTCTCTTCGATAACATGCCTTATACAAATATTCAATCTAGTTCAGAATTTTATTGATCAGTAATTTTATCATGTCAAGGAGCATAATTCTTTTAGTTGTCATTTAGGGGACTGTCGTGTTATTTGAAATATTAGATTTCTCATAATAACTATCAATAACCCTTAATGACCCCAACTCAGCAGTTTAAGCTCTTACAAGAGCAAGATAGATTTAGTAAGTATTTAAAGTATATATTTTTTAGGAGATTTGTAGAGGCCTTTTGTAGGACAAATTGAGAAATTTTCAAAGGTGAAAAAATACTAGAAATTGGCATAAATTGAGGCATTTTACCTTAGTTGGAATTTGAGAATCAATAACTATGAGTTGAACCCTCATATTTTCTACATTTGATGTTATTTATCATCAAAGAGATAACATTTGAAATTTTTTGAAACTTACATATAATTTTCTAAGAAAATTAAAAAATCGATATAAATTATAAGTTCATGGACTCAAAAATCATATGTTCATAGGCTAGTTACTTCACAAAGATCATTAGGTATGAACTTATTATTCTCATGAATTCTTGTTAAATAATTTTATTTAAGCCTAGGAGTTTATTTTATAAAGCATCAGATTTATATAAATTTTATTTACATTTTGAAATGGAGCCAACACTCACATATATTCATCACGAAATGAAGCTAAGTAGTAAAAATTATAGAGATGAAAAAATAAAGAGGAGATGATCACGTGGCTTACCTATCTTTGATTGTTGGCACCTGTTTGTGGTTGATACTTAGTTGTGTAGGCAAATATACTGAAGAAGAAATGGAGGTAAGATGAGATAATCAAAGTGGAGAGAAATGGGAAAGGATGTGGTGGTGTTGAGTAGAGAGAGGTGCTTAACCTACAATTTGGAAAGCTTGTGTGCCTTGAATAATATATAAGAATGAGTTTATATAAAAGAGAGATGTTAGGTAGGTAAAAGTGAATAGAGAAAAGAGATAATGGGTGGGTGATGGTGTGAATGGAGAGAAGAGATGATGAGTATGTGAGAGTAAGAAAATGAGATAAAGATGGATAATATGGAAGTCAAAATATCAACTGGAAAAGGAAATGTAATATACATGAATTTATAAGTGGTGGAAGAAGTAATTTTAAAAAATATTTATTATTTTTTTATTTATTTAAGTAAATACCAACATAATAACTAACTTTATTTCTCATCATACACAACTCTCAGTGAAAAAATATCCTCATCTATCTTTAAAATTAATCTTGTTAAAATTAACCTTTGCAAGCAAACACATTCTTAAGAGTGCAACAACACTGTTACTATAAGCAATTTTGACCTAATGAAACATTTCATACATGCTAAGATAAAGCATTTTTTGAGGTGTTGCTTTATTTCAAGTATCTTTATCCAATAACTTTAGATGAGTATGTTATCCACAACATGAAAGTTTGAATCAGAAAGTCCAACTTAGAGAGTAATTTATTTAAAAGCTAGAGTGTATCAGTAATACTTCTCCAAAGTCCAACTTCTCATGCAACTTCAAAGAATTTGTCAAACTAAGCTTTAGGACATTGTTTGAAACCCTAGATAACCTTTCAAACTTTATTCTCCCTAAAGAAAAAATGCCTTGAGGTTTCTCCATATAAATAGATTTCAAATGGTATCCATATAGGAAATTATTTCTAACATCCATTTGAAGGGTGTGACTGTCTTGGTAGATAGCAATTGAAAATAGAAGCCCCACATTGAGCTAGTCACTAGAGAAAAAGTCTAAGTAATCTATGTTTTAGACGTGGGTAAATCCTCTCATTACAAAGTGTGCCTTAAAGCGATCAATAGCCCCATCAAGTTTAAACTTGACAATGAAAACCCATCTACAATATCTATATAATTGCCAGATGGAAGATGTTGTATGCCAAGTATATCTATTTATTAAATTGGTATCTCTACATCTGTGGCCTTTTTCCACTGACGAACCTACAGTAATTTCATGATATGACCTAGGTACGAATCATTTGAGTGGACAAATGATCAAATGATAGAAAAGAATCTAGTGAGTGATTCGGATTAGTTTAATGAAATATGGTTGGAGTTGGGCAACGTAACACCAATACTAAACAAGGATATTTTGTTAATCAAGAAGCAAACAGTAAGAACAATATCTCTTTAATAAGAATGAAGAACATTTATTTGAAACATTAACATACTGGTAACATAAAATGGATGACAATGCTTGCATTCAGCCACATCATTTTGTTGAGATGAATAAGAGCTAAGGGTTGATGAACTTTTGACAGGCATATTTTGTTAGGAGGCCTTGAAGAACTTACACTACTTTTCACTGACATAGGAGAGACCATTTTATCTTCAATTGAGGACACTTGTTATTTACATAGGATTTCCCAGCTTAATCTTATTTGTCCATGTGATGTCAAGCAAGACCGGATTGGACTATGCCAACCCTGATCCTCAGTTAAATCAGACTAAGCCAAGCCACAATACCAAACCTTATTTGGGTGTTGAACTCCATTTAGAAGGACTCATGATTGCTCTTGCTCTAGATGGTTACTCGAACCCTATCCAGCAAGGCTTACTCCAACTCTTTATCCTGGACCTTGTCCGAGTGATTTATTATTATCTAATCCAGACCCCATTCAACGAGGGTTCTCTGTAAGTTACATATAGCTTCTCTACTTATGCAGTCTTAGATTGACGTTCACAATGTGTGTTGTTTTCTGGGAGTTTAGTGTCAACAATCCAATAATAATTAGCTATTACCACATCATATTCCCTATGACATGTATCAGTGACCATGGAGGAACCTTTAACTTGTTATGCTACTAGCCATGCTCGCAATGGGCTACATTGGTCATTTTTCATCATTAACTAATTGGCTATCAGGTAGTTTAACCACCTAATAGCTCAACAATCTCATAGGCCACATGGCAACATCCTTATGGTTCCATCCAGCATTAATGATTGTCAATTTCAACTCTAAATGATCCACAAGGGCTATGTTGGTCATCCTGCTATGTGCTTTAGTTATAAATAGCCATCTCCACTGCCAAGATCAGAATCTTTTTCCTACTAGAGCTGGTTGTATTTTGCAAGTTCTGTCTCTTTTCCTACTAGATTTCGCTTATATTCTCCAAAGCCCCCTTAGGGAGTGAATACAAGTTGGAGAGAGAGAGGGAGAGTACAAGTGTTGAAAGAGTAGTGTTAGGCCCGAAAAAAAGGATCCCTTCCCCTCAGGTAAGTCGCATCATCCCGATGGCAGCGCCTTTTGGCAGGAAAGCTGGCTCGGTCCTCTACGGTGTCAGGAAGGACAACCTGATTGTTGGTTGAGTGGCGATGGTAGGCGTCCTTTCTGGTACGATGATGTGACTTTCACCTAGAATGGTAAGTTGGACTCTTTCACCATTGCCGCTTCTACATGCTACCTCCTCAAAATAGGGGGGACCAATAGGTGAAAAGCACTGCAGATTGATTGTGGCAAGAGGGTAGTTGGCTATGCCATCCTGGCCTTGCAAGTTGGATCTCACTGAAATGGGGCACAGTCCATTGCGGTTACTACTACTGCTGGATGGGCCAAGGGTAGGACGAAGCTTTTTGTGGTCTATCCTACCATTGTCTAACTAGTTTGCCTTGTCCCACCATTGAGTCTCTACCACGTGGATAGTTGTGATGCATTCGGACTTCCCGCACAAACACTACCTTTGCTTTTCAAATTGCATGTGTGTGGTTACAACCAAGAACCTTCCATTTATAACACATTTCCAATGAATTTCATCTTGAGTATTCTCTGTGGGAGCTAGTACATTGAGATTTTGAAAATGCTTCACTATAGAGTTGATTTTTTGTGTATAGTTTGTGACAATTAGGTTGGTAGTCTAAAATGTTGTTTATCAAAGAGCAAAGAATATCAACATAGATCTTATTGTAGTCAAATTTGTTTTTGATGAAAGATAATTATTGAAAATTACACTATTTCCATTTCGAAAAAAGAAAAAAGTACTATTCTTGAAATTACACTATTCAAACAGTGATTAGTGTGAAAAACCCAAGCTTGTCTGTTTATTTATTTTTTGTAAATGGAATGTATGATTTAAAAAGTAGAATTAGCCAAATAACTTTAATCCATGAAAATTGTTGCTATGATATTTTTGGAAAATTTTGTTCTGTTATTGTAGTGTACATTATGTGTTTCCCCATATTGTTCCATTTCCTTGCATGAATGCTTTGTAAACTTCTTGGTGATTGTTTGTTGCAGTGACGTACCTTCGAATGATGATACTGTAGTTGCAAAGCAAATTTCAGGGAAAGAAAAATCGTCCCTTGAGGTACAAGACTCTGCATGATTGTAGGCTGATTACTGACTTTTTATTGTGTTAATGTGGATCTTGATATGTTACAGCTTGCTACTTATTGGGTTATGTTGAAGCAACATACCTGTATATCTCTTCTTATACTCATTTGAGAGCAACAATAATGTGTCCCATTTATCTCATTATGATGTTTATAGTGACTTATTATGGTTTTGAATTTCATGAGACTACTAGTTCATTATGACTTGTATTTTTAGGCAACACTTCAACAGTTTGAGGAAACTCTTAGAAAATTGCCCAAAGATCATGTTGCTCTTGAAGTGAGTACTTCTTGCTTATTCTTTGTGGTATTTTACAATTTTTTTCAGAGGTTTTTAATTGCTTTGGTGGAATATCATATTGTCTTATTTTATATAGTATCATATTTGATATTTTATGTCATTAATTGGCACTCAGAAATGCATGCCTAGTGTAATTTTAAGCTTTATGCTTCATCCACAAAATTAGCTATTAAAAATTTTGAGCGGGGAAAAATAATAATGTAGAATATCATCAAAATAATGCGACATATAACAACTTCTTATAGCATATTTTAAGTAAAATCAATGTCAGTAAAGGATTCTACATTTGTGTTGTGGTTTGAGTAATTGGTAGTCTCCTTATGTTGTTTGTTAACTGTTTTGATTAAGAGAAATGAGATCCATTTACTTAAATGGTAAATTAAATCTGTTGTAAGTTTTTTTTAGGTTGTCATGGGGTGCCTTTATTTTTAATATTCACTACTGGCACGACAAGTTCTAGAAAGCATCCTGTTAGTTCAAAAGCAGAAAGCCATCTTTTTATAAAATGTTGCACAAAGATCTCATTTTATTTTTGACATGCTTTAGAAAAATATCATACCCTTTTTCTTTCTTAAAATTTGGTGCCGGCATCCTTTTCAAGCAATTCGTCTATCCCTCCAATCCATTGACATAATCTCTCTTTTCTAGTTAGGAGAGCGGTCAGAGAGGGATTTTATGGAAAACAACTTTAATTGGACTATTTATGTAGAAAGGGTATATAAAACCTTAAAGTGTTATTTGGTCTTAATTAAATTGAAGATGTGTTGAACCTATTTAATATTTAAGAAATTTAATGGCTAATATTTCTACATGAGAGACCCAATTATCACCCAATTAAAATACACCTATATTGCTTTGCTCAACTCAGGGCAATCTGGGTAACTATAACTTGCAGTTAGCAATATGGATGATTTTGTGTTATCAATGACTTTCTTATATGGTATGTAAATGGAAAGCTTAGGTTATATATATGCATGCATACAAATTGAAGACTGCGCAGTCAAGTTCCTGAAAGTCAATTCTTTCGAAGACTTGTAACTTCTTTGAAGGCTTCCACCTCTTCGGAAATTCAACCTACCCTGTTGAGTTAAATCTTCTAAAAACTCTCAATTTCCTAAAGACATCATTCCCCTTCCCTTATCAAGGCTTATCTTTTCAGGGAGAGTTAAAATATTTTATCTAAAGAAATATTCTCCAAGAATTTCACAAGAAAATCCTTTCACCTAACAGATGTAGAAGTGCACACTTGTGAGCTAACTCCTTTTTTATCCTCAAGGAGCAAAGTCATCAATTCAAATGCATCTGTCATCAATTGAAATGCTCCAAACAAATTAATTTCAATAGCAAGCTAATTTGCTTTTGAATATGCTGGTAGCTTAATCTAAATATTGACAAGAGGCAATCACACCTTTGAATATATTATTACCCCAATTCAAAATCCAAATCCTAATCAGAGCCATTATGAAAAACTTTTTATCCCAAGTGGATTTGAATTCTATTGATAACATTCTCATCTATTTTACAGTTATTTTGTATAACTGATTCAAGTCCCGGTTGCACCAATACCTGGGAAGCCTCTCATCTAATATGCAGCCCTCTCGATGAATCGCTTGAAGTGTTGCCGGCGCAAAATTGTGAAAAAGGCAAAGAAGTGCTTAATATTTTGTTAGTCATCATATGTAGGAGTGAAATACGGTACTTTCCTATCGAAAAGCACTACTTTGCCTTGATCTGCACAGTATGAAAGTTTCGGCACTACTTATTGGTGCACATAATCTCTTTCATATCCAAGTCGATCCAATTTGATTCTTGATGATTCGCCAAGAACTCACAAGAAGGCTATCCAGATGGGTCGCCTTGTTATTATAATTTGAGGTTGTTAAAGGGCAAGCTCTTGCCAACTTCCTTGCAGCACATGCCATCCCAACAAATTTGCCTTTAAATGATGAACTTCCAGACAAACAAACCTTTCAAACTCAAGATGCAGAAAAACTTTCTATTTGGGAGCTATGCTTCGATGGTACCTCCTCAATGAAATTCCTCAAGTTCTACACACTATTAATTGTATGGGCAAGCATTGGCCCGAGATTCATTACCCTGCAAAAGGAATATTGTTCTGTTCCTACGCGCTAACTGGTCCATACAGCAATAATGAGCCTGAATACGAAACACTAATTGTCGACATCATACGTGCCATACAAATGGGGATAGATATCCAAATAGAGGGAGATTCTCAGGTGGTGGTAAACTAAATGATAGTTGACTACAAAATTAATAAAGTCGAACCTATCATCTATCGCCAAAGGGCAATGGAGCTTTTTCAAAAGTTCTTGACCTATGTGATTACCCAAATCACATAGGGCAATGGAGCTTTTTCAAAAAGTTCTTGACCTATGTGATTACCCAAATGAAGAGTCAAGCGGTAGCTTTGGCGTGACTAGCGAAAGAAATAGCCAAGAACGAGCCCATGCTAATCACAGTACAAACGAACCATCTTCACTCTAGCAATATGGTGGGCCATATTGCAAAAGGTTGAGTCTAACATGCATTAGCTAACCATCATTGAAATCAAAATTTTAAATAAAACCGAAAAGATTAATCACTAGAGAAAACTCTTCATTGATTAATTCAAGGAAGGAAAATTTTTGCGAGAACCTTTTATAGCAGCACGCGACTAATGTAGCAAACAATCTCTACAAATGATCATTCAACTAACTATGGTTTGATATCATAAACTCGGAGAAGCTAAGAAAATTTGTGACAGAAATTCATGTAAGTCTATGTGTCGCTCACCAGTACACGCCTAAGATGCTGCTCAAAATCAAACAGATTGGCTACTACTAGTCAACTATGTTGAAAGATTGCACTGAATACACAATAAGGTGTCATGAGTGCCAAATCCACAGAAACGCAATTCATCAACCACAAACTCCCCTACATTGAATGGTGTCTTCCGCACCATTTGAAAGTTGAGTCAATGATGTAATCGGGCCGATCGATCCACTATCCACTTGAGGACATTGGTTTTATCTTGGACGCAACCTACTACTGCAAATGGGCAAAAGCAATCCTGCTCAAAGAATTCAAAGCAAATATTCAAAGCAAATAGCATGATGAAATTCTTCAAGAACTGCATTGTTTATCATTTTAGTGTGTCACGCCAAATAATATTCGATGATGGGGGCCGCCTTCAAAAACATCCAAATCACCAGGTTTGCGAAACATCACCAAATGAACTGGCACTACTCTTTAATCTATAATTCTATGGATGGCTTAGGTGAGGACAGATGCATTATGACTTACTGTGCAATATTCAGGACTCCGACAAAGGAAACATCGTATTTCTTCAGTATTCGAAGCCGAAGTTCCACTAGAGGTTGTCCTTCCCTCTTTGCGAATGGCTGCTCAACACAACTTGTCGGCAAATAGTATTGCACATCTAAGACTGTTAGAACTGGACACGCTTGATGAAATGCATCTACAAGCCCTCCAAAATTTAAAAATATACCATGTGAGGAAAATTCAAACTCAATTAAAAAAAGCCTGTGTTATTGAAAAAGCATACAAAGGAGGAACCTATCGGTTGATTGATTTCAATGACATAAGGCTAATGCGGCCTATTAATGTTTTATTCCTAAAGAAATAGTATGTGTAAAAAAAAATTACTCTGTGTAAGGGTCAATGGTGGTGCAAATCCTGATTGTCCTCATCTAAAAAGAGCAAGATATTGTAATTAGTTAAATCAAATAAAAAGGCTATTACCTAAATATACAAAATCAAAGAAAATTACAACTCAACAAGCTGAAAATAAGTCAAGTTGAAAAAGGGTAAAATTTTATCCTTAGATAAGGAAGTCTCTTATCTCTAAATCATGAAGCACCAACATGAAGTCTAATGTATCTGTATCGTATCCATATTACATTTCTATACTCTTTAATACTCCACTGACATGAATTTAATACTTCACGTGGCATATCAATTTATATTTTGTAAAAATCTAATACTTACCCAATACTTGTCTAATACTTGTTTGATACTTTTCAATACTTCTAATTAGAAAAAAATTATTGAAACAATGAGTCCTGCCATAAGATAAAAAATAAAAAAATATCTTATATATAAAACAATTTATGCATAAACTCTAATGTTAAAATTGAGAAAGACATTGGGTTTACGCAATTGAGATCATAAAAAGCTTTACCGTGCTAGTATTTTGGCGATAAAAATAAAAATTGGTATTCGCAAGTAGCTGTGTCATCTACTTTAGTTGATCTTTTTTTCGCGATCTTATAGATACTGATATTATTTTCATTTTTTCTACCTCAACGGATATTGTCTTTGCTTCTGTTGGACACCGAACACTTTTTTTACCTTAATCAAACTCATATTGTAAAAAAAAAAAAGAATTTGGCTTTTTTATTTTATTTTATTTATTAAGTTAAGAGACACAAAAAGGTTAGAGTATATATCTATTTTAATCAAGTTAGTACATCTGAGTTTATGTCCCAGCATTTTGTATTATTAGCAATTGTATCTGGTTGCATTGAGCTAATTGATTTGAGTTAAATTTAAATTGAAATTGAAACTAATTTGCTGATGTATATTTAATATCTCACTTCACTTAGATAATCCGTGACAAGTTGGGAAGAAATTAAATAAATTTTATAATATTATTTAAATTTAAGATTTTTTAAAATTTAATAGTTGTTGAAGGATATTTTTATTTTTTTAAAGTTGAACTATTTATAATATTTTTTAGTGATATTGAGAATGTTTGAAAAAATATAATTAATTTAAAAAAAAATTAGAAGCTATTTTTGAAATTTTTAGCAACAAGATGTAAAATTTTTTCTGATCTATCATAAAGCTACATCTTAAATATGAAAATATGATGTATTATATGCACATATATAACAGTCGTATCCTGACCGTATTCGCATTCTACTTTTTTTCGAAGTTTGACGTATCATTGTGTTTATATCGTATTATATCTGTATTGTCATATCATACTCGTGTTTCATAGTTTCTATATACGTTAGGCTATGGAATTTGTTCCTATACAAATGCTTATACTTCTTAAACCTACTAAGCTAGGGAATACATTCCTATATAAGTTGTTTCTCCTTTCAATTAGGGCCTATTTGTTTGTAAAATTTTATTTTTAACTAGGTTAAAATTAAACTTGGATAAAGCTATTTTTTATTGAAAATTTTGAATAATGTGAAATAAAATGAATTATTATATTAAGATATATGAGGGATGTGATATAAATTAGTTATTATTTTAATATATGTGTAAGATGCGGAATAAATTTATTATGTGATGCGATATGAGGCGACCTAGTCATCTGATTGATCAAATAGGCAGCCGTCAAAACTTCCTCTTCCTATAGATACTTTGGCATACTCATGGTAAATAAAAGTGATTTGATCACTTTTAATAGTTATATGTTCTCTCTCTCAACCTATCCCATTCTGATTCGGAGTATCAATACACTTTGTCTGATGAAGAATCTTTAGTCTTTCAAAAATTCTTAAAGTGTTCTATTCATATATTCTTTATTATTAATTGGAGAATTTTAATCGTCTCATATTGATTCTCCACTATTTGAAAGACCTTAACAAATGATTAGGTCACCTTGTCCTTATGCTTCAACAAATACACCAAGGCGGTTCTACTATAATAATTAATAATATCACAAATCATTTTATCCGGATAAAGTAGTGCTACAAGGATCTTATACATCAAAGTGTACCAAATCAAAAGGCTTTTTGCTTCTAATCCTAAAGAATGCATAAGTTCTTCTATCTAAAAAATGTATAGATAATGCTACAAAAGAAAGATATCCTCACCTGCGATGAAAGCAACAAGGCCTCTCTAATTTCGTCTTCTGATGAGGTAGATATCATCTACCCTATCTTCCTGCTTCTAAACTCAGTTTTTTTTTTTTAATAAATAAAGACCATTGCATATTTTACCAACCTTTGCAAACACAATGAAAAGGGAAAAATGTCTTTTTGCTATTAAGTTCTTTGGTAATGAAGTTGATAGATAATAGAATCATATGAAAATTAGAAACTTGTAAAATAGATGAAAAATTGAGAAATGATGAGTATCTAATGACATTTATCAGTTATTGGAATAAAGGAGTCATTAGCAATGTGAATACAAGGAACATATAAAGTGAATATACTGGATGTACCAATTGTATAATTTGTGATACCAAAATCAATGATCAAAGGCATAATGAATTCATGACTAATACTATCATGTGCACTTGAAAGTGTACCTGTCTGTGCAAGATATAAGTTATAGATAGTATAATTAGGAGGTACAATCTCTAAATCCTTATTGGAGGATCTAATATCAATCAATTCAAACTTAGACAAAATGAATTGAAAAATCTACAACTCCTCAAATGTCATAGTACTATTAAGATTAGTGCAACTCTTTTGATGGTCAGAAAAATGAGATTGGCTCTACCCATAACCACCACTTTGTCTACCTCGACCACCATGTCCCTGTCCTCCATGACGAGTCTCCCATGTAGCCAGCAACTGTCATGAGTATGACCAGACTTCTTATAATACTCACACTTGATCGGCTCCTTCTCATCCCTTTGCAAAATAGCAGTGAGTGTTGATATAGTTGAATTCTTGATAGGCATAACACGTTTGTGTCTCCTCAATACGATTGAAAACCCTCCTGGAGTGGTAGTAAATCACTCCCTATGTGAAGTATCTAACATCTAATAGTACCATACTTAGGATTAATCCCTAATGGAAAATGGTAGATCCTCTCCCTTTCAATGTATTCATTTGTTGGTAAAAAGGTGAACAAGGAATCATTCTCAACCCGCAAATGCCTTAGCTCCACGGCAAAACCAGTAACAGTCATTCCCCCTTGACAAAGTTCCTAAACCCTTCTTTGAAACTCATAAGCCTGTATACTGTCTCTTCCCTGAGAGCAAGTCTTTGTCACTATATCCTACATCTCCTTTGCGATATCATAAAAGGAAACGGGGTAGCTAATATCGAAGGTCATTGAATGAAGAAGTCAAATAACAATTTGTAAGTTTTGTTGCCCATTGTGCATATCCTACACTATTTGGGCTTGATTGAGGTTTGGCTCCTGTAATATTCAATTCCAGGACATAATAGAATGAAACCACTGATGATAAATATGTGATCCTTCAAATTTCACGATGCTTATTTGCACAGAAAGGTTCATCATTCCTCTAGATCAAGCCACAATGGGAACAACTATATCTGTAGTATTCTTTTTTTTTTCTCCTACATCTATTATGGTGAAGATCTTATATGTCCAAAGCACAATTACTCAACACAAAGGTGGAAAGGATCTTGTAATAGAAATCACAACGTGGAAGGATGATGCTGCGACAATGCAGCTAGGAAAAAGTTATGCTTATACGACAATGGTTGTACCTAGGCTGCCATACTCACAGAAATCATGGGCCGCACACTGGCGGCAAGGAAGGCTACCTTATGCCTGATAGAAAAGTTTCCTACATCAAGGGCCAACAAGTTCGGTGAGGAGGCAGAGAAAATTAGGCCTGTCAATGGATTGAATCATTGCTCGATCTAATTTGAGTTTCAATCTGATTAAACCCCCAAATGGATCCTATTTTTGACCTGTCAACTCACCTTGTTTATTGACCTGATTTGTTTACAAATAAACGAATTGGATATGGATCACTGTTGACCTTACCCATTTAAAATCTGATCTATTTATGTAATTTAATTTATAATTCATACATGTATATGTTATAACTAATAATCTTTTTATAGGAAGCTTAAATAAAGAACATTACTATGATTAATTAATGAAGAAATTGTACAGATTATATTAGCTGACTATAGTGTTTACTCTTATAAGTTTATATTTCGCAATATATATATATATATATATATATATATATATATATTATAAATACTAATTTTTATATTAAAATACTCAATTAATTCATAAAGATCTAACCGAGCAGCACAAGCAGGCGGAGCGGTGATGCAAGAGTTGTCGGGTGCAACCAATGGATGAGCGCCAGCTGCGGTTAAGGTTAGCGGCTGTGATACCAAATTGGTGAATGATGGGTTATTTCAACCTTAACTTTCATTTGTATTTATAAAGCCAGGAGGCACAATTACATTGTGATACACAAAAAACATCAATAGTAAAATGCTCACCCGTACAGTTATTCTCACAACACGAATAGAAACAGCCATCATATTCCACCCCTACATAGACCATCATCTTAAACGCATTGCCTGTGACTACCCTAGTGAAGACCTGTGATGCTCTCTTGATGACTCCTTTCACCCTTCACTATACAGTTAGTCAAGCCAATCATAAGCTAACGTCAGGAGAAGGAAGCAACTTCTATTTCCATCATAGCTTCTTCTATCCACCTGTAATGGCACGCCTCATATTTTCATGACCGTTCATATCTAATCTTCCAATTGATCTCAATTTTCTCCAATCGAACGCATAACATTCTGCTGATGCAATTAATTGTTGGGTTAATTGGTTCCAACTGGAATTATCTGTTTGAGTTGATTAGCAAATTCTCATCTAGTGATCTTCAATTTTTAGTTCAATTTATCCACAAGTGGAATTGGATTTTAAGTTACTAAAATAACTAAATAAATTTCTCTGACTCCATGGACTTTATTTCATTGATAAAGTTGACGTCCTAATCTATGATAAGGTTTTACTTGATCATTGGTCTATCTTATTTAATTTAAATTTTAAGTAGGTTTAATTTAAGGCATTTAATTTTTCAGTTGTCAAATAATTAGTTTTGAGAAATAACTGCACTTATTGAGATAATTTGTCTATTTAGTTCTCTGATGTCTTAATTTATTTTAGGTGCTCTTTTGTCCGCATTACATACACATTTGATCTTTCTTTTATTATGTACCTTTTTCATGATTGGTTTCTTTGAAGACTATACCTAATACATGTGTGGTATGTGATTTTTTATAGTCAAAATTCACACAAATTCACTTGGATAATTTTCTACCATGGAATCAGGATGGAAGAAAATGATAAATCTTAAGGAGCAAAGAGGATGTTCATACAGGTAAGTTTAGCTTTCCATCATACCTTACTTTATTTCGCAAATGTAAAATGTGACATAATATCTCAAGATTTTTATCAAAAGTATCCCCTGTTTTTTTTTTCAAATCTTACTTAGTTTTTCTTATCATATTGTGCTGCTTATATTCAAATTCTGCATAGGTTAATACTACTTATGGGCGCAATCATTTAACTAGGTTGAAATTAACGTTGATGAGTTTGACTTTGTTTTATGATTTCTAAAAAATTTGAAAAGGATATTTGTTCTAAAAGCTAGTTTAAGTTAAAGGATAAATAAAATTGAGAGAAATATAAAGTAGCTCGACAATAATATAAGAAATCAGTTGTAATGCAAAGAATATAGTTTTTGAGGATCCATATAAGAAGATGGATACCAGAGAAGAAGAAGAACTTATACATGATTGTCAAGGCAAGAGATGAAAAAAATTAAAGAATTGATTTAAGTAAAATACATTTAAGACAAAGGCCAGAAAGTATTTTTCAAGAAAGAAGATATCCAATATAGATGAATGAGTTAATTTCAAAAGCTTTTCGATGAAAGTTGTAATAAAATGATTGATCTTATTAAATTTAGCATAAAAAAAGAGAGTAAATTTGCTTTTACATCTAGCGTGTTAGAAAAGCTGAAATTTGAGAAATTTTAAAGAAGAAGTGTAGAAAAACAACAAAACTGGATGACATCTCTATAGATGTTCAGAAGTGTTTGGGAGATGGAGTTTTTTAGCTCACTAAATTATTTAATATAATCTTGAAGACTAAAACGATGTCAAATTAATAAAAAAATCACATATTAATACTTATTGACAAGAATACTATTATATAAACTATTTATTTGTTGAGAGGTTTAATGAATATGTGTAGGAAGAGAAAAAAAGATAAATACTTAATTTTTATTGGAAAAAACTTATGATAAGGTCCCAAGAAAAATGTTTCAAAGAGTTTTAGTAAAGAAAAGAGTTTGCGCTGCTTATATTGAAACTATTAAAAACATGTATGAAGGAGTTATTATATGTCTTCAGACACAAGATATCTAACTAAAAACTTTTCCTTTTATAGTTGGATTAGATCAAGGTTTAATTTTAAATTTATATTTTGCATTAGTTATAGAAGTCCTAACCAGACATATTTGGCATAAGATGCCTTAGTGTGTACTTTTCGCAAATAATATCTCCTTATGAATAAAACTAGATTTGGGGTTAACTCAAATTGTAGATGAATACTTTAAAGTCTAAAGGTTTTCATCTTAGATAAAAAAAGAAGTATAAAAAGTGCACATTTTGTTAAAAAAGAATTACTTGTATTAGTGATGTGGTTATTGGTGATTAAATTATCAAGAGGAATGAGCATTTTAGATACCTTAAATCAATCACAAAAAATAACGGTGAAATAGATAATGATGTCGTTGGTAAGATCTAAGCAAGTTGGACAAAATGAAAAAAGGGCATTTTGTATATTATGTGATAAAAAACTTTAACTAAAACTTAAAGATAATGTTTATAGCACAATAGTAAGACTAATAATGATATATGGGTCTCAATGGTGGTCTACAAAGAGAAATCATACAAATAAAATACGTGTTGCAAAAATGAAGATGTTAAGGTGGATAAGTGGGTATACATGAAATGATAGAATGAGAAATGAGTATCTCAGTGAAAAAGTTAGAGGTGTATTAATTGAGAATAAATTTAGAGAAAGTTAGCTTACATAATTTGAACATATAAATCGTAAGTCGATTGAAACTCCAATAAGGAAATTTGAGTTATTGAATCTTCCCTATGTAGAAAGAGGAAGAGTGACCAAGGAGGATATGACAAAATTATATAAAATGAGAATTTGTTAATTGATAAAATACAATAAAAAAGAAGAATTCATATAGCTGGCCTCACTTAGTGGGATAAAGGCTTGGTTGTTGTTATAATATTAGAATTTATGTACCTAACTTAAAGTTAACTTAGGCAAACAGATTCTGTAAGCAATTATATTTTTCTCTTTCTCAAATATTTTAGAAAATGACACTATTTAAAATCTATTTTTATGAATTTTGCATAAAGAAATTAAATGTCAATGCATTAGCTAGAGACTGGCAGCTTAAATGCCAATGGTGTGGATGCTTTATATGGTCTAGGTTAGGCTTCTTTGGAAATCATCATTATTCCCTTGCAGTATTCGTTGAGGTTCAGCTTTCAGATGAACTCCCTCCTATCTAAAAAGGTATTCTATCAATTGACACTATGGTCTCTTTTGGTTCGAATGTTTTTATTGAACAAGAAAAAAATATTTTATGTTTTAAATTTACTGAGAAAAAAATTTATTTTAATATTAGAAAGTGTGTAAAATGTAAAATAATTTTAATTTTAATATTCGTATTTGCGTTGAATGTGAAATAAAGTTGATTTTTATAGTCAAAATTTATGTTGGGTGAAAAAATATCTCGAACCAAACGAGGCCTATGATTCGGGTAATTAAACATTTAAACCTCCCAACTCGGTCTTATAATTCATACAATCTGTTACTAATTAAAGATGGTACTGAGCAGTTGAAAATTGGCTTCACCATTTTAGCCTTTCACAATTTTTATGATCCCTCCAGTTAAAATTTATTTCACAATTTTTATGATCCCTCCAGTTAAAATTTATTTCACAATTTAATTTTCATATTTATCTCTTTTTAGTGCCCAATCTCTTGAGCTGTAGTCACAGCAGGCCGTGGGGCTTTTTTTATTCCTTTCTTCTGTCTTCTCTCTCTCCTCACTATCATTTTATATATATATATAGTCCTCTCTCTTCTCCTCTACTCATTCATTTTATTAATAATATATATATACTATAATATATATATATATATATATCATATTTAATATTTGGGTAAATTACACTCAGGTTCTTGAGTTTAAAGCTTAATAACGCACAAATCCTCATTTTTAAAATTTAACATCGGCAGTCCCTGAATTTTAATAAATTATCAAATGGGCTTTTTTTTAATTATTAAATTTTTTTTTTAAAATTGCCATTATAACCCCTCCTCCTCTCTCTCCTCCTGATCCCTGTGCATGCGCGAGGCCTCGCGACCTGCCGGCCTCTCTCTCTCCTCCTGATCCCTGCCGGCGGCTGCACGGCTTCGGGCATGCACGGGGATCGGGGAGAGAGAGTTTGTCATTATACCCCTCCCCCTTCTCTCTCCTCCTGATCCCTGTGCACGCGCGAGGCCGCGCGACCCTGCCGGCCACTCTCTCTCTCCTCCCGATCCCCACCACAGCTGCACGGCTTCGGGCATGCGAGGGGATCGGGAGGAGAGAGAGGGGGAAGGGTTTAATGGTAATTTTAAAAAAATTATAATAAAAAAATAAAAAGGGACTCATTTGATAATTTATTAAAACTTAAAAATCTCGATGTTTATAATTTTAAGAAAGTGGAACCTGGTATTATTAAGCGTTAAACTCAGGGAGCTAGATGTAATTTACCCTTAATATTTTTTACATTTATAGTTTAATCATATATCGTTTCCAAATTTTAGATTTTCACTTACGCCTCTGCAAATTTAGGTTTGTAATTTTAGCCTTACCTTAATTATTTTGAATGATGATACCAATAAGCAAGCTAAATTTTAGGATTTCTTTTTTTTGGCCTTCAATATTACTATTATTGCATTCATACTCATCTTTCTGTGCTACCTAATAAGCAGGTTAAATATGGATTTTCAATTTCAACCTTCACATAGTTTATTAAGTTTTAGGTTAGTTCTCTTTTTAACCCTCAATATTGCTATTATTGCATTCGTACTAATTTTTTTGTGTTGCTTAATAAGCTAATTAAATATTGGATTTCTAACTTAATTATCTACATTAAAGGCCCCGTTTGTCTCGGAGTTTAAAATTAACTTGGTTTAATTTTAACCAGGCACATCACATCATCTACATGAAATTTAATATTAAAAATTAAATTTATATTTTCATCCTACACATATTACTAAGGGTGTTAATTATGATCGAAGATCGAAAATCGATCGAAAATTGAATCGATTTTTAAAATCGAATCGAAATCGAGTCGATTTAAATGAGCCGACTAACGAGCCAAAAGTTCGGCTCGATAATAATTTTGAGCCGATTTTGAGCCGGGGTAGGCTCGGCTCGATCCAGCTCGAAATCGGCTCGAATTAAAATACATTTTATATTATAATACATATATATAATATTATATTAAATATAATATATATATGTTATATAATATATATGTATATATGTTATATAATATATATGTATATATGTATAGTATATTATATAACTGAGCGGATCTCGAGCCGGATCGAGTTGAGCTTACCCGGCTTCGAGATTGGCTCAAAAAAAAAATTGGGATTTGATTCATTTTTCGAGCCGGCTCGAAAATGAATCGAAATCGGCTTGAAGTCGATTGGAATCGACTCGAGCCGGCTCGAAGTCGAACTCAATTGAGCTCGAGTCGATTTCGAGTCGATCGAAATGTGATCAATCCGATTTCGAGCCGATTTATTGGCTCGGCTCGAAATCGGATCGATAACAGCGCCTACATATTTACTAAAATAATAACGCTAACTTATATCACATCCGACTCACAGTATTCAACATAATAACAAAACTTTATATCACATCCCTCACACTATTCCAACATAATAACTAACTTTATTTCACATCATTTCACAGGCTTTCAATAAAAAATATTTCTCTATTTTCAAAAAATAATTTTAAACTTCTCTAAATTTAACCTTACAAACAAACACACCCTAAGTTATGTTATAGCCAGCACGTTGCTGACAAAATAGAGCACAGCAATTGTTACTTCTATTATCAAGGTAACATTTGTTTATTTAAAAGTTAAAAATTAATCTGGTTTAATTTTAATCAGGTATAACAACTCACACATAAAGTTTTAATATTAAAAATTAACTTTATTTTACATCGTATACATATCACTAAATAATAATAATTTATGTCACATCGCCTCACATGTATCCCAACATAATAATTAATTTTATATCACATCCGTCACATATTCTAACATAATAATGAATTTTTATTTCACATCATTCACAATTTTTAATAAAAAAATATCTCTATCCAGAGTTTAATTTTAATATTTTATTAAATTTAAACATTACAACAACAGATCTTTAAAGGTTTTAAGTTTTTACTGTCTAAAATAAATTTAGAGTTGGGATTTTTGGTTTTAAAGTTTTTAGGTTTTAAACTTTAAACACAGAAGATTTAAAAGTTATAAAAAATAAAAAAACAACTTTAGCATTATTTAAAATTTATTTTCAGTGTAAAATTATATTTATTATTTTTTAGAGCATATTGGGTATTCTATAACAATCATAAATTTTTCATTTAAAAACATATAATATAATATATTTATAAGATGAATTTATTATTTTTTGAAATTAGTTTTGGTAGTGGGTTACTCTCACGCGGGTTTGATCCAAATTTAGCATTTTATAAAACTAAAATTTTAGTATTTTCCAATTTTTTCCACTTTCAACCGATATTAATAATATTTTTGAAGAATTACACTAAACCTAGGTCGGTTCCTTAGAAAGTCTCGCATGTCGTTATGCGGCTAAATAAATGGAAAAATTATGCAAAAGGCCACTACATTGATTTTGGGTGGTAAGTTATTGTAAACAAGGGTTCTTCCATCATTAAATAAATACAAGTAAAAAAAGTTAGTCCAATTTATTACAAATACAAGGCTACTAGAATCTAGACTAAGAAACCTTAAATCTTAAACAACTGCTGAAAGGTTAATAAAGTTAGTAGATATATGGATTTTATAGAAAATTAATATTTTATGCTCTCACGAGGCACTCTACAAAAGTAAGTTAATGGATTAGTATATATTACGATTCACTAAAAGTTTAATATTTTGTGCCTCCAAAAAAATAAATGGAGTGTGAAAGAAAGTTAAAAAAAAATTTTGAATAGATTGGGTTTTAAAAAAAAGGTACTTTGTAGAGTTTTATAAAAGAAAAAGATTGCATTACTTATATCAAGTTGTTAAAATATGTAATTATAGCATAAAAGACGTATAATTAGATTATATGAAGGATCAGTTTTAAATTCATTATATTATCTCTTTGTATTAATTATGAGGTCCTAAACTGAACAATATTCAAGATGAGATGCGCTTGGTATATGCCCTTTTCTTTGATGATATTCTGCTTTGTTATTAAAAATAGAGCAACTCTTAGGGCCTAAAAGTTCTTCATCTTTATAAATTACAAAAAATTTAATATATGGAGTGGCTCCATTTAG